>UESW01002216.1:293795-462690 GCA_900491605.1 Calamus simplicifolius | reverse complement strand
GGGCATAATCGGCCTCTGATGGTCTGAGGCATTTGAGTAGCATCATAGAAAAGGAATGCTTGTAGAGCTACCCATTGTACAAGACGTAGTAGGTGGCCTGCATCTTTAGCTTTCTAGCCTCTTTTCTATCTGTAGTGAGAGACCTGTCTCTATGGTATGCCAAGATTTGGCTCATTGTCAAGATACATCATGGAATTGATGTCCATTATGTTTGGCTTTATTAGAACTTCAAGGTTGAACTTCTGTTCCATATCCATGAAGTCGATGGTCGCCAGTCTAGAGAGAAGGTATGCACAGGTGTTTTTCATCCTTGGAACTTGAATGATTTCAAACTCGGAAAAGCCGAGTGATAGCTCGTGCACTTACAGATATTGGATCATGTTTGGCTCCAGGGCCTTGAATTCTCCCTACACATGTTTGGCCATTAGTTGAGAATCGATGTAGACACTCAGCCTCTTGACCTTCAGATTTTGGGCGATTCAAGTCCGGCAAGTAAAGCTTTATACTGGCCTCATTATTGGAGATCGGGAAGGCAAAGCGGATGGCATATTCAAACAGGGCTCCTTTCGGGCTTGTAAGAACCAAGCCTGCATTAGAGCCAGCCTCGCTGGAGGATCCGTCTACATGCAGTAGCCACCGGGCTTCGGTCTTTTCTTGCTCGGGGTCTTTCATTGTTGACTCATCCTCTGGGATAGTACACGCATGAGGAAATCTACCAGAACCTGCACCTTGATAGCTGGGCGAGGTTTGTAATAGACATCATACTCACTCAGTTCTATAGCCTACTTTGTCATCCTTTCTGATACTTCTAGATGATGGAGGATCGCCTTGATTGGTTGGTCAGTTAGAACCACTACGGTGTGCGCTTGAAAGTATGGGCGCAGCTTTCGCATGGATGTTACCAATGCATATACCAACTTTTTGATCCTGGTGTATCTAGTCTCGGCGTTCTGATGTAACTTGCTGACATAGTAGACTGGCTTCTAAACTTTGTTCTCTTCTTGGATTAGTACAGGACCGACACATTTTTTGAGATAGCCAGGTACAAGTACAAAGATTTTTTGAGCTTTGAGCTGCTAAGCAATGAGGTGAGCCGAGATATTTCTTTAGATCTTCAAAGGATTTTTAGCAATCGTAAGTCCATTGGAAGTTCTTTGCCAAACGAAATGCTTAAAGAAAGGTGGCACTTCTCGGTGGATCGGACAACGAAACAATTAAGGGCTGCTATTCATTTTTTGAGGTACTGAACTTCCTTAACATACCTAGGTGACATCATCTCTTGGAAGAGATTGGATCTTCTGAGGGTTTACTTCAATACCTCTATGGGAGATCATGAAGCCTAAGAATTTTTTGGAGCTTACTTCGAAAGCACACTTGGTTAGGTTTAGCTTCATTCGATACCTCCTAAAGGTGGCGAAGCTTTCTATTAAGTCATATATGCTTGACTGCTTCCTGCTTTTTACCAACATATTGTTAATGTAGACTTCCATGTTTTGACCTATCTGGTCTTTGAATACTTGGTTGACCAGCCTCTGATAGGTTGCTCCGACATTTTTTAGTTTGAACGGCATGACCCGATAGCAATATGTGCCCCTATCAGTGACAAGGCTGTCTTTTCTTCATCTTTAAGGGCTATACGTATTGGTTGTAGCCCGAGTAGGCATCTATGAACGTCAGCATTTGATGGCCGAACATAAAGTCCACTAGCTGATCGATCTTTGACAAGGAAAAGCTATCTTTAGGGTAGGCCTTGTTGAGGCCTATGAAGTCGATGCAATTCGCCACTTGTCGTTCGCCTTTTCCACCATGACTATGTTTACCACCTGTTCAGGATATTTACCTTTCGGATAAAGTTGGCTTTAAGGAGTTTGTCGACCTTTTCTTCGATCGCTTTCTGATGCTCTGGAGCAAAACTCCTCTTCTTTTGCTTAACTGGCCTGAATGTCTTATCCACATTGAGATGGTGGATAAGAACATCCAGATTGATCCCCGGCATATTAGATATGGACCAAGCAAAACATCGACATTCTTTCGCTAGTGCGGGCACCAGGATCAGACAGAGGTTACTGAGCTCATTATGGATTTCTGATTGATGTAGTTAGAATTTTGATTCCTGCCAATTTATTTGAGTCCAAAGTCATTATGAATTTTTTGCTTTATGTTGGTTTGACTTTAAGTTCTGTAATCAAGTTTTATCAGTATGAGTCCAGTAATTTTATTTGAGTCAAGTCAAGATTTATTGAGTTAAAGTGTAAGAAGTTAAAGATCCAAGACCATAAAAGGAAGCAAATAAGCCCCAATATGGAATCTCTGTCAAAGTAGGCATCATTTACTCAATTAGAGCATTCCAAGATTTTCATGAAATTATCTCAGCATAAAAGAAAGCAAATAAGCCCCGTATGATAGGTGACTTGTTGCCCACTCCTTATGAAAAGTAGGATATGACCCACTCCTTATGAAAAGTAGGATATGACACCATTTTCTGATATCTTTTTCTTTTTTCAAGATGCCACCTATCTTCTTATTTGGGAAAGCTATCCCCTGATCTTTTTTTTCTTGTTTCAAGATGCCGCCTATCTCCTTATTTGGAAACAATATGGCATCCTTGTTTTCTTTTTTTTCATATAATTCAAGGGTTAGGGTTTATTATAAAAACCCCTCCATTCTTCTTGTAAAGAACAATTGATGATTAATGAAAAAGAGTCTTCTTCTTCTATTTCTCTGTGCTCTTGAGCATTGACACTCTATGAGGAAGAGGGTGAGAGGCCCAACAAATACCCATTCCAACATCTGTTCCAAGCATCTCAGTCCCAAGATGACAAAGTGCTATGATCCTTATATGAAGTCCTTGTCTCCAAAACCATCTGAAGGAAAGCCGAAACATCTGTGATAGTATAGCTTCGTCTTTCAGACGCTCATCCTGAGAGCTGTATGATCCAATCTTTTAGGACAAAGACCATCATTGTCTGGTAATCAGACCCATCCCTTCTCAAAAGTTCTATTTTGTTAAAGAAAGAGCATGTTCTAAGTAGTGGTTTCTCAACCCTAGAATCTTATTTTTTTTATTACTTAGTGAATCGTGTTTTGCAGGTAGTTATTTTATTATTTGCATATTCTTCCTTAGTTTATTCTTACTTGTTTTAAAAAATAAAGCACCTTAAATCTCAATTATTGCTCTACGTTAATCTCTTACATGGTACATCCGCTTCATACGCAGAAAGTCGACCATATCCTGTTGGGGCTTCCTTTTCAACTGTGACCCGATCCGGATGATTCAGTTGGGCTGGCCCTCTTCAAGTAGGATTTCTTTAAGATCTTCGATGGGTTCTTCTATTTGCTCGGTAAGATATTCTTAAGCATTGAGCCTATCGACTTCTGGTCTTTAAGACTAAAGGTTGGCAAAAATATTGCATGGCGGCCTGGCTTTCTCGGACAATCCCTATCCCTCACTCTATGGGGAACTTCATAGAGAGTTGTAGGATGGAGATCTTGCTCGTAAGGACATTTGTCTGAGTCTTCCAAAGATGGCGTTATATGGTGACTGAAGTTTGGTCACAAAAAAGTCATATGGACAGTTGCCGTACAGGGCCATTCACCAACGCGAACCATCAGAGTAATTACTCCTTCTAGCATGCCGATGAACCCCATCAAGGTGGAGTCCACTACCCAGAGGTCTTCTATTCTCAAACATATTTTTACAAAGGCATCAAAATAAAGAGCGTTAACAAAATTTCTACTATCAACAAGGACTTGATGTGCATCATAGTTCTTTATATTTAGAGATACAACAAGTGCGTCGTCATGGAGGTATTGTATCCCTTGGAGATCTCTCTCTAAGAATGCGAGTTCCTTGCATCTGATTTTCTTGGATGGGGGCACTTCCTCGTCTAACCAACTCTTGGATGAGTCGACCATGGCAATCATATGTACGTTGCCTGATGTTGATGGTTTCAATAGGGGTTGTTGTCGAAGTTCGGATGGATGCTCTACTCTAGCATCTACTCTGGGGGTCCTCTATAGCACTCAAGCCTTCTTCGGTGGATCAGTTGCTTGATTTCCTGCCTGAGCTGCCAACATTCCTTAGTATCATGCCCATGGTCATGGTGATACTGACAGTATTTGATCATATCTCTTTGGGTTGAATTTCCTTGAAGAGGCTTTGGCCGAGGGAGCTGATGCTCTATTTCCCTTAGAATTTGGGCCCAAAGTGCAGTAAGTAGAGTAAACCGATTAAATCTCCGCACTGGACTTCTGGAGTGCTGCCTAGGCCATGGAGCCCTTTGATGGCGCGAACTCACAGGATGAGCCGATCAGCTTTTGTCTGAGCTATTCTTCTCCTTCTTCTTTGATTGTTCAACTCATGCTGACCTTCTAGACTCTTTCACCCTGGCATATTTGTCCTGTCAGGACCATCTTGTTGAAAAGACTTCGCAAGTAATTTACCTTAGCTCCAAATAAAAGTCTTTTCCTTCAATACTCCACCCGTTAGAGCGAACATGACCACCTCATGGTTGAGATGGTCAACCTCCAACATGGTCATATTAAAACAGCTCAAGAAACTCTTCAAGGACTCTCCCTCCCATTGTTTCAGCTCAGAAAGGGAAACTAACCTTTGCCAATAGCGGCGGCTACTAATAAACTAGCTGGTGAAGGATCGGCCAAGTTCATCAAAGGAGTTAATGGAGTTTGGCTTTAATGTGCCGAACCATACTCTAGCAGATCCCCTAAGAGTTGAGGGAAAGGCCTGACACAGGATCGTATCTAAGGCTCCATGGAACAACATTATCGATCGAAAGTGTTGCCCAGATGTAGCAACCCAAGAGGGGAGTGAATTGGGTTATTAAAAATTGATTACTATGTAGATATGTGCTTAAACCCTAATTTTGATTTGCAGCGGTGAAGTGGGGTGCACAGAATAATAACAATAGAGAATCAAACAACCACAATCACACAGGAGTTTATAGTGGTTCGGTGCCAAACTCAGCACCTACATCCACTCCCCAAAACCTTTGGGAATTCCACTAATCGTATCATAATGATTACAACCTCTAGCCATACCTGGCTAGCCCTCTTGTTTATACAGCACAAGGCAGCCAAAAACTCCTAGCCAAACCAGGCTAGTCCTCTTGTTTCACGGCACAAGGAAGCCCCTAGCCAAACCAGGCTAGTCCTCTTGTTTCACGGCACAAAGAAGCCAAAAATAATAAGGGTTAACACTAACCCTTTTACAAAATAATCAGAGAATGGTAATGAGAAGCTCCTACAATGAGCAAATATTCAGAGTATACTTTACAACTTTTGAAGCAATAATTTCAGCAATAATGAATGAGGTCGAAGTAGTTGAAGCCTTGATTGCTTTGAAAAACTTCAATGATCTGGATGACTTTTTGGAGCAATGAATGAACTTGAATGCACAGCAACTCTCTTATCAACCACGCAACAATATGCAGTAAAAACTCTTTTCTTGGATTTCTTCCTCTTGTAATCTCTTTTTCAAAAATTATCATAGTGTGCTTCTAATCACAGCTATTTATAATGATCCAACAAAAAAGATATCCGTTAGATACATTAGAAACAAATGGAAATAAAAATGAAAGAAAATATAACCGTTGTAAAATGTTTCCTTTAGCATTGAATGCAAATCTCCATTTGAGGAAGGAAGAACCCTGAAATAATTCAAAAAATCAAAAGTTAAATGTAGCTGAAAATAGAAATAGAGAGAGAGTAAGAGAGAAAGAGCACTCAAGAACTCAGGCGGCAGTTGACTGGAAATAACTCCAGGTAGCTGAAGAATTGAAAGCATTCGGCCAAGAGGCAAGCAGGAAATCCCAACTAGCTAATTAGCTAGCTCAGAAGAGAGGCCACGACAGACAAAAGGGGCCCAGAGGCAGCTCCTTAGGCAACTAAAACAATTGCTAGTTAGCTTCCCAGCTAGCTAACAGCAAAAGCAAACGGCCAGGAGAAAAAAGTGCAGAGCACTTAGTTAGCTCAGCAGCTAACTAAGCAAAAGATAGTTAGCTCTTCAGCTAACTAACAAGCAAATTAAACGGCAGATGGAAAGAAGCAATGCTATGGTAGTTAGATCCCCAGCCAACTAAAAAATGATAGCTCACGGCTTGCAGGAGACACAGAGGACAAGAGTTAGCTCAATAGCTAACTAAAGAAGAGTCAGTTAGCTCACTAGCTAACTAAGTTCAAAAGCAACAGAGAATCCGTCCAACATAGTTAGCTCTCCAGCTAACTAACAAAAAAGCAGCAGAGAGATCGCCCAGCTAGTTAGCTCACTAGCTAACTGAGCAAAAAAAGGCAACCATACGGCAGGATAAATAGCTAGCTTTCCAGCTAACTAACCAACAGGTAGCTAGCTCTCCAGTTAACTACAGAAACCACTCAAACGGCCAGAAAGAGAGGAAGTTAGCTCTCCAGCTAACTAAAATTTGCATGCGCATGGCTTCAGCTTTCCTGTGAAAAATAGTTAGCTAAGCAGTTAGCTAACAAAATACGCCAGCTAGCTAGGAGATCATGTAGCTAGCTTAACAGTTAGCTAAAAATAAAGAGCATTCGGCCAGGAATGTTAACAGGCAACGATAGTTAGCTAAAATGAAATAGTTAGCTCCAAGGCATCCCAATCTAGCTAACCAGCTAGCTACAAATGGAGGACGTTCAGCCAGCAACATTGACGAGCACCTTAGCTAACTGAAAAGCTCCAGCAAGCTAACAAGCAAGCTAACAAGCTAGCTAACCAGCTAGCTCAAAATGGATGACGCTCGGCCAAGCCACTGAGATAGCTTATCAGTTAACTGAATGTCGTGCCAGCTAGCTAAATGGAATAACAAATTAGCTAACCAGTTAACTCCCAAGCCAATAAAATTATCTAAGGCAAAATAGAATGAAGTACTCTCTTACCAATCAATTTTGCACGAAGATACTTACTTGCAAAGCGACCGAACTTTCCTGTATTAAGCTTAGAATTGCTTAATAGTTTTGTATTCATCAAATCAATTTGGGGTCAACAATCTCCCCCTTTTTGATGATGACAAAACCCTTAAGCATAAAAGAAGCAAATATATGAAGTTTGATAAATAGATTGGAGTGTAATCAGAAAAATATTACTTTCTCCCCCTGTCAATCTGAATAAGTGAACTCTTTTCTCCCCCTGAATATATGGAGTTATTATTTTACTCCATTCCTTAATGTATGCAATTATTCTTCTCCCCCTTTTTGTCATTAATCAAAAAGAAGTTTGAAGAGTCTTGCATAAATTTAAGCATAATATATCAAGGAGATGTTATCATTCATACATAATTAGAGCAGTCATTCAGATCATTACAAAATAGAGTAAAGACAATACAAATATTACATGTCATGGTTTCAAGTCATAAAACATAGTCATAAACATGCATTACATAAACAATACCAAGTACGTTTACTACATAAGTCAAGCATAATCACTTGTCATCATCTGAAGAAGAAATATGCACTGAAGAAACATTTGGCTTGATTGAAGATCCAGGCTTGTCGGAGGAAGGCTATGTCGTGGAGTCAGAGGTGCGGATGAGAAAAGAAGCATCAGGCGCAGAGGCGGCATAAAGAGTGATGTAAGTCTCCACGAGATGACTCAGCCTAGAGAGGGATGTGTTCCAATGGTCGACAGCGTTTGTTGCATCTCGGGTCTGGGTCTCGTTGGATCTCATTTGGTATTCTATCCACTCTGCCTTAGTTTCAAAATTCTCAAGCTTACCTTTTAGGAAATTTATCTCTTTTAGGATCCGGTCCATGACAGATTCATTGTGATGAAAAACTCTTCCATTGAGAATGTTCACATCATGGACAAGTTCATTAAGAGTAATTTTAAACTGAGATATGGTTGGTCTCAAAAACAGAAGAAATATGTGGTACAAGAGTCTGATCATTGACAGAAGAAGCACTGTCTCCATAGCTTTGACTAGAAGAGACAAGGGTCAATTCACTGATAATATGGCGGATTTGATCATCACATAGACGAACATAGAAAAAGAGCAGAGCAGGGTTATCATTTCGATAAGAAGGTCCAGAAGCATTATATTGGTGGATCAGATAGAAATAGATTTTGGTCAGCAGTCATAGCAAGGTAAGGATTTGGTTGGTTGAAGTCAAAATTGAAGAAGTTCTGAGGAGAACAAGTGGATTGAGTCACATTTGGCGGCATACTAGACTGACCAGTTCTTGATCTAACCTTTAACCAAATACCATCCCGTTTGGCAAAGTCCATACGGTGCAGTGAATGCGCATTAAATACGTCAGAGTGACGTAATGCCCATGCAGTTTCTCCCTTAATCTCTATATTGAAAAACTAAATATGTATGTGAGAAACATTCTGTAGGGCAATGCAGCCTTAGATCTAGACAGAGATTCTTTCATTACGGTCATCATTAGCTGAGGTAGATCAACAGGGTCTTTTATTAAGATGTCATACATTAAACATATGTCCCTATCATTTACAACATTAAACGAACCAGCTCGTGGGGCAAGGATTTTGGCGATGATACTGTGGAATAACCTATTTTCTACAGATAACATGTTTGCATCTAGATTTCAATATTACTGGCTTCATTGTCGTCAATATTAAGGATTAAACCTATTTTATATCCACGTTCACTAGGAAGACTTCTAAGAAACCATTAGATGGAATATTTAGGGCACAACCTAACATTTTGCAGTCAAGGTCGATTTTAGTCTTTTTCACGAAGGAAGAAATAGTCCCACTACCAAAAGATATATTTTCATAAAATTTCTTAATAATCTTAGGATAAATAGGTCTCTTGGTAGATAAAAGCTTATCCCAACCTTGATTAACTAACAGTTTTCAATTTTAAAGCCTTCTTGTTCTAAGAAGTTAAAATCGACTAACCTTCCATGAGCAAAGATTTAGAAGCAAGAAGAGAGTTGATCTGGGATGAAGAAGTAGTAGACTTCCAGCGAAGATCAGCACAATCATCATCTCTTGCGATTGCCTTCTTCTTGGGAGCCATCAACTATCTTCAAGATGGATTGATAAATGGAGTGAATGGAAGAAGATTGATAGAAGAATTGATGGAATGAAGAGAGGATGAGAATGAGAGAAGGAGAGGAGAGGACGATTGGTTGAAATTTAGGAAGAATGAGGGAGACAGCATGAAAGAATTGGTTGGAATGAAAAGGTTATATAGGGGTAAGGCTTGATGGTTAGCTGGCCAGGTAACTGTTTGGTTGCCTGGTCAGTTAACTGCCATCAATAAAATGAAAAAGCTTGCGAATGACGGTTGGTGGATAAATTAATGGAAATAGGCTTTCATAAAGATTAAAAGACTTAAAACTCAGCATTTAATTTGATATGATGTTCCTTTTAATTGATGTGATTGAAAGATGTCATGAATCATATCAATTCATTAATTGATTCATTAAATGGTTGGATCAAACATCCCCAATTCTCTTCTGATTTCATAAAATTTTGTTTCATCAAGAGGCTTAGTGAAAATATCAGCAATTTGATTTTCAGTATTTAAAAATTTAATAACAACATTTCATTATTTACGTGATCTCTAATGAAATGATGTCTAATTTCAATATGTTTTGTTTGGAATGTTGAATAGGATTCTTAGTTAAGCTGATTGCACTTGTATTATCACATTTTATAGGTATGGCTTTTTATTTAATACCATAATCTTCTAGCTATTGCTTAATCCATAAGATTTGAGCACAGCAACTTTCAGCTGCAATGTATTCGGCCTCGACCGTAGACAGTGCTACTGAAGTTTGCTTTTTGCTAAACCATGAAATTAAGTTAACACCTAGAAACTGGCAAATTTCAGTGGTTGATTTCCTATCTAATTTACATCCAGCAAAGTCAGAATCAGTGTAGCCTATTAAGTCAATGCTAGATTGTTTGTCATACCATATATCTAAATTTACTGTTCCATTTAAATATTTAAATATTCTTTTAACAGCAAGCAAGTGTGATTCTTTAGGATTGGCTTGATATCTTGCACACATGCAAACACTGAATAAAATATCTGGTCTACTAGCAGTTAAATATAATAATGATCCAATCATGCCTCTATATAATTTTAAATCAATAGACTTTTCAGAATTATAAGATTCAAGTCTACATGATGAGCTCATAGGGGTACCGATACTCTTGGATGTCTCCATGCCAAACTTCTTGATCATTTCTTTGGTATATTTGGATTGGATTATGAAGATCTCATCTTTGCTTTGTTTAATTTGTAGTCCGAGGAAGTAGTTCAGCTCACCCATCATACTCATCTCGAATTCTCCCTGCATAAGCTTAGCAAAGTCCTTGCACAAAGAATCATTAGTGGCACCAAATATGATATCATCAACATAGATTTGAATAATTAATATATCTTTATTTTATCTTTTAATAAATAAGGTTGTATTCACTTTCCTCGAATGAAATCATTACTAATCAAGAATTTGCTTAATCTTTCATACCACGCCCGGGGCGCTTGTTTCAAACCATACAAAGCTTTGTTCAATTTGAAAACGTGGTTTGAAACAAGTGATTTTCAAAGCCGGTTGTTCTACAAAAACTTGTTCAGCAATGTATCCATTTAAGAAAGCGCTTTTAACATCCATTTGATACAATTTAAAATTCATAAACAAGCATAAGCAAGAAGTAATCTAATAGCTTCTAATCTAGCAACTGGGGCATAAGTTTCATCAAAATCAATTCCCTCTTCTTGATTATAACCCTTAGCTACTAATCTTGCCTTATTTCTAATTATATTATCATGTTCATCTAATTTGTTTCTATAAACCCATTTAGTTCCAATAATTTGATGATCATGAGGTCTTTCAATAAGAGTCCAAACATTATTTCTTTCAAATTGGTGAAGTTCCTCATGCATGGCATTAATCCAATCGATATCATTTTTAGCATCATCATAACATTTAGGTTCAATTTTAGATACAAATGCTAAGTTATTACAAGCATCTCTAAATGATGATCTAGTTCTAACTCCTTGAGAAGGATCACCAATAATTTGATCTTTAGGGTGACTAAGAACATACCTCCAACCTCTTTCTAATTCAACATTACCTTGTGAGGTTTCAGGTAGGTCAGCGTTCCCTTCTTCATTTACCTCTTGTGTATCTGAGTCGTTCATCCTTCAGTGTGATGTCCTTGAATTGATCTTCAATGTCATCTGAATCATTTATACCTTTTCCCTTCCTTGATGGAAGATCATTAGATTCATCAAAGATAACATGAATTGATTCTTCAACCACTAAAGTCTTTTTGTTGAATACTCTAAAAGCTCTACTATGTAAAGAATATCCTAAAAATTCCTTCATCAGACTTAGCATCAAATTTATCAATGTTTGATTTTTCATTATTTAATATAAAACATCGGCATCCAAATGCATGAAAGTAACTTATATTAGGTTTTCTTCCTTTCCAAAGCTCATAAGGAGTCTTTTTAAAATAAGTCTGATTAATGCACAATTTAAAACATAACATGCAGTGTTGATAGCTTCTGCCCAAAAATATTTTGGAAGATTGCTTTCACACAACATGGTACGGGCCATTTCCTCTAATGTTCTATTTTTTCTTTCAACTACTCCATTTTGTTGTGGTGTTCTTGGTGCAGAAAAATTATGTTCAATTCCATTTCCATTACAAAATTTTCAAAAGATTTATTTTCAAATTCTTTTCCATGATCACTTCGTATCGATAAAACAGAGGAATTCTTTTCATTTGTAATTCTTTTAAATAATTTTTGAAATGCTGGAAATGCTTCGTCTTTACTAGATAAAAATAAAACCCATGTAAAGCTAGAGAAATCATCAATAACAACAAAACCGTATCTTTCCTCCTAGACTAGTTGTTCTTGTAGGACCGAATAAATCCATGCAAGAGCTCCAAAGGTCTAGTGGTTGAAACTAAATTCTTTGATTTAAAAGATGTTCGGGTTTATTTTCCAAATTGACAAGCATTACAAATCTTATCTTTTTCAAAAATAAGTTTTGGCAAACCATGTACTAAATCCTTCTTAATTAATTTAGATAATAAATCCATGCTTGCATGAGCTAGCCTACGATGCCATAACCAACTATTATCAGTTTTATTGTTTGTAGCAACTAGGCAATCAATATTTTGATTATGCAAATCATTCAAATTAACAATGTATACATTACCATGCCTTTGACCAACAAATTTCATGTTTTCATTAGCAGGATTTTTAACAATGCATAAGGATGATTCAAATGTAACATTAAATCCTTTGTCACATAATTGACTAATACTAAGTAAATTATGTTTCAACCTTTCACAAGCAAAACATTATCAACATAAGCATGAGGTGTGATACCTATTTTTCCAATGCCAATTATTTTTCCTTGGCCATTATCACCGAAAGTAACAACACCTCCATCTTTTGCTTCCAAAGTGATGAATTGTGATTCATCACCGTCATGTGTCTTGAGCACCCGCTATCCAAGTACCATTTCTTTTAATTTCTTGGGTTGCAAGACACACCTGCATACACAATTTAATTTTTGTTTTTAGGTACCCAAGCTTTCTTGGGTCCTTTAGGGTTAGTCAAGATGGTTCCTTTTGGAACCCATATTTTTCTTATCTTTTGTGTTTGACAAATATAAGCTTTGTGTGCTATTTTTTTATATTTAAAAATGTAATTTTAGTAGAATCATCAGCATGCTCATAGATATTTTTCAAAAATTTCTGTCTTTCAAAAGTATTGTATCCAAGACCAGCTCTATTGTAAACAACTCTTTGACTATTTAAGATTATTTCTAATTTTTCGAGCTTAGAGTAAATCTATCAACAATTAGTTTTAATTTATTCACTTCATTTTTTAAATCTTGGTTTTCCTTTAACAATGATTCATTATCCTTTGAAATTCTTTCCTTTTCAAGAGTAAGATTTTTTATTTCATTTTTTAATTCTTTGCTCATTGAACTTTGTTGACCCCAGATTATTTTGATGATTACAAAACAAATTAAGCAATTCTAAGATTGATACATGGAGGTTCGGTCGCCTTGCAAGTAAGTATCTTCATGCAAAATTGACTGGTAAGAAAGTACTTTATTTTACTTTGCTTTAGATATTTTTATTTTTGCTTGAAGTTAACTGGTTAGCTAGCTTGTTCTTTCAATTAGCTAGTGGCATGCCTCTCAGCTAACTAAATGCTCATCTCAGTAAGATGGCCGAACGTCCTCCTTTTTTAGCTAGCTGGTGAGTTAGTTTATTAGCTAGCTGAGCCCTTTCAGCTAACTAAGAAACTTGTCTCAGGTGCCTGGCCGAACGTCCTTTTCTTTTAGTCAACTGGTGAGCTAGCTTGTTAGCTAGCTGGAATTCCTTCAGCTAACTGATTTGCTCGTCACAGTGCATTGGCCGAACACCCTCCAATTTTAGCTAGATGGCTGGATGTCTTGTTAGCTAACTGAAACTCCTTCTAGCTAGCTAATGTTTCTTTTAGTTAACTAGTTAGATAACTATTTCATCCTAGAGCTAACTACTCAGCTAACTGATTTTCACAGGGAACGTCTCAACCGTGGGGATTCAAAATTCAGTTAACTAAAGAGCTAGCTGACTGTTGGTTAGTTAGCTGGAGAGTTAACTATTGTATCAGAACGGATGGCTGCCCTTTTGCTCAGTTAGCTGGAGAGCTAACTAAGCTGGATGGACAACATATTGCTTTTGCTTCTAGTTAGCTCGTGAGCTAACTGGCCATTCTTTGGTTAGCTATTCAGCTAACTAGCTGTCTTATTCTTCTCCTGCAGCCGAGTGGATTTCAAATTAAGTTAGCTGGAGAGCTAACTATGATAGCATGAATTTTTCTCTCTGTCGTTACTTTTTCTTGTTAGTTAGCTAAAGAGCTAACTAACTTTCGCTTAGTTAGCTGCAAGCTAACTGATGTGCTGCCTCAGGATGATTCTTTTGTTGTGACCTCTCTGGTTAGCTAACTGATTAGCTAGCTGAGGTTTCTTGCTTTATTCTTGGACGATGGCATTCATATCCTCAGCTACCTGGAGCCATTTTTCAGTCCACCGCTGCCTAAGCTTTTAAGAGTGCTCTTTCTCTCTCTCTCTATTGCTATTTCAAGCTATATTTAACTTTTGGATTTTTGAATTTTTACAGTGCTCATCCTTCCTCAAATGGAGATCTGCATTCAATGCTTAAGGGAAACATGTTTAACGGTTATATTTTCTTCCCGTTATTATTTCCATTTATTTCTTATGTATCTAACGATATCTTCTTGTTAGATGGATATAAATAGCTGGGATTAGAAGCACACCTAGATGATTTTTGAAAAAGAAAGTTCAAAGAGAGAAAAATCCAAGAAAAGAGCCTTCATTGCATATTTGTTGAGTGGTTGCTGGGCATTCAAGTTCATTCCTTGCTCCGAAAGGTCGTCCGAATCATTGAAGCTTTTCAAGCATTCAAGACTTCAGCTGCTTCAACCTAGTTCATTTATTGCTGAGTTTATTGCTTCAAAAGTTGTAAAGTATATTCAGAATATTTGCTCATTGTAGGAGCTTCTCCTTTACATACTCTGATTATCTTGTAAAAGGGTTAGTGAACCCTGGTTTGTTGTTGGCTTCCTTGTGCCATTGAAACAAGAGGACTAGCCTAGGTTTGGCTAGGGGTTTTGGCTTCCGTGAAACAAGAGGACTAGCCTAGGTTTGGCTAGGGGTTTTTGGCTTCCTTGTGCATGAAACAAGAGGACTAGCCTAGGTTTGGCTAGGGTTTTTGGCTGCCTTGTGCCGTATAAACAAGAGGGCTAGCCTGGTTCGGCTAGAGGTTGTAATCATTGTGATACGATTAGTAGAATTTCCAAAGGTGTTGGGGAGTGGATGTAGGTGCTGAGTTTGGCACCGAACCACTATAAACTTCTGTGTGTTTGTGGTTGTTTGCTTTTCTGTTATTATTCTGTGCACCCCACTTCACCGCTGCAAATCAAATTAGGGTTAAAAGCACATATATCTGCATAGCTATTAAATTTTTTAAATAACCCAATTCACCCCCCTCTTGGGTTCTACATCTGGGCAACAAGTGGTATCAGAGCGTGCTCTTGATTTCTATAGCTTTGATTAGCTTGGAGCCAAAGATCAATAGTAATCCAATGAATTCCATGTTGATTGAGGGACAATCAACTAATAGACCACCTTTGTTCAATGGAACAAACTACACATATTGGAAAGCACGAATGAAAATCTTCATTCAAGCACTAGATTATGATTTATGGGGAATCATAATTAATGGACCTCACACACCCACTATTATGATTGAAAATGTTAATATTGCAAAACCTAAATCTGAATGGGATGAGCAAGACAAGAAATTAGCTCAATTAAATGCTAAGGCTATGAATGTTCTTTATTGCTCTCTTGATGCAAATGAGTTTAATCGCATATCTACTTGTATGTCTGCTAAGGAAATATGGGATAGACTTGAAGTCACCCATGAGGGTACAAATCAAGTCAAGGAATCCAAAATAAATATGCTTGTTCATAAGTATGAATTATTTAAGATGGATCCTGCTGAAAATATTACTGATATGTTTACAAGATTTACTGACATTATTAATGGATTGAAAGTCTTGGAAAATCTTATGCTAACAGTGATCTTGTTAGAAAAATTTTAAGATCTTTACCTAGGACATGGGAAGCAAAAGTCACAGCAATTCAAGAAGCAAAAGATCTCAACAATTTATCACTTGAAGAGTTGGTTGGTTCTTTGATGACTCACGAACTTCAGCAACGACAACATATTGATGAAGATGATTCAAAGAAGAGAAGGACCATGGCATTGAAGAGTGCAACTCAAGAAGATGAGAGTGAAGAAACCACAAGTGATAGTGAGAAGATGATGATATGGCACTTATTTCAAGGAAATTTAAAAAGTTCATGAAGAAAAAGAGATTTGAAAAAAAAGCATTTTGTCAAAGGAGATCATAGCAAAGATAAGGAAAAGAGTGAACCTCCAACATGCTATGAGTGTAAGAAGCCTGGACACATCAGACCAGATTGTCCACTATTAAAGAAGGCATCTAAAAGAATAAAGAAAAAGGCAATGATGGCCACTTGGAGCGACAGTGAAGCTACAAGTTCAGAAAATGAAGAGAAAACTGAAGTTGCCAATGTTTGCTTCATGGCTGATAATGATGAGGTAAGCCCTAACTTTTTAGATGACTTTACCTTTGATGAATTACAATGTGCATTTTATGAACTTATTGATGATTTTGCAAATTTAAGTTCAAAAAGCAAAGAATTGAAAAATGAAATCAAAAATCTTACTCTTGAAAAAGAAAGAATTTCAAAGGATAATGAATCATTGTTAAAGGAAAACCAAGATTTGAAAAATGAAGTAGATAAATTAAAACCAATTGTTGATAGATTTAGTCTAAGTTCAGAAAAATTAGAAATGATTTTAAATAGTCAAAGAGCTGTTTACAATAGAGCTGGTTGGATACAATACTTTTGAAAGACAAAAATTTTGAAAAATATTTATGAGCATGCTGATGATTCTACTAAAATTACATGTTTTAAATGTGAAAAAATTGGACACAAAGCTTATATTTGCCAAACACAAAAGATAAGGAAAATATGGATCCCAAAAGGAACCATTTTGACTAACCCTAAAGGACCCAAGAAAGCTTGGGTACCTAAGAACAAAAATTGAAATTGTGTATGCAGGTGTGTCTTGCAACCCGAGCAATTAAAAGACAATGGTACTTGGACAGCGGGTGCTCAAGACACATGACCGGTGATGAATCACAATTCATCACTTTGGAAGCAAAAGATGGAGGTGTTGTTACTTTCGGTGATAATGGCCAAGGAAAAATAATTGGCATTGGAAAAATAGGTATCACACCTCATGCTTATATTGATAATGTTTGCTTGTGAAAGGTTTGAAACACAATTTACTTAGTATTAGTCAATTATGTGACAAAGGATTTAATGTTACATTTGAATCATCCTTATGCATTGTTAAAATCCTGCTAATGAAAACATGAATTTGTTGGTCAAAGGCATGGTAATGTATACATTGTTAATTTAAATGATTTGCATGATCAAAATATTGATTGCCTAGTTGCTACTAATAATAAAACTGATAATAGTTGGTTATGGCATCGTAGGCTAGCTCATGCAAGCATGGATTTACTATCTAAATTAATTAAAAAGGATTTAGTACATGGTTTGCCAAAACTTGTTTTTGAAAAAGATAAGATTTGTAATGCTTGTCAATTTGGAAAACAAACCCGAGTTTCTTTTAAATCAAAGAATTTTGTTTCAACCACTAGACCATTGGAGCTCTTGCATATGGATTTATTCGGTCCTACAAGAACCACTAGTCTAGGAGGTAAAAGATACGGTTTGTTATTATTGATGATTTCTCTCGCTTTACATGGGTTTTTTTCTAGCTAGTAAAGATGAAGCATTTCCGCATTTCAAAAATTATTTAAAAAATTACAAATGAAAAGAATTCTTCTGTTTTGTCAATACGAAGTGATCATGGAAAAGAATTTGAAAATAAATCTTTTGAAGAATTTTGTAATGAAAATGGAATTGAACATAATTTTTCTGCACCAAGAACACCACAACAAAATGGAGTAGTTGAAAGAAAGAATAGAACATTAGAGGAAATGGCGCGTACCATGTTGTGTGAAAGCAATCTTCCTAAATATTTTTGGGCAGAAGCTATTAACACTGCATGTTATTTTAAATCGTGCATTAATCAGACCTGTTTTGAAAAAGACTCCTTATGAACTTTGGAAAGGAAGAAAACCTAATATAAGTTACTTTCATGTTTTTGGATGTCGATGTTTTGTATTAAATAATGGAAAATCAAACCTTGATAAATTTGATGCTAAGTCTGATGAAGGAATTTTTCTCGGATATTCTTTACATAGTAGAGCTTTTAGAATATTCAACAAAAAGACTTTAGTAGTTGAAGAATCAATTCATGTTATCTTTGATGAATCTAATGATCTTCCATCAAGGAAGGGAAAAGGTATAAATGATGCAGATGACATTGAAGATCAATTCAAGGACATCACATTAAAGGATAAGAACGATACACAAGAGGTAAGTGAAGAAAGAACGCTGACCTACCTGAAGCCTCACAAGGTAATGATGAATTAGAAAGAGGATGGAGGTATGTTCTTAGTCACCCTAAAGATCAAATTATTGGTGATCCTTCTCAAGGAGTGAGAACTAGATCATCATTTAGAGATGCTTGTAATAATTTAGCATTTGTATCTAAAATTGAACCTAAATGTTATGATGATGCTAAAAATGATGTTGATTGGATTAATGCATGCATGAGGAACTTAATCAATTTGAAAGAAATAATGTTTGGACTCTTATTGAAAGACCTCATGATCATCAAATTATTGGAACTAAATGGGTTTATAGAAAAAAAATTAGATGAACATGGTAATATAATTAGAAATAAGGCAAGATTAGTAGCTAAAGGTTATAATCAAGAAGAGGGAATTGATTTTGATGAAACTTATGCCCTGTTGCTAGATTAGAAGCTATTAGATTACTTCTTGCTTATGCTTGTTATATGAATTTTAAATTATATCAAATGGATGTTAAAAGCGCTTTCTTGAATGGATATATTGCTGAACAAGTTTTTGTGGAACAACCACCCGGATTTGAAAATCATGTTTCCAAATCACGTTTTCAAATTAAACAAAGCTTTGTATGGTTTGAAACAAGCACCCCGGGCATGGTATGAAAGATTAAGCAAATTCTTGATTAGTAATAATTTTATTCGAGGAACTGTGGATACAACTTTATTTATTAAAAGGAAAATAAAGATATATTAGTTATTCAAATCTATGTTGATGATATCATATTTGGTGCCACTAATGAATCTTTGTGCAAAGACTTTGCTAAGCTTATGCAGGGAGAGTTCGAGATGAGTATGATGGGTGAGCTGACCTACTTCCTCGGACTTCAAATTAAACAAAGCAAAGATGGGATCTTCATAAGCCAATCCAAAATACAAAAGAAATGATCAAGAAGTTTGGCATGGAGACATCCAAGAGTATCGGTACCCCTATGAGCTCATCATGTAGACTTGAAACTTATAATTCTGAAAAATCTGTTGATTTAAAATTATATAGAGGTATGATTGGATCTTTATTATATTTAACTGCTAGTAGGCCAGATATTTTATTTAGTGTTTGCATGTGTGCTAGATATCAAGCCAATCCTAAAGAATCACACTTGCTTGCTGTTAAAAGAATATTTAAATATTTAAATGGAACAATAAATTTGGGTATATGGTATGATAAACAATCTAGCATTGACTTAATAGGATACACTGACTCAGACTTTGCTGGATGTAAATTAGATAGGAAATCAACCACTGGAACTTGCCAGTTTCTAGGTGTTAACTTAATTTCATGGTTTAGCAAAAAGCAAACTTCAGTAGCACTATCTACGGCCGAGGCCGAGTATGTTGCAGCTGGGAGTTGCTGTGCTCAAATCTTATGGATTAAGCAACAACTAGAAGATTATGGTATTAAACAAAAAGCCATACCTATAAAATGTGATAATACAAGTGCAATTAGTTAACTAAAAATCCTATTCAACATTCAGAACTAAACATATTGAAATTAGACATCATTTCATTAGAGATCATGTTAACAATGGAAATGTTGTTATTGAATTTTTAAATACTGAAAAACAAATTGCTGATATTTTTACTAAGCCACTTGATGAAACAAAATTTTATGAAATCAGAAGAGAATTAGGGATGTTTGATCCAACCATTTAATGAATCATTTAATGAAGTGATATGATATCTAAAAGTTATGACATCTTTAAATCACATCAATCAAAGGAATTTCATGTCAAATTAATTGCTTGTTGTAAGGCTTTATGTCTTTTCAAATTAATAAAAGCTATGTTCTTTGAATTTCCAACCACCGGACATTTGAAAAGCTTTTTTTTCTTTTGATGGCAGCTAACTGACCAGGCAACCAAACAGTCACCTGGCCAGTTAACCATCAAGCCTATTCCTATATAACTTTTTTTTCTCCACTCGTTTCTTTTCAAATCACGCCGTCTCCTTCATTCTCCCTCATTCAAACTCCAACCGAGCGTCTTCTCTCATCTCTCATTCTCAACCGTTTCTTTCATTCCTTCCATTAATCCTTTTCCATTCAACCTATTAATCTATCTAGAAGAAGTTGATGGCTCCCAAGAAGAAGGCAATCGCTAGAGATGACGATTGTGCCAATCTTCGCCGGAAGTCTTCCACGTCTTCTACTCAAATCAACTCCCTACTTGCTTCAAAATCTTTTGCTCATGGGAGGTTAGTAGACTTTAACTTTTTAGAACAAGAAGGTTTTAAAATCGGTAATCTGTTAGTTAAACAAGGATGGGATAAGCTTTATCTACCAAAAGACCTATTTATCCTGAACTTATTAGAATTTATGAAAACATTTCCTTTGGTAGTGGAACTATCTCTTCCATTGTGAAAAAGACTAAAATAGACCTAGACGGTAAAACGTTAGGATCTGCTTTGAAAATTCCATCTGAAGGTTTCTTAGAAATTCTCCCTAGTGAACGCGGATATAAGATTGGCCTAATCCTTAATATAGATGATACTGAAGCTAGTAAAATTGAAACGTTAGATGCAAATATGTTATCAGTTGAAAATCGGCTTTTCCATAGTATCATTGCTAAGATTCTCGCCCCTCGTGCTGGATCATTTAATGTGGTAAATGATAGGGACATTTGCTTAATGTATGATATCTTAATAGAAGACCCTGTTGATTTACCTGAATTAATGATGACCGTTATGAGAGAATCTTTGTCCAGATCTAAGGCTGCTTTGCCCTACGGAATGTTTCTCACTTATGTTTTTGAGTTTTTTGGTATTAAACTTAAAGGAGAAACTGCAGTGGCATTACGTCACTCTGACGTTTTTAATGCTCATTCACTGCACCGTATGGACTTTGCTAAAAGGGATGGTATTTGGTTAAAAGTTAGATCTAGAACAGGACAATCTAGTATGCCACCACCTACTGTGAATCAACCTGCCTGTTCCCCTCAAAACTTTTTCACTTATGACTTCAGCCAACCTAATCCATATCTTGCTGCTATGACAGCTGACCAAAACCCTTTTCTACCTGATCCACCTGAAATCAATGTTTCTGGATCATCTTTTCGCAATGACAACCCTGCTCCTGCTCCTTTTCCAACTGTTAGATTATGTGATGATCAACTCCGTCATATTATCAATGAATTGACCCTTGCCACTTCTAGTCGAAGCTCTGGTGACAGTGCTTCTTCTGTCAATGATCAGACTCTTGTACCACATATTTCTTCTGTTTTTGAAAACATGTCTCAATTTAAACTTATTCTTGAAAGGCTTGTTCATGATGTGAACATTCTTAATGGGAGAGTTTTTCATCACAACGAATCTGTCATGGAACGGATCTGAATGAGATAAATTTACTTAAAAGCAAGCTTGAAAACTTTGAGACTAAGGCAGAGTGGGTAGAATATCAAATGAGATCGAGCCAGACCCAGACCCGGGATGCAGCAAACGCTGTTGATCATTGGACTGCAACCCTCTCAAGGCTGAGTCAACTCATGGAGACTCTCATCACTTGTTCTGCCTCTGCGCCTGATGCTTCTTTTTCTCATCCGCACCTTTTCACTCCACCGTCACGGCCCTCCTCCGTCAAGCCTGAATCTTCAAGCAAGCCAAAAGTTTCTTCAGTGCATATTTCTTCATCTGATGACGACAAGTGATTGTACTTAACTTATATGGTTTTGTAGTATTTGAACAAACTTGTTATGCTTGTTTATGTTTATGCTCTATGACTTGAAACAATGACATGTAATATCTATTGTCTTGTACTGATCTGCATGACTGTTTTAATTATGTAATGAATGTTAACATCTCCTTGATCTATTATGCTTAAAGTTATTGCAAGACTCTTCAAACTTCTTTTTGATTAATGACAAAAAGGGGAGAAGAATGTTGCTTGCATACATTAAGGAATGGAGTAAAATAGTAACTCCATATATTCAGGGGGAGAAAAGAAAAAGATTTCACTTATTTAATTTGACAGGGGAGAAATTAATGTTTTCTGATTACTCCTGTTTACTATTAAACTTCCATATATACACTTGCTCTTTATATGCTTAAAGGTTTTGTCATCATCAAAAAGGGGGAGATTGTTGACCCCAGATTGATTTTGATGATTACAAAACAAATTAAGCAATTCTAAGATTGATACAGGGAAGTTCGGTCGCCTTGCAAGTAAGTATCTTCATGCAAAATTGACTGGTAAGAAAGTACTTTATTTTACTTTGCTTTAGATATTTTTATTTTTGCTTGAAGTTAACTGGTTAGCTAGCTTGTTCTTTCAATTAGCTAGCTGGCATGCCCCTCAGCTAACTAAAATGCTCGTCTCAGTAAGATGGCCGAACGTCCTCCTTTTTTAGCTAGCTAGTGAGTTAGTTTATTAGCTAGCTGGAGCCCTTTCAGCTAACTAAGAAACTTGTCTCAGGTGCCTGGCCGAACGTCCTTTTCTTTTAGTCAACTGGTGAGCTAGCTTGTTAGCTAGCTAGAATTCCTTCAGCTAACTGATTTGCTCGTCACAGTGCATTGGCCGAACACCCTCCAATTTTAGCTAGCTGGCTGGATGTCTTGTTAGCTAACTGAAACTCCTTCTAGCTAGCTGACGTTTCTTTTAGTTAACTGCTTAGCTAACTATTTCATCCTGGAGCTAACTACTCAGCTAACTATTTTCACAGGGAACGTCTCAGCCGTGGGGATTCAAAATTCAGTTAACTAAAGAGCTAGCTGACTGTTGGTTAGTTAGCTGGAGAGTTAACTATTATATCAGAACGGATGGCTGCCCTTTTGCTCAGTTAGCTGGAGAGCTAACTAAGCTGGATGGACAACATATTGCTTTTACTTCTAGTTAGCTCGTGAGCTAACTGGCCATTCTTCAGTTAGCTATTCAGCTAACTAGCTGTCTTATTCTCTCCTGCAGCCGAGTGGATTTCAAATTAAGTTAGTTAGAGAGCTAACTATGATAGCATGAATTTTTCTCTCTACCATTACTTTTTCTCTGTTAGTTAGCTAAAGAGCTAACTGACTTTCGCTTAGTTAGCTGCCAAGCTAACTGATGTGCTGCCTCAGGACGATTCTTTTGTTGTGACCTCTCTGGTTAGCTAACTGATTAGCTAGCTGAGGTTTCTTGCTTCATTCTTGGACGATGGCATTCATATCCTCAGCTACCTGGAGCCATTTTTCAGTCCACCCGCCTAAGCTTTTAAGAGTGCTCTTTCTCTCTCTCTCTCTATTGCTATTTCAAGCTATATTTAACTTTTGATTTTTGAATTTTTACAGTGCTCATCCTTCCTCAAATGGAGATCTGCATTCAATGCTTAAGGGAAACATGTTTAACGGTTATATTTTCTTCCCGTTATTATTTCCATTTATTTCTTATGTATCTAATGGATATCTTCCTGTTAGATGGATATAAATAGCTGGGATTAGAAGCACACCTAGACGATTTTTGAAAAAGAAAGTTCAAAGAGAGAAAAATCCAAGAAAAGAGCCTTCATTGCATATTTGTTGAGTGGTTGCTGGGCATTCAAGTTCATTCCTTGCTCCGAAAGGTCGTCCGAATCATTGAAGCTTTTCAAGCATTCAAGACTTCAGCTGCTTCAACCTAGTTCATTTATTGCTGAGTTTATTGCTTCAAAAGTTGTAAAGTATATTCAGAATATTTGCTCATTGTAGGAGCTTCTCCTTTACATACTCTGATTATCTTGTAAAAGGGTTAGTGAACCCTGGTTTGTTGTTGGCTTCCTTGTGCCATTGAAACAAGAGGACTAGCCTAGGTTTGGCTAGGGGTTTTTGGCTTCCTTGTGCCGTGAAACAAGAGGACTAGCCTAGGTTTGGCTAGGGGTTTTTGGCTGCCTTGTGCCGTATAAACAAGAGGGCTAGCCTGGTTCGGCTAGAGGTTGTAATCGTTGTGATACGATTAGTGGAATTTTCAAAGGTGTTGGGGAGTGGATGTAGGTGCTGAGTTTGGCACCGAACCACTATAAACTCTATGTGTTTGTGGTTGTTTGCTTTTCTGTTGTTATTATTCTGTGCACCCCACTTCACCACTGCAAATCAAATTAGGGTTAAAAGCACATATATGCATAGCTATTAAATTTTTTTAAATAACCCAATTCACCCCCCTCTTGGGTTACTACATCTGGGCAACAAACTTAAATTTGCAAAATCATCAATAAGTTCATAAATGTACATTGTAATTCATCAAAGGTAAAGTCATCTAAAAAGTTAGGGCTTACCTCATCATTATCAACTATGAAGGAAACATTTGCAACTTCAGTTTTCTCTTCATCTTCTAAACTTGTTGCTTCACTGTCGCTCCAAGTAGCCATCATTGCCTTCTTCTTTATTCTTTTAGATCCTTTCTTTAATAATGGACAATATGGTCTGATGTGTTCAGGCTTCTTGCACTCATAGCATGTAGGAGGTTCACTCTTTTCTTTATCTTTGCTATGGTCTCCTTTGATAAAATATTTTCTTTTTCCAAATTTCTTTCTCTTCATGAACTTTTTAAATTTTCTTAAAATAAGTGTCATTTCATCATCTTTCTCACTATCACTTGTGGTTTCTTCACTTTCATCTTCTTGAGTTGCACTCTTCAATGCCATGGTCCTTTCTTCTTTGATTCATCTTCATCGATATGTTGTCATTGCTGAAGCTCATGAGTCATCAAAGAACTGACCAACTCTTCAAGTGATAAAGTATTAAGATCTTTTGCTTCTTGAATTGTAGTGACTTTTGCTTCCCATGTCCTAAGTAAAGATCTTAAGATTTTTCTAACAAGATCACTGTTAGCATAAGATTTTCCAAGACTTTTCAGTCCATTAATAATGTCAGTAAATCTTGTAAACATATCAGTAATATTTTCAGTAGGATTAATTTTAAATAATTTATACTTATGAATACACATATTTATTTTGGATTCCTTGACTTGATTTGTACCCTCATGGGTGACTTTAAGTCTATCCCAAATTTCCTTAGCAGACATGCAAGTTGATATGCGATTAAACTCATTTGCATCAAGAGAGCAATAAAGAACATTCATAGCCTTAGCATTTAATTGAGCTAATTTCTTATCTTGCTCATCCCATTCAGATTCAGGTTTTGCAATATTAATATTTTCAATCATAATAGTGGGTGTGTGTGGTCCATTAATTATGATTCCCATAAATCATAATCTAGTTCTTGAATGAATATTTTCATTCGTGCTTTCTAATATGTGTAATTTGTTCCATTGAATAAAGGTGGTCTATTAGTTGATTGTCCTTCAGTCAACATAGAACTCATTGGATTACTACTGATCTTTGGCTCCAAGCTAATCAAAGCTATAGGAATCAAGAGCACTCTGCTCTGATACCACTTGTTGCCCAGATGTAGCAACCCAAGAGGGGGGTGAATTGGGTTATTAAAAATTGATTACTATGCAGATATGTGCTTAAACCCTAATTTTGATTTGCAGTGGTAAAGTGGGGTGCATAGAATAATAACAATAGAAAATCAAACAACCACAATCACATAGGAGTTTATAGAGGTTCGGTGCCAAACTCAGCACCTACATCCACTCCCTAAAACCTTTAGAAATTCCACTAATCGTACCGCAACGATTACAACCTCTAGCCTTACCTGGCTAGCCCTCTTATTTATACGGCACAAGGCAGCCAAAAATTCCTAGCCAAACCAGGCTAGTCCTCTTATTTCACGGCACAAGGAAGCTAAAAACCCTAGCCAAACCAGGCTAGTCCTCTTGTTTCACGGCACAAGGAAGCCAAAAATAATCAAGGGTTAACACTAACCCTTTTACAAATAATCAGAGAATGATAAAGAGAAGCTCCTACAATGAGCAAATATTCAGAGTATACTTTACAACTTTTGAAGCAATAATTTCAGCAATAATGAATGAGGTCGAAGTAGCTGAAGCCTTGATTGCTTTGAAAAACTTCAATGATCTGGACGACTTTTTGGAGCAATGAATGAACTTGAATGCACAGCAACTCTCTTATCAACCACGCAACAATATGCAGTAAAAACTCTTTTCTTGGATTTCTTCCTCTTGTAATCTCTTTTTCAAAAATTGTCATAGTGTGCTTCTAATCACAGCTATTTATAATGATCCAACAAAAAAGATATCCGTTAGATACATTAGAAACAAATGGAAATAAAAATGGAAGAAAATATAACCGTTGTAAAATGTTTCCCTTAAGCATTGAATGCAAATCTCCATTTGAGGAAGAAGAACCCTGAAAACAATTCAAAAAATCAAAAGTTAAATGTAGCTGAAAATAGAAATAGAGAGAGAGTAAGAGAGAAAGAGCACGCTCAAGAACTCAGGCGGCAGTTGATGGAAATAACTCCAGGTAGCTGAAGACTTGAAAGCATTCGGCCAAGAGGCAAGCAGGAAATCCCAGCTAGCTAATCAGCTAGCTCACAAGAGAGGCCACAACAAACAAAAGGGGTCTAGAGGCAGCTCCTTAGGCAACTAAAACAATTGCTAGTTAGCTTCCCAGCTAGCTAACAGCAAAAGCAAAGCCAGGAGAGAAAAGTGCAGAGCACTTAGTTAGCTCAGCAGCTAACTAAGCAAAAGATAGTTAGCTCTTCAGCTAACTAACAAGCAAATCAAATAGATGGAAAGAAGCAATGCTATGGTAGTTAGCTCCCTAGCTAACTAAAAAATGATAGCTCACGGCTTGCAGGAGATACAGAGGACGGGAGTTAGCTCAACAGCTAACTAAAAAGAGTCAGTTAGCTCACTAGCTAACTAAGTTCAAAAGCAACAGAGAATCCGTCCAACATAGTTAGCTCTCCAGCTAACTAACGAAAAAGCATCAGAGAGATCGCCCAAGCTAGTTAGCTCACTAACTAACTGAGCAAAAAAGGCAATCATACGGCAGGATAAAATAGCTAGCTTTCCAGCTAACTAACCAACAGGTAGCTAGCTCTCCAGTTAACTACAGAAACCACTCAAATGGCCAGAGAGAGAGAGAGGAAGTTAGCTCTCCAGCTAACTAAAATTTGCATGCGCACGGCTTCAAGCTTTCCTATGAAAAATAGTTAGCTAAGCAGTTAGCTCCAAGTCAAAGCAGTTAGCAACAAGATATGCCAACTAGCTAGGAGATCCAACAGCTAGCTTAACAGTTAGCTAAAAATAAAGAGCATTCGGCCAGAATGTTAACAGGCAATGGTAGTTAGCTAAAATAAAATCCAGTTAGCTCCAAGGCATCCTAAGCTAGCTAACCAGCTAGCTAAAAATGGAGGACGTTCGGCCAACAACAGTGACGAGCACCTTAGCTAACTGAAAGAGCTCCAGCTAGCTAACTAGCTAGCTCAAAATGGATGATGCTCAGCCAAGCCACTGAGATAGCTTATTAGTTAGCTAAATGTTGTGCCAGCTAGCTAAATGGAATAACAAGTTAGCTAACAAGTTAACTCCCAAGTCAATAAAATTATCTAAGGCAAAATAGAATGAAGTACTCTCTTACCAATCAATTTTGCACAAAGATACTTACTTGCAAAGCGACCGAACTTTCCTGTATTAAGCTTAGAATTGCTTAATAGTTTTGTATTCATCAAAATCAATCTGGGGTCAGAAAGCTACTCAGATGGTCATCCGGATCTGTTGTCCCGTTATATAGCTCGATGGCAGGGAGCTTTATATATGGCGGGATAGCTTCATTCATAATTCTTCCGATGAAGGGCTGACCTTGTTCCACCCGAGATTTTGGTAGGGAGGCACGCTTTATAGCATCTAATTTCATACACATCTCATGGATCTTCCACTTGAATACCTTGGCCTAGATGGATGGAGAAGCTGAGAGGGAAGATTGACATCTTGGCATCAAATGATGAGAAGAAACTGAAGACAAGGAGCGGGCCCGATGAGGCTTGGGAAAGCTCCTGTCTTTGACTTTCATGGGATTGGCTCTATTTCTCCCACCTCGTGGCTGGGTTACCGTGGGGGACTTGTAGCCTCAAGCTGGTTAGGTAGGAGCTATTGGTTGAACTAGTGCGGCTGCTCCACCGAGATGTAGTCGAGAGAGGGATTCCTTGGAGTCCCTGCACCAACTGTATCAATGCCTGGACTTGTTGGACCAACGTGCTGAATCGTCTTACATGACGGGAGCTGTGGGTGGCGGCAGAGCATCATCAGGTTGGGGCAGTTGTCAGAATATTGTATTTTGCAAGGGATCAGGCCTTTGAGAGGCAACCTGATCGGGGGTATCTATGATCGCTCTTTTGCAGTTCACCATTTAAAATGATGTCCTTGCCTTCTTCACCTTTTCTCCTGCAATTTTAAGTTTTTAGGGACTTAAGGCCCTTCCTCTAGAGCTAATTTGTTGCTACGGATTTTCGTTCTCTGACTTGAGAACGAGGTGAAAGCACACTTTAGGGTCCGGGTGGCATCCTCTTGTCCTGATAAATCTGAAAAACAGCATCCTCAAGCAGGGTTTGAGGTAGTTGGTCCCTGCAAAGGACCCTTCGATGCCCAAGTCAGTGGAGATCCTTGGCCACAAATAATGTAGAGAAGGTTTTGATAAGGAGATTCCAGAGAAGGGTTCTGGAATATTATGGCATCAATGAGGAGTTGTTGTGTATTGTTCCTCACTGAGAGGTCTTGGGACCTGGTGTTTAATAGGCAGCAGGGATGGTATGCTGTAACCTGATTTTCGGAGAGCAATTGTGGAAGTTGGAGAATGATAAGGCCAATTTCGATGTATACCTTATCAGGTAGATTCATGATCCAATAAATCATGAAGAGAGGAGTTAGCTTCCATTTTTGTTCATGGAGAACCACTTTGGGAGGGGGCTCCGAAATTCTTATGATTCTTAGCGATCTGTTGGTCGAGATGTTCGCGTGGGCTGAAGATCGACGAAGGGAAGGGTCAATTGGGTGACTCCTGACTGTTGAGGTCTGGTTGCTTTGGCTCGGGAGCGAAACTCGGCAAAACAAACTGAGGGTCGGTTCGCCGATGTTTGGTTGGCGAAGCCCGAGGGTAAGACTCGACAAAAGAAGCCAAGGGTCGTCAATCGAGGTTTGGTTGGTGAAGCCTAGGGGCAAGACTCAGCAAAAGAAGTTGAGCGTCAGTCATCCAAGGTTCGATTGGCGAAAGCCCAGTTGGAGATACCGAGGCAGAGATCGGCAAGGCATTTTTCAGCTCATGAGGGTTGGCCGTAAACCCAAGGTGAGCCTGATTTGTCTGCTCATATCAACCGATTTATACAAAGACTTTTTACCATGCATAGCTTCTCTCCAGGTTTTGGACAGGAAACGCCAATTCAACGTACTCTCATGTTTTCCTTCACTTCATTCAAGCATTCTATAGAAGGAAGCCAGGACTCTTTGAAGTCATCTCGAATTATTCAACGACAGGAAATGGCTCCTACAACGCAACAAGAAGTCTTATGATAGATCAAATTTGGCACCTTAGATAACGCCTCGAATGGCTGGAAATCATCCATGTGGCGCATGAAGACATCCATCAAAATTTCTCAGGGCTGTCCAAGAAGAGGAGACCTTCTTAGCCTTATTTGATGCCACGATTTGCTGAATTCAAATCCGAATGATGCTCCAATTGACGGGGACTACTACATTTAATGCCCAAAAAGAAGGCCTAAATCAACCATGTGGCATGATCAAGAAAGTCCCATCCGCACGTCCAGTTAAGGGTCAACTTTAATTGATTGGGTATGAACCACCCATGATCAAATAATCTTCATGCAAAGAGATTGGGTCATAGAAATTAAGCCAAACTAGTGTTAGGAATCTTGTTTACGCACTCAATCTATTTAGACCCAATAGAGTTGCAATTAAGCTGACCACTTTGAACCCAAACCCCTTCTCCATAATATTTGACAAAATAAAAGGTTGAAATAAAGACTATTTGAAGTCTTGATCACCACCCTAGAGGTCTATATAAACTTTTAGATAAGACCTAAACAAATGAGACATTTTGATCACCTTAGAAATCTATTGGACTGTCCCAAGACCTATGACTTTTTTTCCATAGTGCTCTCTTAGTTGGGACGAAAATGAGGATGAAAAAGATGAAAAATTGTTAACCTTTTTTTCAATGTTTGGTTGAAAGTAGTAGAAAAATAATGGTGTAACTTACATATATTTTCTCTTCTTTCATCGAGAAACTTTTATCATACAGGGAGATGGTATTTTAACTTTTCAATCTCATAGGAAAACTTATTAGCGCTAAAAGTTCAAAATTATCCTTCTAACTTTATTTTATTTCTTTCTCTATTATATTTATATTATTATTATATATATATAATATAATATCATAAATTTATCATCTCTACCGACATTTGGATCATCCCATACCGAATGCCTTCTAGTTGGATGCCCTGAAAGGATTAGCTATGAAAGAAACAAAAAGGTATTATATCCAAGGATTCAGTGTTCTATGCAATTATTTAGAAAATATTTTTTAATTTTTAAATTTAAAAAGTATCTTTTGAAAAAAAAAATATTTGATAATAACACCGACATATACTTTTATAAAAGAAAAAATATAAAAAATATGAGAAGCTTTCAAAAAAATCTAGGTTTTGTGTTTTCCTACCCTCTCTTCAAATATTATGGATGAGCATACTCTATCGCTAGAAGAAATTCTAGCTCCCTGGGTGTCACGTACCTCCAAGTAGTCTAACAAACCTCATCAAACTCCAACACTTTCCATGTAACCTAGCTAGTGGCAACTAACGAACCTGATCAAGGTCCAAATCAATTCTCATCACAATTTATTTATATTTTTTAAGAAAAACCAGATATGGAGAAAATAAAGCTGTTCTGGTCCGTTCGTCAATCCACCTAAACCTTGGCGACTTATCACTGGGTCTCCATTTTGATTCTTAAAGTGAAAAAATAAAATAAAAATCTACTTCCTGATAAATGGATTTCCCTAATAAATTTCTTAGTTTTGCCTGTACAAATGTAATGTTAGCTAAGCAATGCGAAGGCTCATTGATTTTTTTTTTCTTGGATTAATTAGTTCGAAGGCCTCGGGAGGTTGAACGCACTCTGGACTACGAATTCTTAGCGTTCATCACACGTAGAACCCGTGAATGGCGGGGCCTTGACGCGTTCCACATCTCATGCATGCCAAGGCCGGCAAGATATGCAGCTGATGTCATGCAACCACAACTAGCAAGCAAAAGGAAAAGTCTTTATAGTGATGCCCCTCCCAATACTCTTACGTCAAAATGGTTGAATGATATATATATATATATATATATATATATATATAGTAAAGCAAGAAAGACAATGCATCAATTGGATCTCTTTTGGGTTGTGACGGTCCAAGTTAGTGTGGATCTTGTCCGTCTTGCTTTTTTATAACGGAACGAGTCCTGATGGTCAGGCCCATTGCACCGCTCTTTCTTGTTAATTCATGTGATAAATCATGATCCCATCGCTTCTACGGTCTCTTCAAGCATAGAAAAAGATATTTTTGCTTCTTTCAAAGGTATGCGCACCGCTTCTTCTGCGGTCTCTTCAAGCATAGAAAAAGACATTTTTGCTTCTTTCAAAGGTATGCGGGTCTCATTTCTTGTTCTTCCAAAAAATATTACAACATCTCAGTTATAAAATTACAATATTTTTGTTATAAAATAATGATACCCTATTTATAAAACATTAAGGTAAAGCTTTACGACATCCTAAAAAGATTTCTGATATTAGCTAAAAAAAACTATGACATCGTTGTAAAATTTTGATTATGTAGTTAGATTTACGACATCCCTAAGGTAGACTTTTGATATTGGCTGAAAAAAATTACAACACCTTATTTATAAAATTATGACACTATAGTTATAAAATTACAACATCCATGGAAGATCTTAGATATAGACCGAAAAAACATTAGGATATTTTAGTTGTAAAATTATGATATCCTAGTTGGAAACATACGATACCCATTCAGGAAATATGAGCTGTATCACTCCTGATATGGACATAAATTTTAAAAAAAGACTGAACAATATTAATGCATGTTATGTTCAAAACTTAAGATCGCATGCCTGTTATTCTGTTTCGCTTCATCACGTCAAGCCATGTAGGATACATATGAATTAATAAAGAGATATGAATTAATAAAGAGATGATACTTCATGCAGAATTTGTTACACCAAAGGCGATATACAAAGACTTTTTGTTGGAATATTAAACTTATTTTAATGCACTCTTGAAAACAACTAAAGACTTCATGGGAGAAAGAAAGAGTCACTCTTGAAAAGACCAAAGACTTCATGGAAGAAAGGAAGAGTCACTCTTGAAAAGACCAAAGGCTTCATGGGAGAAAGGAAGAGTCATTTTGAAAAGATAAGATGGTTCAAAAATTTAAAAATTGACTCTTAGTATTTTGTAAGTGACTCTTAATTTTCTGCAAATGTCTTTTAGTTTTTCTTTGCATGTATTAAATAGTGGTATATGAAAGGACATTTAGATGTTTATAAATATGGGAGGTATTTGCCCATGAAATGTAGAAGAAGAAGAAGATGATGATGATAAAAAATAGAGAGAGACCCAAAAGATGTATTCCCTCTAACATCTCCATAATAAGAGAGTGTTATTTTTCTTATTGAAAGTATTCTCCACTTCCATCAATCTGGTATCAAAGCTCCTTGTGTGCCCACCTTGCTTCCAACAAATGGTATCAGAGCCTTGTTTTTTTTTTTTAGAGGACCAATCTTGAGGGAGATGGCCAACGATGGTGTGCATATTCAAGTTCCCAAGCTTACTAAGAAGAATTATGGGAATTGGTGTATCCAAATGAAGTCCTTATTTGGCTCACAAGATCTATGGAAAATTGTTCAAGTTGGCTACACCGAGCCTACAACAGAGCAAGAAAGAGGGTACAATCAAGCACAAAAAGATACTTTAGGGGCTTAAGGAGAAGAGACAAAAAAGCTTTGTTCCAATTATATCAAGCTTTAGATGAGGTGACATTTGAGAGAATTGCTGAAGCAACCTCTGCAAATCAAGCTTGGGATACTCTTTCTACTATCTTTAAAGGAGAAGAAAAGGTGAAGAGAATCCGGCTTCAATAATTGCAGGGAGAATTTGAAGTCAGCACCATGAAGGAAACGGAAAACATCTTTGACTACTTCTCTCGGATATTGGTTATTGTAAACCAATTGAAAAGAAATGGAGAGAAGGTAGAAGATGTTCGAGTGGTGGAGAAGATACTTCAGTCTTTGATACCGAGGTTTGAGCATATTGTTGTTGCCATTGAAGAAGCAATGATGTTGATACACTCTCCATCAATGCGTTGATGGGCAAACTTCAAATTCATGAACAAAAGATACAAAAGAAAAATGAAGCACATAATACGGAGCAAATACTTCAATCCAAGGTGGAGGAAAAAGACCAAAAAGAGAAAGATCAAGGGCTTCAATTGGCCTATAGTAACAAAAGAGATGACGACAACAACTATCGTGGTGGCCGTGGTGGCAAAAGCAACTACCGTGGTCGTGGTCGAAGCCATGGATGTGGTCAAAGAAGCTATAATGATGGAGGAGGCCAAAGCTCAAATTTCAACAATGAAAGAGGTGGCAGAAGAGGTGGATGTGGACGAGGTAGAAGATCAATTGAAGGTCGTAACCAATCAAGATCCAATGTTCAATGCTATAATTGTCAAAAATATGGACACTATAGCTATGAGTGTTGGAACAATAAGCAAAGCAACAACATTGAATCCAACAACCAAGAAGGAGAACCGACACTTCTTTCGTCATGCCAAGAAGATGGAGACTTGAAGAATATATGGTTTCTTGACTCAGGAGCCTCAAACCATATGTGTGGAAGAAAAGAGCTATTTATGGAATTACAAGAAGGGGAGTTTTGTGATGTGAAGTTTGGGGATCTCTCCAAAGCTCCTATCAAAGGAAGAGGTAAAATCATGATTTGGCAAAAGAATGGTAAACCTGATTTCATTTCCAATGTTTATTATGTGCCAAGTTTGAAGAGTAATATTCTAAGTATTGGCCAACTGTTAGAGAAGGGTTATGCAATTCATATGGAAGGACTATCTCTAACTCTAAAAGATTGGAATGGAAAGCTGATTACTCATGTCCAGATGGCGAAGAACAGGATGTTTCCTCTTATCTTAAAGACGGAAGCACAAAATTGCTTGCAAGTGGATATCAAGGACCCTTCCTGGCTTTGGCATCTAAGGTTTGGACATTTAAATTTTGGAAGTTTGAAATTACTATCTAATAAGGGAATGGTGAAAGGACTTCCACACATAAATTATCCAAATAAAGTTTGTGAGAAGTGCACACTAGCTAAGCATGCAAGAGCTCCCTTCAAAAGTAGAAAATTTTGGAAAGTAATAAGACCATTACAACTAGTGCATACTGATATATGTTGACCTCTTTCAGAATCTTGTGGTGGTAACAAATATTTTATAACATTTGTTGATGACTTTAGTAGAAAGTTGTGGGTTTATTTTCTTAAAGAAAAGTTGGCTGCACTCTTTATGTTTAAATATTTCAAATCTTTGGTTGAAAAAGAAAATAAAATAAAGTGCAGATTTTGAGATCCGATAAAGGTGGAGAATATATGTCAAATGCTTTTAGAAGCTATTGTGATGAAGGAGTTCAACATCAATTCACCGTTCCGTACTCTCCACAATAAAATGGAGTGGCCGAGAGGAAGAACCGGACCATTCTTGACATGACTAGAAGCATGTTGAAAGAGAAGAACCTTTCCGAGCATTTTTGGGCTGAAGGGGTGGCATGTGCAGCATATCTTATCAACCAAAGCCCAACAAAAGCCATCAAAGGTATGATACCAGAAGAAGCTTGGAGTGGCTACAAACCAGGAGTAAGTCATATGAAGATTTTTGGGTGTATTGCCTATGCCCAAGTACCACAAGAGAAGAGGAAGCTTGATGATCGAAGCCAAAAATGTATCTTCATAAGATATAGTGAGCAATCCAAAGCCTACAAATTGTATAATCCAATGACAAATAAGGTCATCATCAGTCGGGATGTGATTTTCAATGAAGATGGAGTATGGGATTAGAATGGTAAAGATTCTCATATCAAATATATAACACCTTATAATGAAGCTAAGGAGAATACAAATGAGGAAGCTACTCAACCAATCTTGTCACCAGCAAGATCATCTTCATCACCACAAGTTACACCGACTTCCTCAAGAAGTTCTATAAGCCTTGAAGAGTCAACAAGAAAGTTTAGAAGTATTAGTGATCTTTATGATGAAATAGAAGAAGTTGAACAAGTTGATTTATATTGCTTATTTGCTGATATTGAACCTCTAACATTTGATGAAGCTATGCAGAAAGTTGAATGGAGAAAAGCAATGAAGGAGGAGATTCTTGCCATAGAAAAGAATAATACTTTGGAGTTGACTTCACTTCCAAAAGGACAAAAGGCGATAGGCGTCAAATGGGTGTATAAAGTGAAGCGCACTGCTAATGGAAAGGTAGAAAAATACAAAGCTCATTTGGTTGCCAAAGGCTACAAGCAAAAGAAAGGGCTCGACTATGACGAAGTTTTCGCGCCTGTAGCCCATTTTGATTCAATAAAGCTCATTTTCTCACTTGCATCTCATCACAAGTGGAAAATATCACATGGATGTAAAGTCGGCATTTCTCAATGGCTACCTTGAAGAAGAAGTCTATATTGAGCAACCTAAGGGCTATATCCATAAAGGCATGGAAGATAAAGTGCACAAGTTACACAAAGCTTTGTATGGAGCTTGGAATGCTCGAATTGATCACTATCTTCAAGATTGTAGTTTCAACAAATGCTCCTATGAACATGCTATTTATGTAAAGAAAAAAGGAGATGACATTTTAATTATATGTCTATATGTGGATGACTTACTTGTGACAGGTAATTGCATGGAAATGATATATGGGTTCAAAGCAATCATGGGCAAGGAGTTCGAAATGATGGGAGGAGACTTGATGTCTTATTTTCTTGGCATTGAAGTAAGGCAAAGTGAAGATGGCATCTTCATTTCTCAAGAAAGTTATGCTAGAAACATTCTACAAAAATTCAAAATGGAGTGCTGCAAAGAAGTAAACACCCCAGTTGCTTATGAAGCCAAGCTTAGTAAAGAAGGAGAAGGAAAGGAGGTGAACTCATCTCTCTTCAAAAGCCTTGTTGGAAGTCTTCGTTATCTTACTATAAGCCGACCTGATATTGTCTATGGAGTTGGTTTGATTAGTAGATATATGGAACATTCAAAGGAGTCACACTGGATGGCAGCAAAAAGGATTCTAAGATACCTCAAAGGAACTCTTGATCATGGTATGTTTTATACTCATTCCAATGATGCAAGTTTAATTGGTTTTTCTGATAGTGATTGGGGAGGAGATCTTGATGAACGGAAAAGCACTTCTGGTTATATCTTTTATTTTGGTGCTAATGCTTTTTCTTGGAGCTCAAAGAAACAATCCATTGTTGCATTATCTACATGTGAAGCAGAGTATGTTGCAGCAGCATCATGTGCTTGTGAGGCCATATGGTTGCATAACTTATTGAAAGAATTGAGTCATTCACAAAAGGAGCCTTTGAAGATATATGTTGATAATAAGTCTGCTATTAAACTAGCTAAGAATCCAGTTCAACATGGAAGAAGCAAACACATTGACACAAGATTTCATTTTCTTCGTGATCAAGTTAAGAAAGGTATTGTGAAGGTTGTGTACTGTAAATCAAATGAGCAAATTACTGATATATTTATAAAATCACTCAAAGGTAAAGATTTTCAAAAGCTGAGAAAGATGCTTGGAGTCATGGCACCAAGAAAAAACAAGTTTACGAGAGGAAATGTTGGAATATTAAACTTATTTTAATGCACTCTTGAAAATAACTAAAGACTTCATGGGAGAAAGGAAGAGTCACTCTTGAAAAGACCAAAGACTTCATAGGAGAAAGGAAGAATCACTCTTGAAAAGACCAAAGGCTTCATGGGAGAAGGAAGAGTCATTTTGAAAAGATAAGATGGTTCAGAAATTTAAAGATTGACTCTTAGTATTTTGTAATTGACTCTTAATTTTCTATAAATGTCTTTTAGTTTTTCTATGTATGTATTAAATAGTGGTATATGAAAGGACATCTAAATGTTTATAAATATGGGAGGTGTTTGCCCATAAAATGTAGAAGAAGAAGATGATGGTGAAAATAGATAGAGACCCAAAAGATGTATTTCCTCTAACATCTTCATAATAATAGAGTATTTTTTCTTATTGAAAGTATTCTCTACTTCTATCAATCTGGTATCAAAGCTTCTTGTGTGCCCACCTTGCTTCCAACATTTTTTTCAAGCTAAATAATTCAAACTCACGTAAGATCTCTCCCACTTCAGTCTGCTTTAACGTTAAAAAATAAAAATAAAAAGACAAAATAAGTTATGATATTTGATTTGGCTCCCGCACCCACAACATCCACGCGCGTGTGGTTACGTGCTTATTAAGCACCAAGAATAAGATCTGACCATCTTCGAACACTAAACGCTGGATATAAGATATCTGGAACGACTTCCATTGCTTCAACTCTCATTGAAGGAAGTTCTCTTTTTTTTTTTGAAAAAAAATTCCTATCAACTCTAGAAATTAAGTTTATCATCCCAATGCAGGCAAATTAGTAAATGATTAGGATACTTAACTGTGGATATTTTAAAGTGTGATGAGCTTGCATGGTGAGCTTGTTTTTTTTGGATTTGTTACGGGACTTCAATTTTGTATCAGAAAGTATCTCAACTCCTTTGTGTTGACTTTTTTACCTTGTTAAAAAAAAAAAAAGTAAAAAAAAAAAAAGTAACAAACCCACGCGAGCATTGTTTGTTCGCTGGTCTCGCGCGGAACACTCGGCGAGCGTTCCGTGACTTTCAAAAATGGTCGAGCAATTCGCTCTAACGTTTTGACTTTCCTTCGTTCCAAAAGGAACGGTAATAAAGCCTAATAAATATAAAATATTATATATATATATATAAATTTAAGGAAGAAAAAAAATTTAAATCTTAAAAGATTTATTTATTTTAGAGAATATTCTGTTGCTGTAAATCTTTGAAGTTATCTTTGGAGCTGGAAGTCTATCCGCTTAGAGTTGGAAGTTTGTCTCCTGTTGCTGCAAGTGCTGCTTGGAGTTGGGAGTTTGTCTTCTATTGCTGCAAGTGCTGTTTGGAGTTAGAAAATTATCTCAACATGTTTGTCTCAACCTTGTGAAAGCTACTAGTGGTAAAAAGTGTATTTAACTATTTTATTATATTTTATTTGGGCATCTGAAGAATTATTGGGTTTGCACCTTCACCTGATCGTGCTCGCGGTAGGAGGATCGGATCGAGCCGGATCGTTGTACCTTGAAGATAAATCACCAACAACCGTACGAGAGGGCGAAAACTTGTCCTTAGGGCAGTGTCTAACATGCCTCGGTCAGTTTGATTCATTTTTTACTTTAGTTTATATTTTAAATTAAAATTTTAGATTAATTTTTTAGTATTTTCTAAAAAGAATTTTTTAAAAATCAAAACAATTTTTCTACAGCTAAGGACAAGTTTTCTATCATTATAAAGTACTAGATTTTATTATAAGTAAGTAAAAAAAAATCTTATTTTTGAATCTATTCAAAAGCCTTAGAATTAGTTTTGAATTTAAAATTTAAAATTTAAAATTCAAATTTAAAATTTAAATTTGAAATTCAAATTTGAAAAAAAATTTGAAACTCAAATTCAAAATTGACTTATTTGAGTTAATTTTCGCTTAGTGGTTTTATTATAATTGTAAGTAGTTTCTAGATTTAATTCTTTTGAATTAAATTTAAAATCTAGAAATATCTGAAAAAATCACCAATTTAAAAAATTCAAATTATAAAGCTAAATCTTCAATTTTTGGTTGTGCAGAACGCATTAAGCAACAAATTTACTTAAAATGGGTTCTGATGATCTTAGTGCAATTAAACCTGAAAAATTCAATGGATTATTCTTTAGGAGGTGGCAAAGTCAAGTGAAATACTGGCTTACCACTTTAGGTTTAATTTCTGCCATAGAATTATCAGATTCCAAATCTAATAGTCAACAAGGTTCTTCTAGTATAGTTGATACCTCATCTTCATCAAAAACACCCCAAGAAATAGATTTTCATTGTAGATATAGAATTTTAAGTGCCCTATCTGATAATCTTTATGATGTCTACCTTCCTACTAAAACTGCTAAGGAACTATGGAATGCTCTTGAGGCTGAATATGGGATGGTTAATGCTGGTCTAGATAGATTCACTATCTCAAAATTTTGAAAGTACATAATGGTAGATTCCAAACCCATTAGTATTCAAATTCATGAATTCCAAGATTTTCTTAGAACGTCAGAGTTGACTGGCTGTAGTTTTTTTGAAAACTATAAGGTCCAAGCCTTAGTAGATTCCCTTCCACCTTCTTGGTTATCCTTTACTCGAGAGCTTAGCCATAAGCAAGGTAGCTTGACCCTAACAGAAGTGATTAACTCTATTAGGATTGAAGAAGAACACCGGCTTAAGATCAATCAAAATCAAAAGACCGACCTTGGACCTAAAATCCATCTGACCGAGTCAAATCCAACTCCAAATCAATTCAAACCCAAGGGAAAAAATTTTAAGAAGAGGAAATTCTAATCTAGATCCAACCAATCATACAAACCTCCTCAAAACCGATCAAATCAGAACCGACCGAATCAGAAGTCAAAGAATTATAAAGGCACGTTCTGCTTTGTGTGCGGAAGGATAAATCATGTGGTAAAGGACTGCTACCACCGAAAGATTGAACCATTGAAGAAATCATCTAAACCACAAGTTAACGTGGTTGAGAGTGGTGCTGAGCCTTCTTTTAGGTCGGTAAATTCAAAATTCTTAATTAACTCAACCCAATCTTCTTGTGATTGGTGGCTTGATTCAGGAGCTAATGTTCATGTTTGTTTTGATCGCTCCTGGTTCTCCACCTTTCAGGAATCAAGTGGAGGAGGTGTGACACTTGGGAATAACTCTTCAGCACAAGTGCTTGGGAAAGGTCAAGTGGATCTAAAGATGACATCTGGAAAAATACTGGTTCTTCATGAAGTGTTGTTAGTTTCTAGTGTTAGAAGAAATATGATTAGTTGATCTCTTCTTATATCTAGAGGATATAAAATTGTTCTAGAGTCAAATAAAGTTGTAATTACTCGTAATAATGAGTTTGTTGGTAAAGGTTTTGTATGTGAAGGTCTTTTTAAATTAAATGTATCCTCTAAGTTATATAATAAAAGTTCTCTTCTTTTTAATGTTGAATCTTCAAATGTTTGGCATAGTAGACTTGGTCATGTGAATTTTGATCGTATTCATTACATGACAAATCTTAATCTAATTCCTAAGGTTCATATTGATAGAAAGTTTAAATGTGAGATTTGTATTCAAGCTAAGATGCCTAGAAAATGTTTTAAATCAGTAAATAGGAGTTCAACACTTCTTGAATTATCCATAGCGATGTATGTGACTCTACCAAGTTTCCTACGCGGGGAGGAAGTCGTTACTTTGTAACATTCATAGATGACTTCTCTAGATATTGTCACATATATTTGATAAAATCTAAGGATGAAGTATTAGATAAGTTTAAGATTTATAAGGTAGAAGCTGAAACCCAAACTGAGAAAAAGCTTAAGAAATTTAGGTCAGATCGCAGTGGTGAATATACTTCAAATGAAATGACTCTATTTTGTCAAGAATATGGGATTATTCATGGAGTTACACCACCATACTCTCCTCAGTCTAATGGTGTAGCTGAACGAAAAAATTGTACATTAATGGATATGGTTAACTCAATGTTAATAAGTTCAGGCGTACCTGAGAACTTGTGGGGGGAAGCTCTTTTAGCTGCATTTTATATTTTAAATAGGATACCCTTTAAGGATAATCCTAAAACACCTTTTGAGCTTTGGAAAGGTAGAACACCCAGCTAGATTATCTTAAAGTGTGGGGATGCTTAGCTAAGGTAGGAATACCTGAACCTAAGAGAAGAAAAATAGGACCTAAAACTATAGATGCTATCTTTATAGGTTATATTCTTTAGATAGTAGTACAAATAGGTTCCTAGTGATAAACTCTGATATAAGTGGCATTTCAAATAATACTCTTATCGAATCAAGAGATGCTACTTATTTGAAAATGTTTTTCCTTTCAAGAACCAAGTACCAAATCAACTCTCTTCTAATCCTTTCTTGGTTCATGATTCTTTTGAAGCTGGGTTCTCTAATGAGTCAAGGAAAAGGAAAAGATCTAATCCTAAAGGTGAACCTTCCGAACTTAGAAAAAGTTCAAGGATAAGGAAAGAAAAAGATCTTGGTGAAGGTTTCTTTACTTTCCTAGTCGAAGGCGAACCTTCTTCTTTTTCAGAGGCGATGTCTTCTCCTGATGCTCCTTTTTGGAAGAAAGCTATCCTTTCTGAATTTAATTCAATCTTACAAAATGAAACTTGGATCTTATCGAATTTACCCCCTGTAAGCAAACCTTTAGGGTGTAAGTGGGTATTTAAGAAGAAATTTAGACCTGATGATTCAATAAAAAAGTATAAGGCTAGATTAGTAGCCAAAGGGTATAACTAAAAGAAAGGGTTAGATTTCTTTGATACATATTCTCCTGTAGCTAGAATAACAACCCTTAGATCACTTCTTGCTATTGCTTCCATTCATAAGTTAATCATTCATCAAATGGATGTGAAGACTGCGTTCCTAAATGGAGATCTTGAGGAGGAGATCTATATGGAACAAACTGAAGGTTTTGTTGTAAAGGGACAAGAAGACAAGGTTTGTAAACTTATCAAGTCCCTTTATGGTCTTAAACAGGCTCCTAAACAATGGCATAAGAAATTTGATCAAATTATTCTATCTTTTGGATTTCAAATCAATAATCATGATAAGTGTGTGTATTCTAAGATCTTCGATAATGATATGTAATCCTTTGCTTATATGTCGATGATATTTTAATTTTTGGAACATCTCTTGAAATTATTTCAAGTGTTAAATCTTTCCTCTCTTCTAAGTTTGACATGAAAGATTTAGGTGAAGCGGATGTAATCCTAGGGATGAAGCTTATCAAGTCCCACGAAGGGATAGCTCTCTCTCTTTCTCATTCTATAGAAAAAATGATCAAGAAGTTTGGTTATTCCAATCTTAAATCAATATCTACTCCTTTTGATCCTAGCTTTTACCTAAAGAAAAATTTAGGTGACCCAATTAATCAATTAAAGTATTCTCAAATTATAGGATCTCTCTTGTATGTAGCAAACAGGACAAGACCTGATATTGCCTATGCTGTAGGAAGGCTGAGTGGATATAATCAAAATCCTGATCAATCTCATTGGGTAGCCTTAGAAAGAGTGTTCCGATATTTAAAGGGAACACTTAATCTCTCTTTGATGTTCACTGAATACCCTGAGGTGGTTGAGGGTTACAGTGATGCTAATTGGGTCACTGATTCTCATGATTTAAAATCAACTACCAGATACGTTTTTTCTTCTTGGCGGTGCTGCTATTGCCTGGGGATCCACTAGGCAAACTATTATTTCTAGAAGCACCATGGAGGCCGAGTTGATAGCTCTGGATACCACTTGTAATGAGGCAAAGTGGATAACAAATCTAATATCAGAGCTACCTTTGGTACCTAAGCCAGTTCCAGCTATATCTATCCATTGTGATAATAAGGCCGCAATTGAACTGACAAATCAAAAGAGTACCAATAAAAAGATGAATCGCCATATATGGCTTCGTCATAAGTCTATAAGACAACATAAGAAAAATGATGTTATCTCTTTGAAATTTGTCAAATCTGAGAAGAATTTGGCAGATCAATTAACCAAGGGATTATCTAGGAGTGGAGTCCTAGATTCATCGAGGGGGATGGGGCTTAAGCCCATTATTTGGTCACCAGCAGTGGATACCCAACCTCTATGATTGGAGATCCCATGAATGAGGTTCAATGTGGTAGAAACGAAGCTGATTGAGTGATCGTGTTAGAGCACAAATTTTGGAAAATTTTTCAACCCATCCCTATGATGAGTGCTCTTATAAAGTGACAAAGTAAATTTGTGTAAGGTTGAGTAATTCTTTTAATGGATCTGAGGTAGGTTATCTGTAGGGTATTAGTCACAAATACCCTTGGAGGATTCACCTATATGAGAATTGTCATATGAAGCCGTGACTAAAGGTTTGGGCTAACCTTAAGAAATTCTCATGAAAAATCAAGGTACTAAGCGCAAGGCCTTTAATATGCGCTGACCACTTAAACCCAATTGATTCATGTTGTGTGTGTGATTAGTAGAAGTCTGAGTCAAGGACCTAGATCAAGGTCAATCCACTATAGTTCCTTCAGATGTATACAATCAACACTAAGTGAGGTTTAAGTCCATACGACACCTCACCTATTGCGTAGTATAAGATACCCTAATTTTTTTTTATATTAATTTTATTATTTGTTTTATTTTATTTTTAACTTTTGTGGGGGATTGTTGACTTTTTTACATTGTTTAAAAAAAGGAAAAAAGTTAAAAAAAGTAACGAACCCACGCGAGCATTAAATGCTCGCATGGGACGTTGGTTCGCTGGCGGAACGCTCGGCGAGCTTTATATATATATATATATAGGGATAGTCTAAAGAAATTTAAGAAAGAAAAGAAAATCTAAATCCTACAAGATTTATTCATTTTAAAAAAGATTCTGTTGCTGCAAATCTGTGAAGTTGTTCTTGAGCTGGGAGTCTATCTGCTTGGAGTTGGGAGTTTATCTCCTGTTGCTGCAAGTGCTGTTTGGAGTTAGGAGATTGTCTCAACCTGTTTGTCTCAACCTGTGAAAGCTACTAGTAGTAAAAAGTGTATTTAACTTTTTTATTATTATATTTTATTTGGGCATCTGAAGAATTATTGGGTTTGTACCTCTATTCGATCGTGCTCATGGTAGGAGGATCGGGTTTGTACCTCTATTCGATCGTGCTCGTGGTAGGAGGATCGGATCGAGCCGGGTCGTTGTACCTTGGGGATAAATCGCCAACAACCCTCACGAGGGGGCGAAAACTTGTCCTTAGGACAGTGTCTAACATGCCTCTCGATTAGTTTGATTCATTTTAACTTTAATTTATATTTTGAATTAAAATTTTAAATTAATTTTTTAATATTTTCTAGAAAGTTTTTTTTTAAAAATTAAAACAATTTTTCTAACACTTGGACGGACCACAGAGAGTTGAGGAATAAGAGCTGTTAGAAAGAATGAAGGTAACATATAAGATTGTTCACAACGGACACTATCATGGTGAATGTTGACTGATACTTTATGAATATTTTGCTTCAATTGCTGTTCTAAACCACTATAAACAGCAGGCTATTCTCTCTCTCTCTCTCTGTAATTAAAACAAAATTTGCTTCAGCTATAACTTAATGCTCTTAAGAGAGTGCTCTAACAGTTGTCTCATATAATTTTTGAAAAATAGCCGCAGGTTTCCCAACATTCAACTTAAATGGGTCTGAACCAGTTCTTAAAAATTTCAAAAGTGACATTAAAAAAAAAAATAGGAGGCACAATGACGACCAAGGACGTACCAGATGTTAGAACAGAAGAGGTCAGGTCATTCATTGACCCCATTAATGTTATTGGTTTAAAAGTTTTCTTCAAAAGTGACAATAAAAATAAGAACAGGGCAAAATGACTTCCAAGGACGTACTAGATGTGAGAAGAGGCCAGGCCATTCATTGACACCATTAATATTATAGGTTTGAAAGTATTTAATCAGCTTTTATTTTTTTCTCGCTCTTAAGATTTATTAAGGTAAACTTTGATGACAATTGAAGCAAAATATTAATGATGTATAACATTGATAGTACAGGATATGTTATTTGAAGGATATGTTATTCAGCTGCTTGAACTGGCATCAGTAGAGCGACTCAATAGACTCAGCGGATCTTCGTTTAAGAGGATTCTTTCTCTAAAAGAATCTTTATTGAAGGGAATTTTTCACTGTAATTAAATGGATTCAGAATAGGAATCTTTATTGAAGGGGATTCTTTCACTGTAATTGAATGGATTCAGAACAGATGAACCATGATAGCATACATCCGCTCCTTCGTGACATCTGGCAGCTCCTACAGGACTCGACGATTACCGTTGCTCGTCATGTATATTAGGAGGCAAACTCGTCATGTATACTAAGAGGCAAACTATGTGGCTGACTGGGTTGCCTTCTTTATAGTTCATCATTTTACTAAGTAAAGTTGATCATTTTATCTTTTCTTTTGATATTTTTTTTCTCTGGTTTTTGAACTATTCTTGCACCAGATATGTGTGATAATTTGTTTTGTAAAATAAAATAAAAAAATTCTTGAAATCTCTGTAAAATGAAGTGATAGGTAGACTTTTTTTTTTTTTTCTTTTTCAAAAAGAGATGAACTCACCTCTGCTACGGTCATCTTGATACCATTTTCCAAAACGTTGCCAAACTCACCAGACTTTGCGGAGAGATATTTGACTACTGGAATTAGAGTAGTTTTTTAAACTCAAAACCATAACGGGGTAGGAAATAAATATACTATTTAAATAGTATTAAAGTAAAAAAATATATTTTAAATGGTATTTTTTATTTATGTTCTAATCTGACAGTGCTGGGGTTGAAGGATCATATAAAATTGCTACTTGAAGTAATGATTTAAAAATCATCGCTATAAGTGATAATTCTTTTGTATTAAGCAGTTATTAAGAATTACGAGATTTGAGAAGTTACAATATTCAGTGCGATTTAAATGAATTTATTGGGGAGGTTATTGAGATATATTGAAGGGCTTGTTTTAAGAGGATTTATTTGCGGATTAAAATAACAACCAAGTCATCAGTCTTTAAAAAAAAAATTTAAATAAATTATTAAATAAATTTTTATATTTTTTAATTAAGAGTAACGAAAGAAATCTTTAAATTGCCATTTTTGGTGACTGAAATCATAAGTGACGATTTTTGCTAACGGAAATCGTTACTGGCGATTTTTACGTTGCCCATCACAGGGTAAAGCAAAAAGGGTGAGATGAAAATAAAAAACGTCCTCTGAAGTGACCGTTATTTCTACAATATCTCTTTCCCACCACCTTATTCTAAAACCGGTGTCTTTTGACACCGGTTTAAAAAACGACTCACCGGAATCAGCTTCGTATACGCAATACATTTATAATTTGTCTGTTCCTTTGCACTCACCGCGCGCAACAAGGAAAGGAAACAGAACCAAACGTACTCGAAAAGGGGTCATCAGTTCCACACCTACCAACGTCCTCTTATTTTTTATTTTTATTTTAAATTTAATTTTTATTTCGATTTTGATTTTGAGACCGTTCGCCTTGAAACGCGCCAGATACCATCCAAAACTCTGCCACCGTCCCTTTCACCCAGCCTATTTCGGATCCCATCAACATCCTCTCTCTCTCTCCTCTGCTTGCTTCCCTCTTCGTCACCATCAAGAAGAGGCTTCTCCTTGCCACTTCCCACCAATTCCTTGAGCGACCCGCAACTTCAAGGTGGTGTCATCACTTTGACATGGAGGCCTCTGACAAGAAGCCATTTTGCGTCCATTCCACGCGCTTTGCCCATCTTTCCTGCAAGCCGTTCTGAAAAGGAGGCGGAGCGCTACTACGAGAGCTCAGCACCCGAGAAGAGAGGAGGAGGAAGGGTGGAAGAAAGGTTGGATTTTGGGAAGGGGGAGCAGGAATGGAGACCTACCTGAACCAAAACTTTGGTGGGGTCAAGTCCAAGAACTCGTCCGCGGAGACACTCGAGCGATGGCGGAAGCTCTGCGGCGTCGTCAAGAACCCCAAGCGCCGGTTCCGCTTCACCGCCAACCTGTCGAAGCGCTACGAGGCCGTCGCCATGAAGAAAACTAACAAGGTTTGGATCATGCCTCGCCTCTGTGCTGCTATGGTTTATTTGGTTCTGGATTGTTAGGTTGGTGTGGATTTATCACGAGATATTTAGTGCCTCGTGACTCCATTTACTAGATATTGGTTTGGATTTCGATGCGATTTATGAGTCAATAGAAAGCAAGTTGGCAAATTGGACTTATTGCCTATTTTGTTAGGTTGTGAATGGTATGAGATGGTCGTTATAATATTGTCTTGGCTTAGGCACTGATGTGCAGGCTGATGTAATATCAGCTTCTTGAGGGGTCTGATCTTTGTTTTAAAGCTTCGAGTTTTTATATATGTATGCTTTCCGTTCAAATTGAAAATCGAGTGGTAGTATGGAGAATGAAAACTAATAAAAGAATGGATGGAATTAAAGCAACAAGCATAATGAAACTTTGCCGGGAAAACATGTCAATGATTGAGATCAAACCATGGGTACCTGTTAAATCATATAACATGAATTTAATTACCCTTTCTTGTTCAAGATGATACCTGAAATTGCTTATTTCGATGATTGTTCTAAAGGATTGCCTGAGAAACTGCTTTCAGATGCAAAATGTGATGCAAGAGATATTTCCAAGATAAAATGCTGTTTACTTTCTTTTTCACTCGTCTACCATTTTTCTTTGCATTCTTTCTCTTCCCTAGTATTTTTTATCTCTGTCATCCCAGTGTAATTATACAATCCTGTGTTCCTATATATGCTTCTCTCTCTCTCTCTCTCTCTCTCTCTCTCTCTCTCTCTCTTGTTCGCACGCTTGCCCACCGGCTCATCTGCAGAACTGTCTGTCTGTTGTACTTTCTACATTAAGGTGCTGCGATCATCAGATGAAAACCTGAACTCTTGCACAAGTGAATGGTTTGACTATCTTGATGACATATTATACGTATCCCTTCAAACCAAGTTAAAGATCACGCCTCCACAAATTCGTTTTGTAAGCTTACACAACTCACATATTCATGGTTTGCAATTTGTACTGCCAAGATGGATCTACCCAGCAGAGTTAGATGGAAAACTGAAGTCAATATTTCATACTTTAGATCTTCAGTTGTACCTCTGTATTATCTGTTCGATACATAGGCAAAGACAAGAAGCTCTCTTAGATATTATGGCCTATTTCTTGTCAAATATACTTTGTCAAATTAGTGATAAATCTACTAATACAACTGAAACTCAGTCTCCTTCCAATCTTGTAACCACCATGACTTACAAGCTCGGGATCACCTTTTCTTTTTCTTGAATTAGTTTATTGAACACTGACTTGGCATTGAATTTGCGGTGATATGCTGTTGACCTTAGACTTTCTAATAATTTGGATGCCTTTGATTTGAAATATTTTGGATGATTCACCATATATTTCCCTCCAAACTGCCCACAATTGTTTAATTTTGCTTATTTATGCTTTCATCAAGTTTGATGGTGTTCAACTAGTTGAATTTTTCATTAGTGTTCAATTTAAAGCCATGCATTATTACTTGGTAACATGCATTTAACTTACCTGTTTTCTAACCATTTAACTAGCTCATATTTGTGACTCCCATGTTCGTATCCATCTCCCCCTTGCATTTTCTTTAGTAATATTTGTCATGTTCTGGCCTGTTTGTCAACTGCATCTATCAATTGGTTATTTAATATGAAGAATGTACAGGAATTTATACTATCTCTAAGATCTCCTTGACTGATCTATAAGTGAGGCTTCTTCATCAACTAACTCTCTAAGCTGCTTATTATTGGTGGGTTCACCATCATCATGTACTGCATTCCTTCTTCCTGCACTCCTTGCCAATTAACTTTATGCACCATTGGTGAAGGTCCTAAAGTGGCACTTGATAGTTCATTGTGAGGTTTTCTTTGAGTCTTTTACATTTTGCTCATCAAGAAGGAATAATTCTTTTCTTAACAATCTTCTTAATTTTCAATAGTCAATACACAGATTTCTTATCAACATACCTTAGATAAATGCATGATGGTACTTTCTTATACATCATATATACCGTAGTTCACATAAAAGTAATGAAGTTACTATCTTTATTTTATCATGGGAATGTGATCAAGATGTGCGGTATAATTGGAAGGTTAATTTGTCATACCGCTATCAAGTGTTTCAAGTCTTATTAGCTTCCTAATGTGAAACCTGAACCAGAATGATTTTGATGTTCCTTCTATGTATTCATTTGTCAACAAAAGAAAAGGCCAACATGAATTCCCTGCTGATATTCAAAGTTATATCATTGCAATAAAGGTGTAAGAGGCAACCAGAGAATCTTTGTTTTATTAATCTTTGGTCACTAGTGTGCTGCCTCTGTTATGGTTGATTCTATGATTAGTTTTAGAGTTTTTATATAAGATATGTAAAACAAATATTATCTACAAATACTTTCATGTTGTGGCTTCATGGCTGGAAGGGGACTCCTTCGATCCTAAGTGTCAATCCATTGGTTGTAGTGACTCCTCCATCTTCATCCTTTTATGGTTACTACAATGGTATCTTTTCTTTTCATTTTTTTTCTTGGTCAAACATTTACTATATTTTCCTCTCTTTGAATCTCTGATAATAATATATTCAATTTGCTTTTCCCAACAGTCAAGGAGCCTGATTTCAACTTTCCATTTCCATAAAACTCATAACCCTACCCATCTTCCATTTATTAAAAATTTCTAGCATCATAAGCCCTAGTCAGCCAAGGATATGCCTGACTCCTGCATCATTCACTGACAGTATCAACAAGGGATCTATTTTGAATAACTATTAGGATGCCTTTTTTCCAGTAGGATACTATCACACTTGTTGTTATTGCATGAATTAGAAGTCTTTCTTCCCATTGGCTGAGACTGACATGTAACTATGGTGTTTTTCAGGAGAAGTTGGGGTTGCTGTTTTGGTTTCAAAAGCTGCACTTCAGTTTATACATGGTAGAATGCAATTTCTGTCAAGTTCTAGTCTTGAAGTTGAGGAATGTGGCATATTTATTTAGTTTTATATAAAACTCTCTGTAAGTTTTGACATTGGCATATGTGTTTAGGTGTCACATTACATAGTGAATACACTGTACCTGAAGAAGTCAAGGCAGCAGGCTTTCAAATTTGTGCTGATGAACTAGGTTCCATTGTTGAAGGCCATGATGTGAAGAAGTTAAAAGTGCATGGTGGTATAGATGGCATTGCAAACAAGCTTTGCACATCAACAACTAATGGACTTGCTGCTACTGAGGATAGGTTGAAATGCAGGCAAGAGATTTATGGATTAAATAAATTTGCTGAAAGCCCAGCTCGGAGCTTTTGGGTATTTGTATGGGAAGCTTTTCATGATATGACTCTTATTATTCTTGCTGTTTGTGCCTTTGTATCTCTGATTGTTGGCATTGCCACAGAAGGATGGCCAAAAGGTGCACATGATGGCCTTGGCATTGTTGCAAGCATTCTTCTAGTTGTCTTTGTTACTGCAACGAGTGATTACCGGCAATCTCTACAGTTCAAGGATTTGGATAAGGAGAAGAAGAAGATATCCATACAAGTTACGCGGGGTGCATTCAGACAGAAAATGTCAATATACGACCTTCTTCCAGGTGACATTGTGCATTTAGCAATTGGAGATCAAGTCCCTGCTGATGGGTTGTTTGTCTCTGGATTCTCTGTATTGATAGATGAATCCAGTTTAACAGGAGAGAGTGAACCTGTCATTGTAAATAAAGAAAATCCTTTTCTATTATCTGGAACTAAGGTCCAAGATGGATCTTGTGTAATGTTGGTGACAACTGTTGGTATGAGAACCCAATGGGGTAAGCTGATGGCCACACTTAGCGAAGGAGGAGATGATGAAACTCCATTGCAGGTCAAACTGAATGGAGTGGCAACAATCATTGGGAAAATTGGTCTGTTCTTTTCAGTTGTGACGTTTGCAGTGCTTGTAGAAGGCCACATTAGACGTAAAATTCTAGATGGCTCATTCTTGAGCTGGTCAGGAGATGATGCATTGGAATTGTTGGAGTTTTTTGCCATTGCTGTGACGATAGTTGTAGTTGCAGTTCCTGAAGGGCTGCCCTTAGCTGTGACATTGAGCCTTGCTTTTGCCATGAAGAAGATGATGAATGATAAAGCGCTGGTGCGGCATCTTGCTGCTTGTGAGACCATGGGCTCAGCAACATCTATTGGCAGTGATAAGACAGGTACGCTGACAACCAATCACATGACAGTTGTGAAGGCTTGCATATGTGGAGATATTAAAGAAATAAATAACTCTGAGAAGGTGAGTAGTATGGGCTCGCAACTTCCAGATGTTGTAGTGAAAATTCTTCTGCAATCTATTTTCAATAACACTGGTGGAGAAGTTGTGATCAACCAAGACGGAAAGCTTGAAATTCTTGGAACACCAACCGAGACTGCTTTGTTGGAGTTTGCCTTGTCACTTGGTGGAGATTTTCAGGCAGTGCGTCAAGAAACCAAATTGGTAAAAGTGGAACCTTTCAATTCCACAAAGAAGAGAATGGGGGTGGTTCTCCTACTTCCAGAAGGAGGACTCCGTGCCCATTCTAAAGGTGCTTCAGAAATTATATTGGCTGCTTGTCATAAGGTTTTAGATCCAACAGGTAATGCTGTTCCCCTTGATGAGGCCGCGGTCTGTCATCTCAATAATACAATAGAAAGTTTTGCTAATGAAGCTCTTCGTACATTGTGCCTTGCTTATATGGAAATTGGAAGTAGTTTCTCACCTGAGGAACAAATTCCTGTTGAAGGATATACTTGTATTGGAATTGTGGGTATTAAAGATCCTGTCCGTCCAGGCGTGAAGGAGTCGGTTGCAATTTGCAAGTCTGCTGGAGTAACTGTGAGAATGGTTACTGGAGATAACATAAACACAGCAAAGGCTATTGCTCGGGAATGTGGTATTCTTACTGATGATGGGGTAGCTATTGAAGGTCCAGAGTTCAGAAAAAAGAGTCTAGAGGAAATGAATGATTTAATTCCAAAACTTCAGGTTCTATTTCTCTTATTTTTCATACTTCTGTATGTACCATACACTTGATTGGTTAATTAGTCCTCATAACTTGCCACGTTTTAATTTACCAGGTGATAGCTAGATCTTCACCTTTAGACAAACATACCTTGGTAAAACACCTGCGCACAATGTTCAATGAAGTTGTTGCTGTGACTGGTGATGGCACAAATGATGCCCCAGCACTTCATGAGGCAGATATTGGACTTGCTATGGGTATTGCAGGAACTGAGGTATTTTTTCCCTTTTTGTTGTTGTTGCCCTATATCTTGCGTGGAAGCTTCCTTATCTGCACAGCTAGTAGAGTGAAGACATGCCTGTCATTCAGCTATTATTTACATAATTATCTGCTTCACATTGATTGTACCTTGTAAATGATCTGTTGAATTCTAGGAACTTGCTTATGCATCCTTACACTTCTGTCAATTATGTTAACGCTAGTCCTTTTCGAACCATGGCTTGCACTAGGGTGCATGCTACTGTTGATGTTGTGAATTCATCATGGATATTTAATCCTGCCTTTTTTTTGATGTATAAAGTTCACTTTCGGTTGTTCAACTTTTTTAGGAATTAGCTTTCTTACTAACAAAGCACAGTTTACATTTATGCAGTAAATTCTAGCATCTTTTAGTGCAGTAGGTTAGGAGGATTCTACTGAACCTTGTCGTCAATATATTTTCAATTGTATTCTTGGATACAGGTGGCAAAAGAGAGTGCTGATGTAATTATTCTTGATGACAACTTTTCAACTATTGTTACTGTGGCAAGATGGGGACGTTCTGTGTACATAAATATTCAAAAGTTTGTGCAGTTCCAGTTGACTGTTAATGTAGTTGCTCTCATTGTTAATTTCTCCTCAGCCTGCTTAACAGGTATATAATACATGTTTTAATAATTATTGAATATTTGCATGCTTTTAGTTATTATTCCTCATGGTTGTTCTCCTCTTGCCATGTCTCATTGTAGGAAACACTCCTTTGACCGCTGTTCAGCTGCTTTGGGTCAACATGATTATGGATACACTAGGAGCTCTTGCATTAGCCACGGAGCCACCTAATGAAGGCTTGATGAAAAGAGCTCCCGTTGGAAAGAAAGGAAACTTTATCAGCAACGTAATGTGGAGAAATATCCTGGGGCAAGCATTCTACCAGTTTATCATAATATGGTATCTCCAGACAGAAGGGAAAGGACTATTGCAACTTGAGGGCCCTGATTCAAATATCACGCTTAATACGCTTATCTTCAATTCATTTGTCTTTTGTCAGGTAAATCATGACATCTGTGCTTTCTTTTAGGAACTTTGCCTCGTTTTTAATTTTAGACCTATCAATTTGGCCAAATTATGGTGAATGGTTAACAAAAGATATGCTCCATATGCTTAGAACCTTAGTTATGAAGTCCAACATAGAATTCATTTTCCATTATCAAAATTCCATTCAACGGTGCTTAAACCAAATAAATGCAATAGATAATGAATCTTAAAGGCTCTTTGATAAACCATTATTTTAGCTTTTGCCTTAGGTAGATGCCTTGTGGTTTGGAAGTTGAACACAGTTTAGATGGACATGAGAATTGCTGAGCTGTTGACCTGATTAGAAAATACTCTACGCACATCATCTTATATGTTCACCCTTGTAGAAGCTATCTTCATATTATTATCTTATTACATGCATTTACTCAGTAAAGGCTGGCAAGTGGTTCTTCATATTTTTAACCAGGACTCTAAAGTTACACTGATTTCTGGAGCTTCTTGTCCAGGTTTTCAATGAGATTAGCTCAAGGGAGATGGAGAAAATAAATGTGTTTCAAGGCATCTTGGAGAACTATGTGTTTGTGGCTGTCATTACGGGCACCGTCGTCTTGCAATTTGTTATTGTTCAATTCCTTGGAGATTTTGCCAACACAACCCCACTTGCATTCAAACTGTGGTTTTTTAGTGTGTTCATCGGCTTTCTTGGCATGGTTATTGCTGCTGCCATCAAAATGATTCCTGTGGGATCCAAGTGAAAAATTAACTATGAGAAAAACTGGTGTCTACGAAGTGTTCTCATGTTTTCAAAGCCTTTTCAGATGGCCAGCCCCACAGGCTTTTTGAGGACTGGGGTACTAGAAACAATTATGAAGCAAGTCATGTATAAAGGCCATGAAAACAAAGAAAATAGTCTGCTTGTAATTTTGAGCTTGTCTTAATGATCTATATGAAATGACATACCATCTGTGCTTTTTCTGTAGTGGATCCAGGCCTAGAAATCTAACAGCTATAGATTTTTAAAGCAGCTATTCATAAAATAAGGGTCAAATTTCCCTATAACACATTCTTTTCTTTTGTTAAGTGACGAATTTCAGTCATGAGAGATAATTTTTAAAACATTTTGCATGATCAGTGTCACCTCTTTTATCTCAATCAATGTAAAGGCAAACACCTATGGCACTACTGCACCATTCAAGCTAACCTTTAACCCACCTATTGTTCAGTGTGATGAACTTTGGAAGGCTTCAAGGGACATAGACTTGAGTTGTGAGGAAACTTTTACGTGGCAAAGTGGGCACCCAAATTGCACTTGATTTGGCTGAATAGAGCATTTTAGGGGATGCCCATTGATGTTACACTGCCGGTTGAAAAGAAAACCCAATCTTTACTTTATCACTGCAGGTCCTCTAATGATGCTACCATAAAAATAAATAAAATTGACTGACATTCTTGCAGTCCATGTCTAATCCAAAAGCTAGCACAACAAAATACACTGATGAATCTGTACTGGTGTACTTCATACGCTTCACTGGATTTCTGGTCCTTGCCTCCTCTTTTGATGAATCATTACACAATGACAGCTCATCATTCTCTGATGTCCATAGAAATATTTTCTTGACCAAGTCAAGAGGAGGCACTCTGTTTTTTTTTTTTCCCTTGAGCCTTGGATGGATTTGGTTGTTTATTTACTGTTCCTATGGGAGAGAGGTCCTTATAGCCTGCAGGGATGGACGGGTCACCATTTGAAGAACCTTTTGCTGAGAGCCACAGGTTTCCACAGGTCAAGCACCTCTTTCATTTATTTATTTATTTATTTTTGCCCTTCTGCTGTGCCAGAGCCAGCCCAGTCCAGCAAGAGAGGTACTATTCACTGCCCAGGTTGGTACTCCATTGAACCACCCATTTTACCAAATCATGTCTGTCCTTTTCCTTTAAAAAAAAGTCTGTCTTGTTTTTGACTGCATGGATTAGAGGGATCTCATAGGGATCAAAGAAGCCCATCTCATTCCCAACCATCTCATCCGAGATCGGAGAGTGGTGAGGGATAAGACCTCGCTCCAACTTTGAGGCATGGAAGACTCACAGAGTGTCCCCTTCCTCATCGAAGCAAGTAAAAAAAAAAAAAAAAAAAGCACCACCCACATGCTGAACTGGTCAGTAAACCTCATAAGAAAAGAAACACTTTAGGTAGTGTTTAATAGAAAAATATTATTATGGATAAGTATACAGGATAGAGTTTATCTTCTGACTATCCCTAGGGATATCTCTTGACTATCCCATTGATCATATCAAATGCAAAAAGGTAAATCCATAGGATAACCTTTTTTTACTCTTATTTGAAGGGATAACCAGCTATTCCTACATTTTCTAGGGAATAAATTGAGGGGATATCCCATGGTTAACCATGGATTATCCCTTTGGTTAACTTTATTCTCTGCTATCCTTATAGTTATGGCTTTTGGAATAAGAGGAGATATTCCCTGAATATCCCTTTTATCTCCTACTTCAAACACTACCTTAATATGTTGTAAACAAAGATGAAGGATAAGACTAGTAGTCAATGTGGACTACATAAGATCCATTGAATCCATTTTGAAACCATCATGATATAGAGATAAATTTGAGCATTCTTCAAATATCTATATTTATATTTTTTTCTAGGCAATTATTTGATTTGGATCTCACTATTCAATTCTACTAGTAATTATGTTTAATCTTATATAACACTTATAATTTTTTTTAAACGTAAGTGATTATATTAATATAATATTAATAATTTATCATTCACTTGATGATATTTTTAATTTGATGGTCAAAAAATTTTAGCTATCCAACTTATATTTATGCTTTTAACTATACTTTTGATACTCGATTTGACCTTAGAGAGGTTGTTAAGTAGATCGGATACAAACTAATAACTAGCGCTATGTATAAATTTTATCTTTATTTTTTAGGGAACCTTGAGGGAGGAGTACTTTCCCTTAAAAAAATTATAAGAAAGTTGGGGTCATAGTAAAAGAGAAAATTACAAAAGTTTTTATGAGAATCCAATTACCCTATAAAATTAAGCTAGCAATGAGTCCAGGATCAAAGATAAAGTTGAGTTTTTTTTTTTAAAATTTTTTTTGAATTTCTCTTACGTGGCATGAATTTATCATCCCTTGTCCATGTGAAATTATGTGTAGTCATAACATGGACAATATGTTCAATGTTTTGAAGGGCAGTATTTTTCCTTTTTTTTTTTTCTAGTTAACTTTAAATTTCTTTGTTTGTGGGAGTTAAAAAACAAAAAATCGATTGTCTACACAGATTATGTTTTGACGAGACATCATGAAAGATGCCATGCATCACAAAAGAGACAACTAGTCCGCATTCATGAAGTCATTTGGATTCCACAAGCAAAATCCTGGTTCTCATTTGACAACACAACACAAAGCAAAGCAATGAAGCCAGCATTATCTCAAGCAAATCCAATCAGAGTTTCATCCGCTTTACAAACTTTCAGCTGGCCAGCATGCAACCCAAGTGCATCAGATCATACCAGCACTCTCTCACTCTCTCATTGCCTTTCAAAGTACACCTCCAACCATAGCAATGGTACTCCGTAGACTACCGTTTAAAAGGCTCCCTCCACTGGGTCTCACCAAATCACACGTTAAGCAAAGTGAATACAGAAAAGTAATTACAATGAATGTTGGTAAATATTCATGAATGAATGACAAGGTCTACAAACCAAAAGGACTACTTGCAATCCTATTCACAAAAATCACTGCGCTGTGGACTGTAGGAGGTGATCTCTTCCTAGCTTTTTTCAAATTCGGTCAGCCTTTTTCTGGTTTTTACTTTGAGCTATAGCTTTTGCCTCTCTTTATCTTCTCTTTCCCTTCTTTTTACACTAACTAGCGTGGGAAAGATGTCCTCAAAAACTCAAAACCAAACTTTTTTCAGGCAAAGCGATCAATCAATTGCAAATCGTACTTAAGTAGAGAACCAAATCATGCCCCATTGACAGCTAAACAAAGAACCAGTCCTGGGTCTCTGAACTCCATCTCAAGTCCACTTGATTTCTACTTGGCAAGCTGTGATTCTGATCTCCTCCTTTTACTTCTTCTTGCCGTGAAAGGGGAGGTGGCGTTGGCATCAACAGAGCTGTTGGCTCTCACACAATTGGCTGCCGATGGCTCCGAGGATATCAAATTCTTTGATGGCTTCAGCTTCTCCTTGCGTGACTCCTGAATCATCAGGCCATAGCAGGAAAACACATGCTCCTGACACAAGATAATAATAGTGCATTTACTCGACACTTGACTTTTTCTCCTAACCTATGGAGCTATTAAATCAACACAAATTCCAATCAGAAGTCAAAACTTACAGTATCCAGTGATCCACGTGGAGAGATTATTCTCATCTTAAACTCCACTAGATTTTGAGTTAATCTTTCATCAATGGCTGCCAGAATTGCTGCAGCTGCTATGACTGATGGGCGATAGTCCACCAGATTCATCACTGCATTCATCGAAAACAAGTTAATAACAGGAAAAAAGATAGACCATTATGACTCCTTAGCGTATAATAAACTCAAATACAATAAGCCTAAAGTATTTAATGAATTGATGGTGACCAACCTCTAGTTGCTGCAAAAATAAATTCAATGGCTTTTGCCATCAATATATTCCACTTTTGTTCTTGTAACTTGAATGCAAAATAACTTAAATATGCAAATGGAGTCACTGAACTCAACCTCCATTCCAATGTATTCAAAACAAAAACCTCCATCCTCTGTATCGCGTTGCTACTAAAATGATATTCTTCTAATACGAACTGCGACAATGTTGGGACCTTGCATTCCTCCATCTTTGCTGCCAGTGACAAACAAGCTACTGACAGTAATTGAACTGCCCAAATCTTCCCCTTCTGATCAAATACACTAAAATCATTCAATAGACGGAACTAAAGAATCGGAGCCAGATAACAAGACAGAATTAGAAAATGAAACAAAACATTACATCAATTTTTCGGTGCATGATAAAACGATCAAGATAAGTAATGGCCATGTATGCTGTCTTGGAGCAGAAGTCAAAGTAAGTCTGAGTCTGTTGCATTTAAAAAAAAAAAAAAAAGCGTGGTATCAGAAGACAACAATTGGAACATAAAAGAGAATAATACATTTAGATAGTTTGATACTAACTTTCAGAATCCATCGGACAGCATTAGAGCGAGCACATTTTAGCCAATCTTCAGAAAAGTAGTCATAGGTTCCGCTCTCGAAGAAGCCATTCTCTTTGGAGACCAGCATCTCAATGTAATCATGCTCTGTTTCTGATAGAATGTAGGCATTGTTATAAACCGTTACCATGTCACTACTTTCCTCGTCGTCATCATCATCGCCAAGAAGAAGAGTTGCTCCATCCTCCTGGCAGATGAGGTTAGAGAGAGAAACGGAAATATCTGAGTCCCCCATCGGAGTAGTTTGGAGCTGTGCCTGTGCTCCTAAAATCTAAGTGGAGAGGTTTCAGGAGATCTGTTTGGAATGGAGGAAAGGAGAGTCCATTCCCCACGGTCGGTCAAAATCTAGTGGGATTAAACTGCCGGCTGGAAGGGTGAGGGATCTGGGCGTCGGCTCCCAACAATAGAGTGGCGATGGGAGTGGACTCTGGCGGAGCTCTCTCGCTCCAGCGGCTACGGAGAGAGACGAGGAAAGTGCTACCGTGGTGGAAGCGAAGATGTGGGTGGCCGTCCGTTTGAGAGCGGCCAGTGTTGGTTTAAGAGAGGAAGGGTTTTAGTTTTACTCATGGTGATTGTAATTTTGGGTATGATCGTAAATACAATTTGAATTAAGAATGTGACATGATTTGAGTTGGATACAAAATAAATTCAGAATAAAAGCAAATTAATGTACTAAATATAATTAATAAATATACCTTCCATCATATCAATCCCTTAATTTAAGGTAGTGTTTGAAATAGGGGATAAGAGGGGATATCCCCTGAATATCTCTTATTATTCCCAAAAGCCATAACTATAAGGTAGTGTTTGATAGAAAAAATATTATCCATGGATAAGTGTACGGGATAGAGTTTATCCCTTGGTTATCCCTAGGGATATCCCTTGACTATCCCATTGATCATATCAAATGCAAAAAGGTAAATTCATGGAATAACTTTTTTTACTTTTATTTGAAGGGATAACTAGCTATTCCTGCATTCTCTAGGAAATAAATTGAGGGGATATCCCATGGTTAACCATGGTTAACCATGGATTATCCCTTTGGTTAACTTTATTCCCAGCTATCCCTTATAGTTATGGCTTTTGGGAATAAGAGGGGATATCCCCTCTTATTCCCAAAAGCCATAACTATAAGGGATAGCTGGAATAAAGTTAACCAAAGGGATAATCCATGGTTAACCATGGGATATCTCCTCAATTTATTCCCTAGAAAATGCAGCAATAGCTGATTATCCCTCCAAATAAGAGTAAAAAAAAAGTTATCCTATGGATTTACCTTTTTGCATTTGATATGATTAATGGGATAGTCAAGGGATATCCCTAGGGATAGACAGGGGACAAACTCTATCCCGTACACTTATCCATGGATAATATTTTTTCTATCAAACACTTAATTGATATGATTATTAAGGTAGTGTTTGGTTCTCAAAAATTATTCCTAGATAAGTGTGCACAATATTATTTATCTAGGGGATAGCTCAAGGAATAATTATCTTTTTTAAATAATAACTTTGCCATCAAGAGATAGCTCTAGTTATTCCTGAGGTCCCTAAGGAATAAGTCCAGAAGATAACCTATAGTTAAACATGGATTATCCCTTTGGTTAAACTTTTTGAGAATTTCTCTTGTGGTTATAGCTTTTGAAAATAAAAAATGATATTCAGGAGATATCCTCCTTATCCTCTATTTTAAACACAACCTAAATGTATCAACTTACATAACATGATTCATAAATTTAAATATAACATATACGATCTCTTATGCTAAAAATTGCTTAACTTAATATATAAAGTAAGCATTATAAAATGTAGCCAAAAAAAAAAAAAGTGAAGGATGTTTTAATTGGATACTCTATTATAAAATCTAAAATTAATATGGATGAGCTAGGTTAAACAAAGTAAAACTTGATTTCAAGTTGCATGAGTTGAAAACAGATTATGTATTCATGTCAATCCAACTCAACTCAACTCAACTCATTTAAGCCTTTTTCCAACTACATGGGATCGACTACATAAATATGCTTCTTCCACTCTACTTCATTCAGGACTAAAACGATATTTAAATTATAAATAGTTATATCTTTTTTAAATATTTTTGTTCATGTTAGTTTAGATCTATCTTTACTTCTATCCTTACCATAAATTGTTAAATTTTTTTTTTTCAATATTACTTACCATTTAAATTACCATGCATTCATGTCAATCCAAACATGATATTTTTATTAAATGAGTTATATGGATTATATCTTGTAACTTGTATATCTTAAGTTGGAACGACTCATTTACGATTCATTGTTATGATTTGCCATACCATGTTCTTATATCAAGCATGCACACGCTCGCCGGAATTTCACATCATGTTGGGTTATCACAGCCTCTGATTGACCAGTAGTCAACACGTTAATCACTCTTTTGAATTGCAGGGATACTTCTGCTTCGTGCTAATGCATGGCCATGAAATTAAGATGTGATGCATCTCTCAAGGATGCAGATGAGAAGGTTGTAAACTTGAATTTTTGGGGCAACATGTCACTGCAAAGTTGATGTTTTAACTCCAAATCAACATTGCAGCGTTCAACGTCATGAAATGCACCAAAGAGTGGACTCATGGTGATGCTCTGTAGACGTACAGTACTCAGAAGGACAATTGGTCATGATTCATGGAGACATATACTGAGGTCTGTTGGGTGCTCCCTCCACGTGGGGAGGGAACCGGCCCATGATAACAAACTGCATCACAGTTTGTTACGGAGCTGTTTTCAAAAAGGGAAAAGAAACCCGAAATAAAGTAGGGGGAGAGAGATCCGTATTTGGTAGATACGAGAGAAGAAAAATCCCAGATTGGGGGGAGAGAGCTGTGTGCGGCCTGAGAGAGATCCAAAGAAGCCCAGGCTTGGGGGAAATCCTGTGCAACCTCAGGAGGTCGATACGGACGAGTCTGAGAGCAGATTTGGGGGCACGGAAGAGCAACCACACGTTGGTGAGATCCTTCTTGTACCCACATCAACTATTATTTTAAGTTCGAAGTGTTTCCTGATTTTTGGGCAAAAAAAAAATTAGGAGAAAAGTTGTAATCTTTTATTAAGATTAGTGAAGTGCTCTCAGAATTTGCCCCGTGGTTTTTTCCTTTCACATTGGAGGGGTTTTCTACGTAAATTTGGTGTTTTTGTGTGGTGTTTGTTTTTATTCCGCATATTCTGTGATTGTGGTAGATCGGTATATTTTTCTGTGATTGTGCACGCATAGTTTTTTCATTAAAACATATTCCGCATATTTGTTCTGAGGGTGATTGAGGGTGTATTCCCAACAATTGTGGTATCATAGCCTGGTTGCAAGTCCAGAACAAATTATTTGAGCGTGCCACAAATGGATTCTACCACTAATACTAGCAGGATGATTAGTCTCAATGGCAGTAATTGGTTGATTTGGAAACCAAAGATGATGGATCTCTTGTATTGTAAAGATTTAGCCAAGCCGATTGAGAAGATGGGAGAGAATCCAGAAAAATATAATGATGAAGATTGGGCTACTATGGATAGAAAAGCAATCAGTGTCATCAGGCAATGGGTGGATGACACAGTATTCCATCATATTTCAAATGAAACCTCAGCCTATGAACTATGGAAGAAGTTAGAAGGGTTGTATGAGAGGAAAACTGCCGGAAACAAAGCATACTTAATCAGAAAGCTTGTAAATCTGAAGTACAAGCCGGGAAAATCAATTGCAGAGCATCTAAATGAGATGAAGAGCATTGTGAACCAGCTGGCCACAATGAAGATGCTTATGGAAGATGAACTTCAGGCACTCCTATTGTTGAGTTCTCTACCTGATAGTTGAGAGACACTGGTGGTGTCATTGAGTAACTCCGCCCCTGATGGAGTTATCACCATGAGTCAGGCTACTAGCAGCTTGCTCAATGAGGAGGAAAGAAGGAAGGGAACTGGAGAGTCTCAAATACAGACAGATGTACTTATCACAGAGGGCAGAGGGAGACAGTTTATTAGAAAAGAAAACAACAGAGGCAGAAGCAAATCCAGACCAAGGAAGGAAATCGAATGCTACCATTGTCATAAGAAAGGACACTACAAAAGTGAATGTAGACTACTAAAGAAGAAGAACAATGAAGGCGGTAAGGCAGAAGATAAGAAAGATAGAGAGGTAGCAGCAGTTGCCTCAGGAGAAGACATCATTCTATTTACAGAATGTGTTGATCAGTGCTTAGCCACCACATCAAATCAGGTTGATTGGGTGGTGGATACTGGAGCTTCTTATCATGCCACACCCAGGAGAGAGTTCTTCACATCCTACAGGATAGGTAATCTTGGTGTGATCCAAATGAGAAACAATGGTGTTTCCAAATTATGTGGGATAGGAGAAGTAGTGGTCCAGACCCGTGAAGGCAGCAGATTGATACTCAAAGAGGTCAGACATGTTCCAGATCTCAGGATGAATCTCATCTCAGCAAGCAAGCTAGATGAAGAGGGATATGTTAGCCAGTTTGGGGGAGATCAATGGAAGTTAATCAAAGGTGCTATGATTACCAAAGGACAGAGATCATGCACATTATACAAGTTGTAGTCCAGTTTGGTTAGGGAAGAGGTATGCGCAGCAGAGCATGATACTGCAGATTTGTGGCACAAGAGATTAGGCCATATTGGTGGGAAGGGATTGCAAACTCTCGTCAGGGCAGGGGTCTTACCAGAGATACAGGACAGAGTTCTCAGTGATTGTACCTACTGTGTGGTGGGTAAGCAGCACAGGGTGACATTTCAGAGTAGCTCCAAGAAGAAGACTGGCCTTTTGGAGCAAGTGTACTCAGATGTGTGCGGACCCATGAGGGAGAAGACCATTAGGAGGAGCCTCATATTTCGTCATATTTATAGATAATGCTTCCAAAAAGGTGTGGGTTTTTGTTTTAAAGTCCAAGGACCAGGTGGCAGCAATTTTTGAGTTTTTCCACAGGCTTATGGAGAGGCAGACAGGAAAGAAGTTGAGATGCATTCGTACAGACAAAGGGGGAGAGTACATAGGAGTCTTTCACCAGTACTGCAGAGCATAAGGCATCAGACATGAGCAAACAGTGCCAAAGACTCCACAGGAGAATGGAGTAGCTGAGAGAATGAACAGGACAATAGTGGAGAGAGTCAGGTGCATGCTCTCCCAGTCCAAGTTGCCCAAGAGCTTTTAGGGGGAGGTAGTCCAGACAGCATGTTATTTGATAAATAGATCTCCCTCATCAGCTCTAGATGGAGAGGTGCCAGAGAAGGTGTGGACAGGCAAGAATGTCAGATATGATTATCTAAGGATTTTTGGCTGTAGGGCATTTGTGCATGTGCCTAAGGATGAGAGGACAAAGTTAGATGACAAGACAAGACAATGTATCTTTCTGGGGTTTGGTGATGAGCAGTTTGGCTATAAGCTGTGGGATCCAGTTGATAGGAAGGTAGTCAGGAGCATAGATGTCATATTCTATGAGGATCAAACCATAGAAGACATCAAGAGGGCAGAGCATCAGTCTGAGTCAGATATGTATGGCCCAGTAGATACAGAGCCTGTCAGTCCTCCAGCAGTTCATGCAGATGAGCCAGAGAAATAGCCAGTACAGGGTGCAGATGAGTAGCAGCCTACACCTATTGAGGATACATCAGGAGATTCAGATCCCTGAGGAGGAGCTACCGACAGAGGTGAGGAGATCCACGAGAGCAAGGCAACCATCTAGTCGGTATTAGTGCATGAATATATCATGTTGACAGATGCAGATGAGCCAGAGTCATATGAGGCGGCCCATGTCAGTGAGCAGCGGGAGCAGTGGCAGAGAGCTATGCAGGAGGAGATGAACTCTCTTCTGCATAATCATACATATGACTTGGTAGCTAGGCCCAAGGGGAGAAAGGTACTCAGAAACAAGTGGGTCTACAAGGTAAAGGCAGAAGAGAAAAGCTCACAGCCTAGATATAAAGCACGACTAGTTGTGAAAGGCTTTGCACAAAAGAAGGGAGTTGATTTCGATGAGATATTTTCTCCAGTAGTGAAGATGACCTCAATCAGGACGGTGTTAGGATTGGCAGCTAGCATGAACATGGAGGTAGAGCAGTTGGACGTGAAGACAACATTCTTGCACGGTGACTTAGAGGAAGAGGTCTATATGGAGCAGCCTGAAGGTTTCAAGGTGAAAGGCAAGGAGCACATGGTGTGCAGACTCAGAAAGAGTCTGTATGGTCTCAAGCAGGCGCCTCGATAGTGGTACAGAAAGTTTGAGGCTTTCATGGTACAGGTTGGTTATAAAAGAACAACCACAGATCATTGTGTCTTCATTAGAAGGTTCCCTGGAGGTGATTTTATCATCCTTCTCTTATATGTGGATGATATGTTGATTGTTGGGCAGGACTCCAGCAAGATTGCCACACTGAAGAAGGAGTTAGGGAAAGCTTTTGATATGAAGGATATGGGGCCAGTGAAACAAATATTGGGGATGCATGTATTCAGGGATAGACAAGCATGCAGGTTATGGTTGTTCCAGAAGAAATACATAGAGAAGGTGCTTCAGAGATTCAGCATGAGCAATGCCAAGTCAGTGGCATGTCCACTAGCTGGACACTTCAAGCTGAGTTCAGAGCAGAGCCCAGCCTCAGAGGAAGAGAAGCAGGAGATTAAGAGAGTCCCTTATGCCTCAGCCGTGGGTAGTCTTATGTATGCTATGGTCTGTACCCGACCAGACTTAGCATATGCAGTTGGCTTAGTGAGCAGGTTCCTAGCGAATCCAGGAAAGGAGCATTGGGCAGCAGTCAAGTGGATCATGAGGTACTTGAGAGGTACAACTAGCTTGAGTCTTTGTTATGGACAAGGAGAACCTGTGTTACAGACATATACAGATGCAGATATGGCAGGAGATGTTGACTCCAGGAAGTCCACATCTGGTTACTTGGTTACATTTGCAGGAGGTGCAATTTCATGGCAGTCCAAGTTACAGAAGTGTATTGCATTATCGTCCACAGAGGCCGAGTACATAGCAGTGACAGAAGGATGCAAGGAGATATTATGGCTGAAGAGATTTCTTCAGAGTTGGGTGTTAGACATGATACTTATGTGGTCTATTGTGACAATTAGAGCACTATTCACCTGAGCAAGAATCCGACTTTTCACTCCAAGTCGAAGCACATTGATATGCGTCATCACTGGATCAGACAGGTCCTAGAAGAGAAGCAGTTGCTGTTGGAGAAGATCCATACAGATGATAATGGGTCAGATATAATGACAAAGTCATTACCTATCAAGAAGGTTGAAGCTTGTAGAAAGAAAGCAGGCTTGGTGGATTTCCCCACGTAGTTGGGAGGGGGAGATATTGTTGGGTGCTCCCTCCACGTGGGGAGGGAACCGACCCATGATAACAAACTGCATCACAGTTTGTTACGGAGCTGTTTTCAAAAAGGGAAAAGAAACCCGAAAATAAAGTAGGGGGAGAGAGATCCGTATGTGGTAGATACGAGAAAAGAAAAATCCCAGATTAGGAGGAAAGAGCTGTGTGCGGCCTGAGAGAGATCCAGAGAAGCCCAGGCATGGGAGAAATCCTGTGCAACCTCAGGAGGTCGATACGACGAGTCTGAGAGCAGATTTGGGGGCACGGAAGAGCAACCACACGTTGGTGAGATCCTTCTTGTACCCATATCAACTATTATTTTAAGTTCGAAGTGTTTCCTGATTTTTGGCAAAAAAAAAAAATTAGGAGAAAAGTTGTAATCTTTTATTAAGATTAGTGAAGTGCTCTCGGAATTTGCCCCGTGGTTTTTCCCTTTCACATTGGAGGGGTTTTCTACGTAAATTTGGTGTTTTTGTGTGGTGTTTGTTTTTATTCCGCATATTCTGTGATTGTGGTAGATTGATATATTTTTCTGTGATTGTGCACGCATAGTTTTTTCATTAAAACACGTTCCGCATATTTGTTCTGAGGGTGATTGAGGGTGTATTCCCAATCATGTTAGGTTATCACAGCCTCTGATTGACCAGTAGTCAACACGTTAATCACTCTTTTGAATTGCAGGGATACTTCTGCAGCTTCGTGCTAATGCATGGCCATGAAATTAAGATGTGATGCATCTCTCAAGGATGCAGATGAGAAGGTTGTAAACTTGAATTTTTGGGGCAACATGTCACTGCAAAGTTGATGTTTTAACTCCAAATCAACATTGCAGCGTTCAACGCCATGAAATGCACCAAAGAGTGGACTCATGGTGATGCTCTGTAGACGTACAGTACTCAGAAGGACAATTGGTCATGATTCATGGAGACATATACTGAGGTCTTCTCAGCGTACGAGGATGCTAGGGGTTGTGCACACGTACCGATCTCACAAGAAGAACAGCTGTTTTGAGGGATTACTAATTATTCACCAACAGACGCCAACAAGGAGAATGACTGGCCTAAATTTATTATCAGCCGCTTATATTAGGTGCTGAAGGCTGATCTTACGTAGGGATGGTTTTTTTTTTTTTGGACCGTTTATTATAGAGGATGGTATCCTTCGTTCCATTCCCGTTATCCATTCTCATTTTCATTAGCTTTAATATAATATATTTAAATTATATATTAATATATTAAAAATTTAAAATAAATAAAATATATATACTAAAAAATTTAGTAAAATTTGTTTGAACCTTTCTGTTTATTCTCTTCTTTCATACAACCACATTGAATATTAAAATCAAAACTTTTTATTAATATTTTTTTAACTTTCAATAAATTATAAATTTAATAAAACAATTTTTATTTTTTAATATAAATAATCAATTAGGTATCCATTGGATAACCGTTTAATATAATTTGCTTTTCTTTTATGTAGCATTGTCTTTGTTGTTTTGTGGCCTCTGTTGCTGCTGCCGTGCATACAAACGTGGCGCATGCATGGGATGGGTTGTATATACATGTAGAGCAGACCATTGGCTAATTAGAAAAAGGTTAACCCAATTGTATGCCTAAAAATTGGCCTAATGATTAATTCACATATAAATAAGAAACAAAGGAGTACCAGCAAAGCTCACAAAATTCTCATGGAGATCTCTACGTGGATCAGTTGCTTGGGTGGTGGCCAGACAAGTTGACTAATAGAATATAAGTTGGTAATGGATGCATATTATGTCCACCAAGAAGCCAATGGCCGGGACACATGATTTATGCTCTATTTGGATAGAAAGAAAAGTAAAAAAAAAATAAAAATAAAAAAAAAATTAGAAAAAAAAATAAATTTTTTTTTTTCTTTTTATGTTTGAATGAGTGAAAGAAAAATAAAGAGTAATAATTTATAATGACAATAATGCCTTTATTACAAATGCTTACATACTTTTTATCAATGGCCTAATATTTTTTCTTTGGGAAGGTCAAATCGGAATGAAAAAAAAAAATGAAAGAGCACCTTTGAGTTTTCTTTCCAAAATCTCTTCAATTTTGGAGAAAAAACTTTTAGATGGGGCCCACCACTCTTTTCCTCCTATTTTCTCTTCTCTTCAGTTTTTTTCTCTCATTCAAACAAGATAAATTTTTTCTTCTATTTTTTCTTCTAATTTTCTTTTCTCCCTACTTTTCTCTTCATCCAAACACAGTGTTAGTGTTTTAGACTTCATAAACTAATACCCTTTTTTTTGCATGAAAAGCTATTTTCATCATTTAATAAAAAGAAGATTTTTGGACATGCATGGATCTAACATGATTGAAGGTACCCTTTTTGGGTCTAATACTTTAGGGATGCTTGGATGCTTCAACATGCTATAAAATGGTACGAAACCAGGTCATCTCATAGCCTTTAAGAAAGGCATATCATCTCATAGTTGACCAAGTAATTTCTTTTAAGAAAAAAAAATGTTGGTCTCTTCCCACTCTTCCAAGAGTTCAGTTGTTTATCTGAAAGCTTCTGTGGGACTGCCTTCTGACTAGTGCTATACTTTCTCCAAGGGGGATGACTATCCAGCTAGTATGTCCTCTGTGTGGCTTGGCGGTCGAGTCTACTGATCATGCTATATTCATTTGTCCCAGAGCTAGACAGATTTGGCATATGATGGGCTATGTTGGTAGAGTGGATGTCTCTGGCTCTCCTCGCTCCTTCTTCTTTCATGATCTCCGGTTGGCTTCTCAGTATAAACGTGGTCTTTGGGCGGCCACGGCTTATCAGATCTGGTTATCGAGGAACCAACTTATATTCTCGGAGGATTTTATTTCTCCATAGCGGCTAGTGGCGAAAATTAGATCTCTGTTAGCGGACTGTGCCCGTGCTTTTCAAGTGGTTGGTTCTGACTCCTCTGGCCTCTGGGGCTCCCCTGTTGCTTTAGCAGCGAACCAGTGTCCGGTTTTCTTTTCTTAGGAGCCCCCCCTCCAGGGTTTGTCAAAATCAATTTTGATGAGAGTGTCCATGGAAGATTAGCTGGCTCGGCCTTTATCATTCGTGGGCCTCAGGGTCAAATGCTGACAGCTGGTGGTTTTGGCACTCTTGATTCCTCTGTTCCTATGACCGAGCTTTATGCTGCCTGGACTGGCATTTCTTATGCTGTTCAGATTTTTCATGCCCATAGGATAGTGTTCGAGGAAGATTCGACGATGGTTATTAGGTGGCTGTGGAAGGAGAATATTTCTGAAGTCCCCATTAATCCGCTTCTCAGGGATATATGGTCCATTCTTCAGGAAGTGGACACTGTTCAGATACGACATATATATCGAGAAGCCAATTCGGCTACGGATTGGACGTCGGCCTTTATGGCTCAGCACAATGTTCATTGGCTATGGAGGCCGAGAGACCCCTGTTCTTCTGTTTTGCTACAAATTTTACACTCTGATGTATCCAGGCTGATTCACACTAGACTTGTGTGATTGCCCGCTTGTACAAAAAAAAAAGAAAAAAAATGCATGTGTTATTTAGTCAACTATGAGATTTGCATCCGAAGGCATACAACACAAGTTTGTTGTCTCCACCGAGGCCAATCATGAAAAGTATAGCAAAGGAAAATGAAGAATTTACCGCTCAGGCGGTAGCCTAGCAGTTGGGGTTCCTCCACACAACCACGACATCTCAGGTTCGAGGAATGAGGTTGCGGCTGACTCGAATAATACCAAGGTTAATCCTTGGGCCTGAAACGCCGGTGCTGGAGGGGCTAAGGTCTCTTCTAGTTTCCCTGTTCTAACTGTTGGCACCTGGGTGGGGTCAGGTTGACCTACTCGTCTTCGGGGGGGGGGAACGGCTGCGCAAATTCAGCGCCGTGCATGAAACATATCCTGACGGGGAACGGAGCCACATGGGACCTAGCTACGGGTCGGCAATAGCCCTCCTTCCCCTATTTTTGTACCAAAAAAAAAAAAGGAAAATGAAGAGATAAGTATTCTCTCTAATTCTTTCCCACACCAGAATACATTTGCAGAAGAGAGGGAAGAAGGAGGTTATACAAAATGGTTTCCTATGGTTCTAAAAACTATCTCTCCAACCATCTTTGGGTCTAACCCAAGGGTTTCGGTCTAAATTGGGCTAGCTCATCATAGGCACCTAATCAAGACCCAACAATTTCTTTGATGAAATATCAGATATTCAATTTAGTTTGGGATTCAGTGGTTAGAATTGGTGGTATGAGCCGAGTGCAGCGAAGTGAATTATAACTCTTGAACTAACAAGATGCCTAGGAAGCTGAAATGGATTTGAGTTTTCGGCAAGTCTCTGAAACAAGTGAGTCAACTTAAATAAGAGGTTTTTTTCCTTTAAGATTAGGATGGGTGATCATACTATCATATAGATAATTATTGATGTGTCTATGTACAACTTTCATTTTCCTACTAAGATCACTCATCATATGGGAGGGATATAGATTGGGTTGTGATGATGTCCGATCACTTTGAATCAACGTCCTTGAGCATCAATGAACATGCCATGGGTTTGTCGGAGAAGCTTTGCCTCAGCGCCAAGATCTGCAAGAAGTTCCGAGGACCGGATATTCCGGCAGGGACCTTCCGACGCTCAAGTTAGTGATCAAAATCATAGTCGTGAGCTTCAGAAAACTCGAATGAGAGAGTTTGGAAGAAGCTGAGAAAATCACTAAGTATTTGTGCTTATGTTCATACTTCGTCGGGGGTCTCTCTTACCTATTTTTATTATTGATTTGGGTCTACATGGCTCGATGGATAAGATCGGCATCTCATTATGAGTCATGACTTTTGTGAATGGAATGTTAAAACTAGTGGGGCTACATTCACTTCATCTGAATTGGGTGATTGGTACTTTGTGGCAGATAATCACTTTTTTAGAGCTCAAGTGGTCGGAGTCATTAAAGCTTCGTGATGAGTGATGACTTCTTGGGTCTGTCTGATCAGAGTTATTAATGTTTCATGATAAATTATGACCTCCTAGGCTTACGCCAAGGTTAATGGAGTTTGTCTCATTAGACGTATACGGATCAAAAGTGGCTGGTAGGCCTGACCTTGTCAGAGGTGAAGGCTTGTTTGGGAAGCTGGAGTTGATCTTGGAGATAATGGGGAGCTAGGGCCGCCTAGGGACCGCTTCTGTAATGGGGCCAACTAGGAGCCGCTTCGGGGCCGCCTAGGGACCTCTTCTGTAATGGGGCCATCCAAGAGCCGCTTCGGAGCCGCCTATGGAACGCTTCTGTAATGGGGCTGCCCAGGAGCCGCTTCGGAACCGCCTAGGGACCGCTTCTGTGATGGGGCCGCCTATAAGCCGCTTCGGGGCCGCCTAAGGACTGCTTCTATAATAGGACCGTTAGCTTTCCAAACAATTTTCGCCGTCAAGTAATTTTGATCGTTAATTTACATATGACTTTTACCAGCCACATCAGGTTGAAGTTTTCACCATTTACACTAAAGTTGCCAGCTATGGTCTTGTAGCCGGTCTCAAAAGTACTATCATAAAATGACACATTAAAGGAGGTAAGCAATCAGAGATCCTCCTGTTTTCTATTAAATAAAGACATGGCCCATATGTATATAGTAAGTGTCAAGAGGGTGATGATATATTGAATCCAATATTAGTTGACTAAATTGATAAAGTAACTAGTTATTGATACTATTGGGTTGGGTTTGAGTCTTGCCCTCATCAATTGTTTTGATAGAGCTTTGTCCTATCTTAGTTCTTTGAAAATCCAATGTGCAGCTATTATTGATCTAAATATTATGTATACTCTCTCTTCCCGCTCTCTCACTTACATGCCTTCAGGAATAAAAATCTTTTAGGTATCATAATTTTAAGGTCACAACCATTGAATCCAAAATTAGTGCACGTTGATCTATCAAAAACTAAACTTCAGAAATCCTCTCCTAATAATCCTTTTCATGTATTTTCCAAAACATAATAACTACAAAATATTGTGGCTATAGGCACCATCACATAATTTTCCTTATATAAAAAATTTAATAAATGATGATATTTTTATTCTTTAAATCCTACCATAAATTGTTAACAATACATAACTGTTTTAAGAATATTCACTCATTTTGATGATAATCTGATAATAAAATATAAGTGACTTTAGACTTGTAATCACAAATGTGGATTGTTCTTGTGGAGTATTCTTCCCATTGCTAATTCAGTGTTCTGTTTTCCTACATTAAGGTAAGCACATTTGAAATTTTCTCTATTTATCTTTTCTCCCCTTTGAGGACCTTGATCTCCTATAATTTTATCTATTGTTGTTATTTTTTCTTATCTTCCTTGTTCTGTTCACTTTGATAAGTTCCTTCTGCCAAGATATTGGAGGACTGGCATCTCTCATGGGACTTGGTGCCAGACTTGAATGTGAGTTGCCAAGCCAGCAACAATCAAGAACTTTTGTGTGCACAAAACTGGTGCCCCAAAGCATCTTCCTCTTTGTTTTTCTCTCCCATGAGAATCTTTCCAAACCTATAGAATCATTCATGAAAGATGGGCTGTTTTTTTGTAACTGAAGTGATTCGTCCTGCTCCAATAGGACTCCAGGAAGTCACTTCAACTGATTCACTCACATGACCAGTTTTAATGTGACTCGTAAAATTGCAATTCAATAATCTGAACCATTGTACCAGATGAACCTCTCATTGATCTCGTGAATCCCAAGTTGGTCAGAATTTAAGGGAAGGCTATGAACCTTAATTATACTATTTGTTTTAGTCCCCCAACATCTATTTCTAGATGCCATGGCATCTGAAAGAGCTAATGAAAGTAATACAGTCTATCTTGCTCACAGGCTTTGATGGGTTGTCTTCATGTTGATGTCATGAGCCTTCAAGGACTTGACTGACGGGAATCTTAGGAAAGAATGGGTTCAGAAGCATCAGAGATGCATTGGTAATTGAAAAATCTGAAGGCCTACACAAGATCCAAAACCACCCCAGGTTGCCATCACTATGATTTCGTGGCCTTGGATAATTCAAAGCCTATGCACAGATACCTTAGCCCTTTGAGATTTCCCATCTTGATAGCATTACTATTTTTTTTTTTTTTAATATACTTCAGTCCTGATTAGATAGGATTATTTTCACTACTTGCCTCTGCTGCTGGTTCTAATTAATTGGAGGCTAAGATCCAAATGAACTATAATACTGGTCTTTGATCAGATCTTCCTCTGAAATTGCTGATGCTGGTGTTTAATTGGCTCTGAAGATTGGATGGTTATGTTTACTTTCTGATAAGTTAATTAATACAAGGATAAAAATGGTCCCCCTTTCCTCAGCTTCTCAATGGATGTTGTCTAAATTTGACCAGTTCTGCTGTCGGGCTGGCCAAATTCTCCCCCACACCAGTTTGAAATTTTGGTGGTAGAAATGATTTATTTCATTCTATAAGATAGAATTACTTAAGTTAACCTCATTTATATCTTCATAACCCCCTGAGTGTTGACCTGAGTAATATGTAGTTGTATTCAATAATGCTGATGATTTTTGTGAAAAAGATGATCAAGGTACTTAATAGAGCAGTTTTGTAAATTGTATCTTTATTGGTTGCGGTGATGGATATATATCAGAATGACAAATAATGAAATTCTCTTAATGGAGAAAACAAACCTCTACTCTCAAAATTTGATTCCTTTTATCATCAATAATCCTATATTCCTTTCCAATTTGTAATTGAATATATCCACTGTCATAAGAAAATATTCTAGATCTCTGACTTCAGTCAAACAATTATTTCTCTCATCTTTCAAACAATTCTCAAAGTTATTGGTGAAAACCAAGGCAAGATTTATGTAAAGAAGAAAGCGATTTAGGTATCTTTGACTGTGGTTGTATACATTAAGGCCTAAAATTGGCCCCTTTGAATGTAATCCTAAATGCACACGATCTTGCAACTGATGGTGATACATTGCAGTTGAGTTTCAAGTGTTCTTCCACATATATAATTGAAGCTAAAAAAAAAAAAAAAACCTCCAAAAGAACAATGCCTAATAGATAGAACTGTAGTTAGTGGGACTATTCCTTGACTGCTAAACCAATTAGGGTTGGAGTCGTTAGTACTTGATACGGCTGGCCGATTTCTCTGGGTGATATTATTTTTTGCGCGATTTCCAAAAATGATGTGACAGTTGAACCCAGAGCCAGCCTTCAACGCCGGGCTCCAGCGTTGGCCTTCAGCGACAGCCTTTTGCTCCGGCCTTTGGCTATAGCCTCCATCGCCGGCCTCCAGCGTCGGCCTTCAGCGATGGCCCTTGGCTCCGGCCTTTGGCTACAGCCTCTAGCGCCGGCCTCCAGCGTCGGCCCTCAGCGACGGCCTTTGGCTCCGGCCTTAGCTACAGCCTCCAGCGCCGGCCTCCAGCGACGGCCTTCAGCAACGGCCTTTGGCTCCGGCCTTTGGCATCGGCCTTCATTGTCGGCCTCCAGCGTTGGCCCTTAGCGACGGCCTTTGGCTTCGGCCTTGGCTACAGCCTCCAGCGCCGGCCTCCAGCGTCGGCCTTCAGCGACGGCCTTTGGCTCCGGCCTTTGGCGTCGGCCTTCAGCGTCGGCCCTTAGCGACGGCCTTTGGCTCCGGCCTTGGCTACAGCCTCCAGCGCCGGCCCCCAGCGTCGGCCTTCAGCGACGGCCTTTGGTTCTGGCCTTTGGCTACAGCCTCCAGCGTCGGCCTTCAAGACCGGCACCGCCAAGACCGGCACCTCCAAGGCCGGCACCTCCAGGGCCGGCACCTCGAAGACCGGCACCTCCAAGGCCGGCACCTCGAAGATCGGCACCACCAAGGCCGGCACCTTCAAGATCGGCACCTCCAGGGCCGGCACCTCGAAGACCAGCACCTCCAAGGCCGGCAACTCAAAGACCGGCACCACCAAGGTCGGCACCTCCAGGGCCGGCACCTCCAAGACCGGCACCTCCAGGGCCGGCACCTCAAAGACCGGCACCTCCAAGGCCAGCACCTCGAAGATCTACACTACCAAGGCCGGCACTTCCAAGACCGGCACCTCCAAGGTCGGCAACTCCAAGACCGGCACCTCCAAGGCCTGCACCTCGAAGACCAGTACCACCAAGGCCGGCACCTTCAAGGCCGGCACCTCCAGGGCCGGCACCTCCAAGGCCGGCACCTCCAAGACCAGCACCTCCAAGGCCGGCACCTCCAGGGCCGGCACCTCGAAGAGCAGCACCTCCAAGGCCGGCACCTCGAAGACCGGAACCACCAAGGCCGGCACCTTCAAGATCGGCACCTCCAGAGCCGGCACCTCGAAGACCAGCACCTCCAAGGCCGGCACCTCGAAGACCGGCACCACCAAGGCCGGCACCTCCAAGGCCGGCACCTCTAGGGCTGGCACCTCCAGGGCCGGCACCTCGAAGACCGGCACCACCAAGGCCGGCACCTCCAAGACCGGCACCATCAAGGCCAGCACCTAGAAGACCGGCACCACCAAGGCCGGCACCTCCAAGACCGACACCTTCAAGGCCGGCACCTCCAAGACCGGCACCTCCAAGGCCGGCACCTCGAAGACCGGTACCACCAAGGCCGGCACCTCCAGGACCGGCACCTCCAAGACCAGCACCTCCAGGGCCGGCACCTCGAAGACCGGCACCACCAAGGCCAGCACCTCCAAGACCGGCACCTCCAAGACCGGCACCTCCAAGGCCGGCACCTCCAAGCTGCCAAGCTTCCTCGCCGTTAACAGTGCCATGCAAGTGAACAGAGCCTTGTACGTGAACAGTGCCATGCAAGCCCACCCAAGGACGTGAGCAGGGCCATGCAAGCACTCTATACTCGACACTACGAGGGACAGCTGGCTTTAACTCAATATCATCCTTCTTCCCCCAACGGCTGTACTTTGGGAACCGCATGACCCACGAGATGAGAAATTGCGAGTCCAACGTCACACGGTCCGACGCATTCTACCCGTCTCGGTCTCGGCATCGGTCTCGGTGTCGGCCTCAGCGGAAGAGACCGACAAGCGTCCGCTTGCTGCAAGGAATTCCATGTGACTTTTCCAAAATCATGAACGGTCACCGAATTTGATGAACCGGCAACTTCTAAGGTCACGGACGGTTTCCAAAAGGTCAAGAGGCGTACTTATGACACGTTATTACTCGGCTGTTACCAGCAAAGGATAAGAGGGACACCCAAACATGTATATAAAGACCCCAATCCCCCAAACGTGGGGGGGGGGGGGGGAAGAAAACTCAATCTCTACTCTTTTTGAACAAAAATTCAACTGTTCTACAAATCATTAACTTGGGCGTCGGAGGGTCCCCACCAGAATCACCGGTCCGAAACTTTTCTTGCAGATATCTCAGCTCGCCCGGCGCTCATCAACCGTGATTTGGCGGCAACAGATTGACGCGCCAGGTAGGGGGTGCTAGTTCTCCCTGTGACAGACTCCGATTCTGCGAAAGAGATGATTGTGACCACACGAGCATAGGAGACTTCCACCAGCCAACCCGCGGAGCGCATTCCGCGGGCTGATCAAACGGAGGCCAACCTCCATGTTTCGCCCCCTGCCCAGATGAGCCAGCCTGACCGGCTGGAGGTTCTATCTCACCAGGTTCAGAACCTAGCAGCGGTGGTACGGGGATTGCAGGAACGCTACTTTGCAGCCGCACCTCAGCTCCCTCCCCCCGGCGAACGGGTGCGGGGAACAGTTCTATCCCATCAGGGCGGGACCCCGCCCGGGGCCTCCCATCACTTGCTTTTGGGAGACCATCGTCAAGATGCCTCAAAGCGACGACGGTCTCTCTCCCGCTCACCTTCGGGACCTCACCACCGAGGAGCCTCAAAACAGCGACGATCCCTTTCCCATCGCTCGCCTCCTGAGCCCCATCCCCGAGAGGCCTCAGGACGACGGCAGTCCCCTTCCCGTCATTCTAGTCGCTCCCATCGGCGCTTGGACGGATCTGGATGGGCGCGTTCCTTACCTCGGCGGCCTGCCCCAGCTTCATCCTCTGGTTCTTCTACAGACGACGCCCAGCGAAAGACTACCCGACGGCTCGACGAGTATCACCGACAGTTGGAGGAGCTTAGCCGCCGGATCACCAATCCTCATGGAGCGGACTATGACCATCGCCCCCCGCTTTCCCAGCGGATCATGTAGGAGCCAGTGCCGCCCTGTTTCCATCTCCCACAACTAGATCCATACGATGGCACTACGGACCCATTGGACCACCTGGAGAGCTACAAGGTCTTTATGCGGGTCCAGAGAGCGACGAACTCCCTTCTATGTGTCGCCTTTCCGGCCACCCTTCGAAAGGCAGCACGTGCATGTATTCCCATCTGCCACCATGCAGCATCGATTCATTTCATCATCTCGAGCAAGCTTTCCTGGCCCACTTTAATGCGAGCCGAAAGATCCCATGAGTGGCTGATAGTCTATTTGCTGTCCAGCAGAGGAGCGGCGAGACCCTAAAAGACTTCGTCACCCGGTTCAAGGATGCAGCGCTGGAGGTATATAATTTAGATGATTCCGTAGCCACCTTGGCGTTGAAGCGGGGACTTCGTCCTTCCAGGTTCGCCTATTCTCTAGACAAGAAGCCCCCGGGCTCTTATACCGAACTTCTAAGCCGTGCACAAAAGTACATCCGTGCGGACGAGGCGGATTCCTCTCGGAGGGAGGCTGATAAGAATCCTAGCAAGAAACCAATGCCCACTGAGTAGGCTGGAGCACGACCTCAGAAGGCTGAGCCCCCTTACCATCCAGACCGCCGACCGCAGATGCTTGTTCCTAAGGAGCGATTCACTCCCCTCATGGCTCCGATATTCCACATCCTGCTAGAAATTGAGGAAGAACCTTACTTCAAGCATCCGCTCCCCCTGAGGTCTGGGACCCCCCGCAATAAGGAGCTCTACTATCGGTATCACCGAGATTATGGTCACGATACCGAGGACTGCCGCCACCTGAAAAGGGCCATTGAAGAGCTTGTCCAGCAGGGTCACTTGGGCAAGTTTGTCCGAAGGGGAAACCTTCCTATTCCAGGCCCAGCATTGCCTCCTACACTCCAGGCCGGTGCAGACAACACCCCTACGGAGAGGACCATAGCCATGATTGCCTGGGGGGCAGGCGGCAGTTCAAAGAGACAGCGGGAGGGAGTAGACCCCGTGATTCCTTTATTTGGAAAAGACTTAGATGGAGTAGTCAACAAAAACGACGGCGGCGTGGTGGTATCCATGACCATAGCCAGGCATCCGGTGAAACGAATCTTGGTTGATAGTGGTAGTTCTATGGACGTCCTGAGCTATGAGGCTTTTGTTCGAATGAACCTCTCTGAATCTTCCCTTCAGCCTATCACTACGCCTTTAATGGGCTTCACGGGGGACTCTATAAGCGCCGAAGGAGAAATTGCCCTCCCTGTCACAGCTGGGACATCGCCGCGTCAAAGCACGGTGATCATAAACTTCCTGATGGTTCGGGTCCCACTGGCTTACAACGCCATCTTGGGGAGACCAGGGTTGAATATGCTAGATGCTGTCATCTCCACCAAGAGACTGTTGGTAAGATTCCCTACCAGCGAAGGAGTCGGAGAAATGAAAGGAGAGCAAAGCTTGCCGCCGCTGTGCTACCACTTGTCTCCCAGTCCCTTGGAGGCCGCGTCGGCAATGGCATCTGGGCCGCTTGACCCCCGAGACTCGGGAGGGAGGGGGGAGCCGGCCGAGCACCTTCTGACCTTTCCCTTAGGAGATGAACTGACGAGGACCATCCAGGTCGGGGCGTTACTGCCCGAAGAGGCACGTGATCGGCTCCTCGCATTCCTGCGAGCCAACACTGACGTCTTCTTATGGTCTGCCGCCGATATGCCAGGCATCCCTGAGGAGGTAATCACTCACCGGCTCAACCTCAAGCCAGAGTGTCGGCCGGTCCGACAGAAGAAAAGGAGCTTCGCTCCGGACAAACAGAGAGCTATCGACGAGGAGGTTCACAAGCTGGTGGCTGTAGGGCATGTCCGGGAGGTTCACTACCCCGAGTGGTTGGCCAACGTGGTGATGGTATGCAAGGCTAGTGGGAGCTGAAGGATGTGTGTAGACTTCACTGATCTCAACAAGGCATGCCCCAAAGATAGCTTTCCCTTGCCCCGGATCGACCAGCTGGTGGACGCTACATCCGGCTATGAGGTCCTTAGTTTCATGGATGCTTTCTCCGAATACAATCAGATCAGGATGGACCCGGTGGATGAGGAAGCCACCTCCTTCATAACCGAGAAGGGGCTGTATTACTACAAGGTAATGCCATTTGGATTAAAGAATGCGGGAGCCACCTACCAAAGGCTGATGAATAAAGTCTTCGAGAACTAGATAGGATGCAATATGGAGGTATACGTAGATGACATGTTGACCAAAAGTGTCCATGCCACCGACCATATCACCGACCTAGCGGAGACTTTTGGCAACCTTCGTCGATGCCAAATGAAATTGAATCCGTGCAAGTGTGCATTTGGAGTGACAGCTGGAAAGTTCTTGGGTTTCATGGTGACCCGCCGTGGGATTGAGGCAAATCCAGACAAAGTTCAAGCCATCCTGGACATGAGGCCACCTACCAACAAGAAAGAAGTACAACGCCTGATGGGGAGGGTGGTTGCCTTGAGCCGTTTTCTATCCAGGTCCGCCGAGAGATGCCTACCTTTCTTCAGGGCCCTCCGCAAGGTCAATGGATTCGAATGGACGAAAGAATGTCAGAAGGCATTTGAGGAACTAAAGGAATTCCTCTCTACCCTGCCACTATTATCCAAGCCAACAAGTGGAGAAGAGCTCCTTCTGTACCTCGCAGCTTCTCTCGAGGCCGTTAGTTCTGTATTGGTCCGCGTGGACACCAATGGCATGCAAAAACCGATGTATTATATAAGCAAGGTGATCCACGATGCAGAGACCAGATACTCGAAGATTGAGAAGATCATATTTTCTTTGATCATGTCTGCCCAGCGCCTACGGCCATATTTCCAAGCCCACCCGATTGCAATGATCACAGACCAACCTCTGAGGACAATTCTTGCTCGTCCAGATACGTCGGGTCGGTTAGCAAAGTGGGCGCTCAAGTTGGGAGAGTTTGATCTATCTTTTCGCCCTCGGTCGGCCATGAAATCACAGGTCCTTGCAGAATTTTTGGTCGAATGCACTTGGGGCGAGGAGCGGCCCGAAAAGACCTCAGCGGACCCCTCACCTTTCGGCACCAGAGATGATGAATGGGTTCTGCATATGGACGGGGCGTCAAATTCTCAATGGAGCGGAGCAGGCCTCATCTTGACCAACCCGGATGGAGTTGTAGCCGAGTGTGCGCTCCGTTTCCTCTTTCCAGCCACCAATAACCAAGCAGAGTATGAGGCTCTGTTGTCTGGGATAAAGTTAGCCCGAGAGCTCGGGGTGAAGCGCCTTAGGGCATTCACTGACTCCCAGCTGGTCACCAGCCAAATCACGGGAGAGTATGAAGCAAAAGATCCCATCATGTCCCGCTACCTAAGTATGGTACAGTCGCAGGCTTCTCCCTTGGCATATTTCAGTGTTAGCTATATCCCCCGAAGGGAAAATGCTAGAGCCGACGCCTTATCCCATCTTGCCACCTCAGCTGACAGGACGTTGGGAAGAGCTTTTGTGGAGCATCTAGAAGCCCCAAGTATTGATGCAACAAGAGAAACTCTGCCAATTGAGTAGGGGCCTTCCTGGATGGATCCCTACATCCGATACCTCACCAATGGTACCCTCCCAGAAGACCCTGCCGAAGCCAAGAAAATGAAGAGACGGACCCCGAAGTTTTTCATAATGGATGGAAGACTCTATCGTAGGTCGTTCTCATACCCAGTTCTCAAGTGTGTTGGCCCCACCGAAGCAGATTATATATTGCGGGAGATACATGAAGGTATATGCGGAAGCCATCTGGGAGGCAGGGCGCTCGCATACAAAGCCCTACGGCAAGGTTACTACTGGCTGACAATGAAGGAGGATGCATCTGAGCTTGTCAAAAGGTGCGACAGCTACCAGCGCCATGCTAATATTCAACATCAGCCGGCGACCCAGCTAACCCCCCTGGCCGCACCCTGGCCCTTCGCCCAGTGGGGTATGGACATCTTGGGACCATTCCCCCCAGCCTTCGGACAACGTAAGTTCCTGGTGGTAGCAGTGGATCATTTTACCAAATGGATTGAGGCTGAGGCCCTCGCCAAAATCACGGAAAGCAAAGTAAGATCCTTCTTCTGGAAGTCGTCGTGTGCCGATTTGGACTGCCGCACACCCTGGTCACAGATAATGGCCGACAATTTGACAACACGGCCTTCCAGGAATTCTGTAGCGGCCTGGGCATTCATCAGTAGTTCACCTCTGTGGGGCACCCCCAGACTAATGGCGCAGCCGAGGTGACCAATCGCACTATCCTCCAAGGACTTAGAGCCCACCTAGATGGCTGCAAGGGGCGCTGGGTAGAAGAGCTTCCCAGCGTATTATGGGCATACCACATGACTCCACGAGCCCCTACAGGGGAAACTCCTTTCAGCTTGGTCTTTAGGACCGAGGCAGTCATCCCAGTGGAGATAGGTGTCTCCAGTCCCCGGACATAGCTATACCACGAAGAGCACAACCCAAATCAACTGCGGGCTGATCTAGATCTAGTGGAAGAGTTGCGGGATCAAGCACAACTTCGCATGGCGGCCTTCCACCAACGAGCGGCCAGATACTACAACGCTCGAGTACGGCCCAAGATATTCCACCCGGGAGACCTCGTTCTGAGACGAGCTGAAGTATCAAAGCCGACGGAAGGAGGCAAGCTGGCACCGAGATGGAAAGGACCGTACCATATCAAAGAACTTCTTCACCACGGGGCGTACAGAGTTGAAGAACTAGACGGAAAGTCGCTCCCACACACTTGGAACGCCGACAACTTACGCCGGTATTATCAGTAATATGGTACTTTTGTTATTTTGAACCCGCTTGACAAATATCTCTTCAAAGTCTTTTCATTGCTTCCTCAAATGGTCGCTCTACTCAACAAAGACCGGCGCCCAGCGTCGGCACTAAAGACCGGCTCCGCGTCGGCACCAAAGACCGGCTCCACATCGGCACCAAAGACCGGCTCCGCATCGGCACCAAAGATCGACTCCGTGTCGGCACCAAAGACCGATTCCGCGTCGGCACTAAAGACCGGCTCCGCGTCGGCACTAAAGACCGGCACCTAGCTCGGCACCAAAGACCGGCTCCGCGTTGGTACTAAAGACCGGCTCCGCGTTGGCACCAAAGACCGACTCCGCATCGGTACCAAAGACCGGCTCCGCATCGGCACCAAAGACCGATTCCACGTCGGCACTAAAGATCGGCTCCGCGTCGGCACCAAAGACCGACTCCGCGTCGGCACCAAAGACCGATTCCGCGTCGGCACTAAAGACCGGCTCCGCGTTGGCACCAAAGACCGACTCCGCGTCGGCACTAAAGATCGACTCCGCGTCGGCACTAAAGACCGGCTCCGCGTCAGCACCAAAGACCTGCGAAGGCAAACAGCTACGAAAAAGCTAAGTATACTACACTGAGAAAAAAGTTCTTTTCATTAGTGTCTGGATGCATTACAGAAAAACAGTCAGACCGGCTCCGCGATGGCGTAAAAGACCGGCTCTGCGTTGGCGTAAAAGATCAGCTCCGCGTCGGCACTAAAGACCGCGCCCAGCGTCGGCACTAAAGACCGGCTCCGTGTTGGCATGAAAGACCGGTTCCGCACCGGCAACTGAAGAGACGGCATTGGCCTTGCCACAATGACGACGCTCGCCTTTTGTGGCTCATTGCTTGAGGGAAATCCTCTATAATCTCAGCACCCTAAATAGGTGAAGTGATTGCGCGAAAATTGGCCACCCAGAGGAAATTAACACCCCTTTCGTGGGTGATTATGCGCTCACCCATCTCAGGGGTGGGGGGCATCTGATACGGCTGGCCGATTTCTCTGGGTGATACTATTTTTGCGCGATTTCCAAAAATGATGTGACAGTTGAATCCAGAGCCAGCCTCCAACGCCGGGCTCCAGCGTCGGCCTTCAGCGACGGCCTTTGGCTCCGGCCTTTGGCTACAGCCTCCATCGCCGGCCTCCAGCGTCGGCCTTCAGCGATGGCCCTTGGCTCCGGTCTTTGGCTACAGCCTCCAGCGCCAGCCTCCAGCGTCGGCCCTCAGCGACGGCCTTTGGCTCTGGCCTTGGCTACAGCCTCCAGCGCCGGCCTCCAGCGTCGGCCTTCAGCAACGGCCTTTGGCTCCGGCCTTTGGCTACAGCCTCCAGCGTCGGCCTCCAGCATCGGCCCTTAGCGACGGCCTTTGGCTCCGGCCTTGGCTCCGGCCTTGGCTACAGCCTCCAGCACCGGCCTTCAGCGTCGGCCTTCAGCGACGGCCTTTGGCTCCGGCCTTTGGCTACAGCCTCCAACGTCGGCCTCCAAGACCGGCACCGCCAAGACCGGCACCTCCAAGGCCGGCACCTCCAAGACCGGCACCTCCAGGGCCGGCACCTCGAAGACCGGCACCACCAAGGCCGACACCTCCAAGACCGGCACCTCCAGGGCCGGCACCTTGAAGACCGGCACCTCCAAGGCCGGCACCTCAAAGACCGACACCTCCAGGGCCGGCACCTCGAAGACCGGCACCTCCAGGGCCGGCACCTCGAAGGCCGGCACCACCAAGGCCGGCACCTCCAAGACCGGTACCTTCAAGGCCGGCACCTCCAAGACCGGCACCTCCAAGGCCGGCACCTCCAAGACCGGCACCACCAAGGCCGGCACCTCCAAGGCCGGCACCTCCAGGGTTAACACCTCCAAGACCGGCACCTCCAGGGCTGGCACCTTGAAGACCGGCACCACCAAGGCCGGCACCTCCAAGACCGGCACCTCCAAGGCCGGCACCTCCAAGACCGGCACCATCAAGGCCGGCACCTCCAAGACCGGTACCTTCAAGGCCGGCACCTCAAAGACCGGCACCACCAGGGCTGGCACCTCCAAGACCGGCACCTCCAGGGCCAGCACCTCCAAGACCGGCACCTTCAAGGCCGGCACCTCCAAGCTGCCAAGCTTCCTTACCGTTAACAGTGCCATGCAAGTGAACAGAGCCTTGTACGTGAACAGTGCCATGCAAGCCCATCCAAGGACGTGAGCAGGGCCACGCAAGCACTCTATACTCGACACTACGAGGGACAGCTGGCTTTAACTCAACATCATCCTTCTCCCCCCAACGGCTGTACTTTGGGACCCGCACGACCCACGAGACGAGAAATCACGAGTCCAACGTCACACGGTCCGGCGCATTCCGCCCGTCTCGGTCTCGGCATCGGTCTCGGCGTTGGCCTCGGCGGTAGAGACCGACAAGCATCCGCTTGCTGCAAGGAATTCCACGTGACTTTTCCAAGATCACGAACGGTCATCGAATATGATGAACCGGCAACTTCTAAGGTCGCGGATGGTTTCCAAAAGGTCAAGAGGCGTACTTATGACACGTTATTACTCGGTTGTTATCAGCGAAGGGTAAGAGGGACCCCCGAACAGGTATATAAAGACTCCAATCTTCCAACGTGGGGGGGGAAGAAAACTCAATCTCTACTCTTTTATGAACAAAAATTCAACTGTTCTACAAATCATTAACTAAGGCGTCGGAGGGTCCCCACCGGAATCACCGGTCCGGGACTTTTCTTGCAGGCCCCGGAAGGAGACGATGACCCTTCTATATCCTCGAAGGTCTGCAGAGATCTCAACTCGTCCGGCGCTCATCAACCGTAATTTGGCGGCAACAGTACTCATACCACTTGAGATATACAACAATGTTTTGAAACCAAGGCTGATGTAGGAGTTGATCAAATTTATAAAATAATTATGGGAGCAAATGTTGACTTTTGTTTAATTTCACATAAAAAGATATTGTAAGCAAGCTTATAGTATTTATGATTAGATCTGAATTTAGATTCGAATTCTGAACAGGTTTGCTGCATTAAAATGATCAAAAAGCTCGAAAACATAATTCTTTGTGGCAATTATTCAGCTTCAGCATTGCTTGCAACCTCAATGCCAAACAAAATGATTCAGACTGTCCAAATTCTTCACGGCAAAGTAAAAAGAAAGCTTTTATGTATGACGTGACGTATGGCAGAAGAGTTGGCTCAGAGAAATTATATAAAAATGAAGCAAAAGCTCTGATGTGCCGTGCCAATGTTACTACTGACAAATCCAATGGAAAAAAGAATGATCCGGACCTGGAGAACCAAGCTCTGGTAGCCTGTTGAAGACCACAGATGGCAAGCTCTGGGAGCCTATTTTTTTTTTTTTTTTTTGATACAAGCGGGCGATCACATTCATTTAGTGCCAGTCAGCCTAAAAAGATCCGAGTACAAAATTTGCTTCAAAGAATAGGGCAGGATCGCCAACCCTCCACATCCACGACCCAGCATGCTAGGCCACAAAGGATGCAACCCAGTCCGCCGCCGCATTGGCCTCCCGAAAGATATGGCAGATCTGGACATCATCCACCTCCCGCAGCATAGACCAAATATCCCTAAGGATCGGATTGGTATGACCAGAAGGGCAAGTCTTCTTCTTCAACCAAGAGATGACCGTCATGGAATCACCCTCGATGAAGAGCCTCTGAACGTGAAGAGTACGAACAGCAAAGGAAATACCCACCCAAGCCGCATGGAGCTCAGACATAGGGACAGAGGAGTCAAGAGAGCCAAATCCTCCAGCTGCCACTAAACCACCAAGAGTACCGCGGATAATAAAACCAGATCCAGCAACTCTACCACGGACACTCCCGTCAAAGTTGAGTTTAACCACCCCTGGAGGAGGGGGTTCCCAAGAAATGAAAACCGTTTGCCGGTTCGCTGCCGAAGCAGCAGGGGAACCCCAGAGGCCAAAGGTGTTAAAGCCAACACGGGCATAGTCCGCCATCAAGAGTCTAACCTTCCTCACAATGCTAAGAGTAGAAAGATTTTCTCCAGTGAAGATGAACAGATTCCTGGACAGCCAGATCTGGTACGCTGTAGTCGCCCACAAACCTTTCTTCTGAATGGAGCACTTCCGGAGATCAGAGAGAAAGGAAGAATGATGAGAGCCCAAGTCATCCTGGCTTCTAATGTAACCTATCATGATCCAAACCTGTATAGCTCTGGGGCAGCCAAATATAGCATGATCGTAAGATTCCTCCTCCAGAAAGACCACAGATGTCCTTCAGAAGCTTGCAAATATGATCTGGAATTTGGGATTCACAGAGCCTTGTGGTTGCCCATGCAAAAAGATATGGATGGCACCTAATTGCTTAATCTCTCGGCCATATATTACTGCTGCAGAGATAACTCCTCAGTATTTGATTCATAAAAAGTTATCTTTGGATAAGTGTACAGAATAATATTTATCCAGAAAATAGCTCAAAAGATAATCATCTTTTTTAAATAACAGCTTTGCCATCAAGAAATAACTTTAATTATTCTTAGGATTCCTAGGGAATAAGTTCAGAGAATAACTCATTATCCCCTCTAGTTAAACTTTTTCAGAATTATTCCTTCTAGTTATAGCTTTTAAAGACAAAAAGAGATAACTTTTGGGGATAAAAAATATTCATTATCCCCTCTAGTTAAACTTTTTCAGAATTATTCCTTCTAGTTATAGCTTTTAAAGACAAAAAGAGATAACTTTTGGGGATAAAAAAATATTTTTCTTATCCCCTATTTCAAACACAGCCTTATTGGGAGTCGATTTGGCCGTGGGACTAAAAAGTCCACTCCATCAATTTAATTAAAGCATCTTGAATATGGTAACGCTTTACGTCTAGAAAAACTATCCTACATGCCTTTGACCTTATTTATGGGTACGTTTAATGCATCAAATAAGAAAAAGATAAAATTATTTTAATTCTTTCTTATATTAATTATTATTTAAAAAATAAAATTATATCCTATAAAATTGTTAATTTTGTTGAAGTTGAAATAAATTTATCATATTAAAATAGTCATCTTTATTTTTATTTTGCCTAGCTACTATTTTATTTTTTTCTCTCTTACCCTCATGCACAGTAACAAAACAACACTTAGCTACTTTTTTCTATAAAGATATAATTATTAAAATAAAAAAATATTGTTATAATTCTACCTAATTCTATCTAATATTAAAATATAGGATATCATAACTTTTATTCTATCCCATATATTATTCTATATATAATCCCGTTCAGTGCACCAAATGCAGCTGATGTATGCATCTTATGCACTCCAAGCTTAACTTGGTTGGATTGTAGGGAACCCATTCTTAGATGCTACAAAGGAAGAACAACTTAGACATGCGAAAGGAAGGAAAACGTTTAAATTTGTATTATAGTTAAAATTAACTTACTACAAATATATATGACTAAGTGGCAGCATAAAAATTACTTTTTTATTATAAATAATTAGGTTATTATTTGATCACATAAAATTTACTATGAAAACCGATCTCATGATTATTCAAAGTAGGTGCATGCCCGATAAATCAAATCAAAATCAATCCAAATTTCATGGTTCAGTTTGGTTAAATTTATTAAAACAAATGGTTTAGTTTCAGTTTCAATTTTAAGAAATTGATTTAAATTGGTTTAACTCAAGGTATCTCTAAATCAGTTTGATTTGACCCATGCACATTCTTAGTTAAAATACACATTATAAGGGAGTTGAAACAATGGGGCAGAAGGAAGGCATAAAGGTCGAAAAAATTTTGGGTCTGACCACACAGTCTTGCAACCATGATGCATAGATGACTTGATAAGCATATGCAGGTGGTGATCACTAAGATAGCGAAGGGTTAGGAGGAGTTAAGAATACACATTATGAAGAAAGAGGCAGAAATGTAGAGGAGTTGAAACAATGGAAGGAGAGGAGGCGAAACAATAGAGGGAGATTGGTGAATGATGGGGCTAGTTGACTTTATAAAAAATAAAATTTTTTGGACGGCCCCAAAGGTCGACAGCCTCCAACATTGGCCTTCAGCGCCGGCCTCTAGCTCGGCCTCCAACGCTGGCCTTTGGCTACGGCCTCCAGCGCCGGCCTCCAGCGCCAGTCTCCAGCGTCGCCCAGCGCTGGCCTCCAGCGCCGGCCTTCAGCCTAGCGTCGGGCGCCCCTAGCCTCCGCTCGGCCTTGCTGGCCTCCAGCGCCAGCCTCCAGCGCCAGCCATCCAGCGCCTTTGGCGGCCTCTAGCGCCAGCCTCCAGCGTCGGCCTCCAGACCGGCCTCTAGCATCGGCCTCCAGCGCTGGCCTTTGGCTCCGGCCTCCAGCGTCGGCCTTCGGCGACGGCCTTTGGCTCCGGCCTTTGGCTACAACCTCCAAGGCCGGCACCTCCAAGACCGGCACCTCCAAGGCCGGCACCTCGAAGACCGGCACCACCAAGGCCGGCACTTCCAAGACCGGCACCTCCAAGGCCGGCACCTCAAGACCGGCACCTCCAAGGCCGCCGGCACCTCCAAGGCCCACCTCGAAGACCGGCACCACCAAGGCCGGCACCTCGAAGACCGGCACCTCCAAGGCCTCGGCACCCAAAGACCGGCACCTCCGACAGCCCCAAGAGGCCGGCAAGACCACCAAGGCCGGCACCTGGCACTTCCAAAAGACCGGCAAGACCGTCCAAAGGCCGGCACCTCAAAGACCGATGGCTCCAAGACAGTCGGCCCCAAAGGCCGACACCTCCAAGACCGGCACCTCCAAGCCAGGTGGCCCCGGCATCTCGGATCGACCCAGCTTGGCCCTGAAAAGACGGGACTCCCCGGTTCTCGCCAGATCAGCCCCAGTGGCTCAAGAAACCGCTCTCTGATGCGCGCTGCCCGACAGCCCCAACGGCTGATGGGACGTAGCTCACTAATCAGCCCAGATTCACGCAAGGGCTCAGCAGATCTTCTAACTCACGCCATCCCACGTGATCATGCCAGGGGCAACCCCTATAAAAAGATGAACCCACTCACCAAATAGGTACGCGCGATAACCCCCAAAATCGTCATCTCAACTCTCAAAGGAATTCTTTCTCCCTGAGACCCCTTTTTTCACACAAAACAGGGCTCACTCGAGCCCTTCTTCAGCTGTGACCTCAGTCACTAACTTGGCCATCGAAGGGTCCCGCCGGAGACCTTCTCCGGTCCCGGGACTTCTTTGCAGGCAACCCGGCGAGGCGAGGATTCGAGGAGTGCCTCCGTTTCCGACGTCCAGGAGAGGTGATCGAGCATCATCAGTGAAGAAAGCCAAATAATGTGAAAAAAAATAATCTTGGATCTGTTTGATTTATGGGAATAATCTTCTAGAATTGAAATTAAAATTAACAACTTCAATTTTTAGTATTTATTTGGATGAAATTAAAATATAATTTCAATTTTATCTGAAATCCAAATTATATATTAGAAAATTTAAAAATTAGATTTCTCATCTAGAATTATAAATTCATCTCGGTTAACCATAACCTATTTATGCCTCTTTTTTCTGACAACTCCTTTCTCTTCTCATCGATGCTGCCTACTTTTTAACTATCCTTCCATTCTTTTCTCATCCAATATCTTCTTTCTCTTCTCATCCGATACTTCATGCCTTTTAACCATTGCAAGTAGATCAGATGAGCTGGTTCCCGTATATTGATATTTCTAGCTATTTATTAAATTTTGATAAGTTATCATAAAATCTACATAGTACTTTTTTTAATGAAATTAATTTTAATTATATATATATATATATATATATATATAGTTTGTGATGTAGTTTCAGCATTTTCATTTGAAAATTTGGTTTATCTAAATTTTTATCTCAATTTCAACTTTTATCTGAACTAAATAGATTGCGCTCCACATGAAACGTGACATATTATGGGACTTTGTGACAAATAATAACTGAAAAAAATATATTTTTGCCGTTCAAAAGAGGCGAGGGGAGGCGGTTTATAGTGCGGCAGCAATGTAGTCGGTCCTCCTGCGAGCAAGCAAGAAGAAGCGCAGAGCACTCCATGCGATGGCGATCGCCGTGAAAATAGAGGGAAGTATGAATTTATTACTAGAGAAAAGTATGAATTTATTACCAGCGCGCTCAATACCGTTGACAGTTTGGAGACTCTCAATGCCACTAGAGAATAGGTTCTTAGAAGGGAGAATGATAATAATTAAACAATAAGTACTGATGAGGAGCAAAATCATCACTATATTAATATTCATGCGCATATCAAAAAGGTTAGGATCACTTTCAATTTCCGCCTGTAAGATGCTGTACATGATAAAAGACAAAGTCCTCCCGTCTCGGCCGTACCATCTTTATATCCCGGCAGAGCCGAGCCACTTCGTCACCTCGGCAGGGCCAATCTATTCTCATGCCTCGACGTGCCCAAATCAGATAAAGGCCGAGCCGCCCCCTCGCCTCGGTAAGGCTGATCCATTCTCATTCTTCGGTAGGCCCAAAGTAGGCAAGAGCCAAATATGACCCTCCGGCCACGTCAGCCCTTGTCGCCTTAAAAGGGAAATCGAGCCAGCACAGCCCGTTATCTATATATAACCAGATAATAGGATAACCAAATCTTAAAGCTCCGAAACAACATCTTCAGCTGTCGGTCTTCATAACAAACAGGATTCGAATCTCATCGTCCTTGTAACAAACTTAATTGGAATAAGATTCCAATCATTCTGGCTCCCTATTTTCTAAAACACGTTTGAAGAATCAGGTGAACAAACCGCCAATATTCAAACAGTCTATAAATACCTTTTCCTATATTCTTTCAGGTATGCTCACTCCTTCACTGAAAAATCTCCATTAAAGCTTAAGCGGAGCTCCCGGCTTCTCGAAAGACCATTCTTGAGGAACTCTTATGCGAGAGCCTTCTCCTCATATCTATTTATTGTGAATCTCTACTGACTTGAGTGTCGAAGGATCTTTTGCAAAGGGCCACCCCAATGCCCTCCGTACAAGGACTGTCTTGCAGGTTCAATCAGACGGAAGCTAGGCACCCGACTCTGGAGATGGGCCATGCCCGAGTTGGAGAACGGATTTCTGGGGCAACAAGTAACAATGATAACAAAATAAAAAAGTTGTAGGTGCTGGCCAAAAATCCAAATGTGCTAAATAAAATGGACTAATAGAACTTTCCATGAACAAAATCAACGTGCTGATGCTCTCCTTTTGAAATGATCACATGAATCATCAACACAAGATGAAAAGTTGAATTGCCAAACAAATCAATAATAGTGCGTAACTTGTTTGATACAGTTCTTAGGAGTCGACTGATACAAGATGAAATAGATGAATTGCCAAGCAAATCAATAATAGTGCCCAACTAATTTGATATAGTTGTTAATATTAGTAGAATTAACAGCTAGTCAAGGGAGCAGAAATGGTAGATTCCAAGGCTGATTTGGTGCTTAGAAATGGCAGATTCTAAGGCTGATTTGATATGCAAAAATGACAGATTTCATGACTAATTTGGCGAGCCAAAGGACCAGTTAAGCAGAAGTTTTGAATTTAAATTTTGAAATTTAAATTGGCTAACTAAGAACGCATCAAGGGGAGAATTGTTTAGGCAGAAAATCAGCATCATTGCCATAAGTGTAGAGTATATTGTATATATGCATAGAATTGATAGACATTTATTCTTACCTTACATAATCATGTGTATCTTATGTAATGACTAATTTTTAACCTTGTAATTAGTCCGACAACTTTATATAAAGTGAGCAACCCTCACAAGAAAGGCATTGAGAACAAAACCTAAATTTGACATGGTATCAGAGCCTCAAATTATTTTCGTGGTTTTCTCTTGGCTTGTTTGAATTCTTGATTTCTTGAGGGTTTCTTGGTGACCACAAATTATTTTCGTGGTTTTTTCTTGGCTTGTTTGAATTCTTGATTTCTTGAGGGTTTCTTGGTGACTGTCAGATCTTATTTTTCTGTTGCTTGGTAGCTATCGATAGATTCTGAAGAGTAACTGTTGTGATTTCTCTGCTCTGTCAATTTTTTTATTATGTCTGGAGAAAATTCTATTATTCGCCTTAATGGCAAGAACTACACCAGTTGGGAATTCCAGTTCAGGATGTTTGTGAAAGGGAAGGAGTTATGGGGTTATTTGGATGGGTCTTCTAAGGCTCCAACTGATTCCAAGGAGCTTAGTTTATGGGAAAGCAAGGATGCTAAAATTGCTTCCTGGCTACTCAGCTTTGTTGAACCTCATATGGTCAATAATCTTCGTAGGTTCACTACTGTTAAGGAAATATGGGATTACCTTCGGCAAATTTATTATCAAAATAATTCTGCCCGAAAGTTTCAATTGGAGTTAGACATTGGAAACTATCGCCAGGGAAATCTTTCTATTGAGCAATTTTATTCTAGTTTTATTAATTTATGGAGTGATTATTCTGGATTGGTGCATTCTCAGGTTCCTAAAGAAGCTTTGGCAGCACTACAAGCGGTTCATTCTGAGAGCCAGCGGGATCAATTCTTGATGAAGCTCAGACCCGAGTTTGAAAGTGCACGAGCTGGGTTAATCAATCGCACACCTGTCCCCTCTTTGGAGGATTGCTTGGGTGAACTCTTGCGTGAAGAACAGCGTCTTGCCTCACAGCTTGGCCTTGATCAAAACACTGGTGATTCTGAGATGGTTAATATGGCATACGCTGCTCAAGGTAAAGGACGATCTAGATCTCCACCACAATGTTATAGTTGCAAGGAAATTGGGCATATTGCAAAATATTGCAGCAAGAAATTCTACAATTGTTGCAAGAAGGAGGGTCATATCCTTAAGGATTGTTGTATACGCCCTCAGAATAAATATGCTCCTATTTTTCATACTGCTGTTCAGTCTGCTTCTGTGCCTATGTCTTCCACTCTGCCCATAGTTCCAATTTCTTCTTCCAACATTACGCCCGTGCAGGTTCAACAGATGATTATTTCTGCCCTTTCTGCTATTGGTCTCCAAGGCAAGAAACATCTCCTTCCTTCTTCTTGGTTAATTGACTCTGCAGCTTCCAATCACATGATTGAAAGTTTGGCAGCTTTACAAGATGTTCGTAAGTATGATGGTCAGCAACATATTCAGATTGCAGATGGCAGTACTCTTCCCATTACTGTAGTTGGAAAACTGGGGCCTTCCTTTACTGATGTTTTTGTGTCTCCTAACTTATCTGCCAATCTCATTTCTGTTGGACAATTAGTAGAAGATAATTGTTCTATTCATTTTGATCGTTCTGGTTGTCGTGTGCAGGATCAAGCGTCGGGACAGGAGATAGCGAAGGGGCCTAAAGTGGGATATCTTTTTCCTCTTCAGTCGTTTTCCGTTCCTCGTTCAAATTTTGTTGGTTGTTCTGCTATTACTAATAATAATAGCCATCTTTGGCATAAGAAATTGGGTCATCTCAACTCTGTAATTTGACACATCTTATGAAACATGGTTATTTGAGTAATACAAATGAGTTTTCTTTCTTGCCTTTTGATTGTGCTCCTTGTAAACTAGGAAAAAGCAAATCTTTATCTTTTTCTTTGCAAGGTAGTCGTGCTTCTACATGCTTTGATATTATTCATTCTGATGTTTGGGGTATGAGTCTTGTTTTTTCTCATGCTCAATACTGATATTTTGTGACATTTATTGATGATTATAGTCGTTTCACGTGGGTCTAATTTCTTCGTTCTAAAGCTGATGTGTTTTCAACCTTCAAAACTTTTATTGCCTATGTAGAAACTCAATTTTCTACCTGTATTAAGATCTTCCTTCAGATTCTGGGGGAGAATACATGTCTCATGATTTTCAATCTTTTCTCCAACAGAAGGGTATTCTTTCTCAACGTTCGTGTCCTTACACCCCTCAACAAAATGGCATCGCCGAGCGTAAGAATAGACATCTTTTAGATGTTGTTCATAGATTGACGCTTGAATCTTCTGTACCTTCTAGATTTTGGGTAGAAGCATTATCTACAGCTATATATTTGATTAATCGTCTACCTTCTCCTACCTTGCATCTTGATTCTCCATATTCTCGTTTGTTTGGTGTTTCTCCTAATTATAATTATTTGCATGTATTTGGTTGCATTTGTTTTGTTCATTTACCTCCCATTGAACGTCACAAGCTTTCTGCCCAATCTGTTCAGTGTGCTTTTCTTGGTTATAGTAACTCTCATAAAGGATTTGTGTGTTATGATGCGGATGCTAACAAGCTTCGTATTTCTCGTAATGTGATTTTCTTTGAAAATCAATATTTCTTTCCATCTCATACTAATCTTATTTCTCCCTCTATTTCACTTCCTGCATTTGATGATGTATCTCATACTCCTTCTAAGCCCGATATCGTGTATCAGCGATGTCGCCCACTGCCTCTTCCTTCCTCTGAACCGCCACCTGATCCTGTCTTGCATGAACCACGACGATCTACTAGGATTTCCCGGCCCCCAGATTGGTATAGTTTTTCTTCTTCGGCTCTTCAGGCTACTCTTGATACTACTTTTGTGCCTAAGTCTTATTCTCAGGCTTCTACTCAAGAGTGTTGGCGCCAAGCTATGTAGGATGAAATTCAGGCTCTTCAGGACAATCACACTTGGGACATCGTCCCTTGTCCTGCTGGAGTTAAACTTATTGGGTGTAAATGGGTCTACACCATCAAGCTACGTGCTGATGGATCTATTGAAAGATATAAAGCTCGTCTAGTAACACTCGGGAATAGACAGGAGTATGGGCTTGATTATAAGGAAACATTCGCTCCCGTTGCCAAAATGACTACTATCCGCACTATCATGGCCATTGCTATTTCGAAAGGATGGTCACTTCACCAGATGGATGTGAAGAATGCATTTCTACATGGTGATCTGAAGGAAGAAATATTTATGTCTCCTCCTCCTGGCTTGTTTCCTTTCTCTTCTGTTGAGGTTTGTCTCTTAAAGCGATCTCTGTATGGTTTGAAGCAGGCACCGCGGGCATGGTTTGAGAAGTTTCATACTACTCTACTGGATTTTACTTTTTCTCAGAGTCAGTATGACTCCTCTCTATTCTTTCGCAAGACTAGCCTTGAGATTGTTATACTTCTTGTGTATGTCGATGATATTGTGATTACTGGATCTGATCTCCAGTTAATTGAGCAACTCCAACAGCGCCTCAAATCTTCATTTCATATGAAAAATCTTGGTCCACTGAGGTATTTTCTTGGATTGGAGGTTCACCATTGCCCAAATGGCATGCTCTTACATCAGCATAAGTACACCCAAGAACTTCTTTCTTTAGCAGGCCTTCAAGATGCAAATTCGGTTCTTATACCTATGGAGGTCAATTTAAAATTGCGTCAGGCAGATGGTGATCCCTTATCTAATCCTTCAATGTATCGGCAGCTGGTGGGCAGTTTGAATTATTTGACCATTACTCGACCTGATATTTCGTTTGCTGTTCAGCAGGTCAGTCAGTTTATGTAGGCTCCTTGCCAGACACATTTGGCCGTTGTCCGTCGTCTTCTTCGATATCTCAAAGGGACATCTGGTCGTGGCTTATTTTTTTCCTCTGAGAATTCTTTACAGTTGAAGGGTTTTAGTGATGCCGACTGGGCTGGTTGTGCGGATACTCGTCGTTCTGTTACGGGTTGGTGTATGTTTCTTGGCAACGCCCTCATTTCTTGGAAGAGTAAGAAGCAGGCTCGTGTATCGAAGTCATCCACCGAGTCTGAATATCGGGCTATGTCGTTGCTTGTTCTGAAATTATATGGCTTCGAGGGTTGTTAGGAGAACTTAGTGTTCTACAACTTACTCCTACTCCTCTTCATGCTGATAATACTAGTGCTATTCAAATTGCTGTCAATCCTGTTTTTCATGAGCGCACCAAACATATTGAAGTGGAATTGTCATTCCATTCGTGAAGCTTTTGCTCGTTAGGAGATTACTCTTCCACACATTTCTACTGAACACCAAACTACTGATGTCTTCATCAAGGCTCTCTCTCATCCCCGACATCAGTTCTTAATTGACAAATTGATGCTTCTTAATTGCCCAGCATCAATTTGAGGAGGGATATTAGTAGAATTAACAGCTAGTCAAGGGAGCAGAAATGGTAGATTCCAAGGCTGATTTGTGCTCAGAAATGGCAGATTTCAAGGCTAATTTGATATGCAAAAATGACAGATTTCATGACTAATTTGGCGAGCCAAAGGACCAGTTAAGCGGAAGTTTTGAATTTAAATTTTGAAATTCAAATTGGCTAACTAAGGGCGCATCAAGGGGAGAATTGTTTAGGCAGAAAATCAGCATCATTGCCATAAGTGTAGAGTATATTGTATATATGCATAGAATTGATAGACATTTATTCTTACCTTACATAATCATGTGTAATGGCTGATTTTTAGCCTTATAATTAGTCCGATAACTTTATATAAAGTGAGCAACCCTCACAAAAAGGGCATTGAGAACAAAACCTAAATTTGACAGTTAAGAGTCGGATGTTAGCATTATGATGATGTTATTGAAAGGACATCATCCTTTATGACAAATTCATCAGTATCAAAAGTAAACAAACACAACAATATAGGTTTGGAAGGCGTGGAAAGAGTAGTGTGGCCAATATTATACATTAGCAGTAGAGGATCATCACCAATTTGCATCTCATCAAATCTTAATTAAGGTCGTATGTATGGTATAGGCCTCATTGTAATGATGATATCACTCAGGAGCACTGTGCCCATGACGATCATGAATCTGATAAAAATGACATTCGTGGAATTAGGCTTGGATGAATGAGCGGCCATCATGCTCAAGTATTGTTGCTACTTCCATGGCTATGCGGACCCCAAAAAAGTTGTGAAATAGCGATGCAAATAAATATATCGCTAAATAGCGATCAATTATGACACCGAATGGTGAAAGCATGAGAGGAAAAAAAAAAAAGAAACAATAAATAGTGATGTATTTAGTGATGCTCCATTTCTAAATTTAATGCAAAAATTGATGATAAATTAGTCACCAAATGGCGGTACAATATGCATTACTATTTAGCGATGCATCTAAATGATGAACTCAGCCAGCAAAGCTTCGCAATATAGTGACTCATAATACATTATTGCTATCCTATATACGCCGGATAGGTTAGCGATGCCATATTTGCATCGCAAAATAGCGACACTTTTATTGGTATCGCTAATGAATGGATCGCAACGCCAATACGATGCAAATATGTGTAGTAAAATTTCAATTACTCAGGACCTTATTCCCCATTTCAACTCCAGCTTCTCCGTTTATGGCCGTGTATCTACTTCCATCCCGCTCTATCTCACCTCATCCCTTCACCTGCTTGTTGGGTGCTCCCTCCACGTGGGAGGGAAACGGAGCCCATGATAACAAACTCCATCACAGTTTGTTACGGAGCCCATGATAACAAACTCCATCATAGTTTGTTACGGAGCTGTTTTCAAAAAGGAAAAGAATCCCAAAAATAAAGGAGGGGGAGAGAGATCCGTATGAGGGATATACGAGAGAAGAAAAATCCCAGATTGGTGTGAGAGCCGTGCGCGGCCTGAGAGAGATCCAGAGAAGCCCATGCTTGGGAAAATCCTGTGCAACCTCAGGAAGTCGATACGGACGAGTCTGAGAGCAGATTTGGGGGGCACGGAAGAGCAACCACACGTTGGTGAGATCCTTCTTGTACCCACATCAACTATTATTTTAAGTTCGAAGTGTTTCCTAATTTTTGGGCAACAAAAGAAATTAGGAGAAAAGTTGTAATCTTTTATTAAGATTAGTGAAGTGCTCTCGGAATTTGCCCCGTGGTTTTTCCCTTTCACATTGGAGGGGTTTTCCACGTAAATTTGGTGTTTTTGTGTGGTGTTTATTTTTATTCCGCATATTCTGTGATTGTGGTAGATCGGTATATTTTTCTGTGATTGTGCACGCATATTTGTTTCGAGGGTGATCGAGGGTGTATTCCCAACAACAGTGGTATCAGAGCCAGGTTGCAAGCCCAGAACAAATTATTTGAGTGTGCCACAGATGGATTCTACCACTAATACTAGCAGGATGATTAGTCTCAATGGCAGTAATTGGTTGATTTGGAAACCAAAGATGATGGATCTCTTGTATTGCAAAGATTTAGCCAAGCCGATTGAGAAGATGGGAGAAAGCCAGAAAAATATGATGATGAAGATTGGGCTACTATGGATAGAAAAGCAATCAGTGTCATCAGGCAATGGGTGGATGACACAGTATTCCATCATATTTCAAATGAAACCTCAGCCTATGAACTATGGAAGAAGTTAGAAGGGTTGTATGAGAGGAAAACTGCCGGAAATAAAGCATACTTAATCAGAAAGCTTGTAAATCTGAAGTACAAGCCGGGAAAATCAATTGCAGAGCACCTAAATGAGATGAAGAGCATTGTGAACCAGCTGGCCACAATGAAGATGCTTATGGAAGATGAACTTCAGGCACTCCTGTTGTTGAGTTCTCTACCTGATAGTTGGGAGACACTGGTGGTGTCATTGAGTAACTCCGCCCCTGATGGAGTTATCACCATGAGTCAGGCTACTAGCAGCTTGCTCAATGAGGAGGAAAGAAGGAAGGGAACTGGAGAGTCTCAAACACAGACAGATGTACTTGTCACAGAGGGCAGAGGGAGACAGTTTACTAGAAAAGAAAACAACAGAGGCAGAAGCAAATCTAGACCAAGGAAGGAAATCGAATGCTACCATTGTCATAAGAAAGGACACTACAAAAGTGAATGTAGACTGCTAAAGAAGAAGAACAATGAAGGCGGTAAGGCAGAAGATAAGAAAGATAGAGAGGTAGCAGCAGTTGCCTCAGGAGAAGACATCATTCTATTTACAGAATGTATTGATCAGTGCTTAGCCACCACATCAAATCAGGTTGATTGGGTGGTAGATACTGGAGCTTCTTATCATGCCACACCCAGGAGAGAGTTCTTCACATCCTACAGGATAGGTGATCTTGGTGTGATCCGAATGGGAAACAATGGTGTTTCCAAAATATGTGGGATAGGAGAAGTAGTAGTCCAGACCCGTGAAGGCAGCAGATTGATACTCAAAGAGGTCAGACATGTTCCAGATCTCAGGATGAATCTCATCTCAGCAGGCAAGCTAGATGAAGAGGGATATGTTAGCCAGTTTGGGGGAGATCAATGGAAGTTAATCAAAGGTGCTATGGTGATTACCAAAGGACAAAGATCATGCACATTATACAAGTTGCAGTCCAGTTTGGTTAGGGGAGAGGTATGCGCAGCAGAGCATGATACTGCAGATTTGTGGCATAAGAGATTAGACCATATTGGCGGAAAGGGATTGCAAACTCTCGTCAGGGCAGGGGTCTTACCAAAGATACAGGATAGAGTTCTCAGTGATTGTACCCACTGTGTGGTGGGTAAGCAGCACAGGGTGACATTTCAGAGTAGCTCCAAGAAGAAGACTGACCTTTTGGAGCAAGTGTACTCAGATGTGTGCGGACCCATGAGGGAGAAGACCTTAGGAGGAGCCTCATATTTCGTCACATTTATAGATGATGCTTCCAGAAAGGTGTGGGTTTTTGTTTTAAAGTCCAAGGACCAAGTGGCAGCAGTTTTTGAGTTTTTTCACAGGCTTGTGGAGAGGCAGACAGGAAAGAAGTTGAGATGCATTCGTACAGACAATGGGGAGAGTACATAGGAGTCTTTCACCAGTACTGCAGAGCACAAGGCATCAGACATGAGCAAACAGTGCCAAAGACTCCACAGGAGAATGGAGTAGCTGAGAGAATGAACAGGACAATAGTGGAGAGAGTCAGGTGCATGCTCTCCCAGTCCAAGTTGCCCAAGAGCTTTTGGGGGGAGGCAGTCCAGACAGCATGTCATTTGATAAATAGATCTCCCTCATCAGCTCTAGATGGAGAGGTGCCAGAGAAGGTGTGGACAGGCAAGAATGTCAGATATGATTATCTAAGGATTTTTGGCTGCAGGGCATTTGTGCATGTGCCTAAGGATGAGAGGACAAAGTTAGATGACAAGACAAGACAATGTATCTTTCTGGGGTTTGGTGATGAGCAGTTTGGCTATAAGCTGTGGGACCCAGTTGATAGGAAGGTAGTCAGGAGCAGAGATGTCATATTCTATGAGGATCAAACCATAGAAGACATCAAGAGGGCAGAGCATCAGTCTGAGTCAGATATGTATGGCCCAGTAGATATAGAGCCTGTCAGTCCTCCAGCAGTTCATGCAGATGAGCCAGAAAAACAGTCAGTACAGGGTGCAGATGAGCAGCAGCCTACACCTATTGAGGATACAGATCAGGAGATTCAGATCCCTGAGGAGGAGCTACCGACAGAGGTGAGGAGATCCACGAGAGCAAGGCAACCATCTAGTCGGTATTCAGTGCATGAATATATCATGTTGACAGATGCAGATGAGCCAGAGTCATATGAGGCGGCCCATGTTAGTGAGCAGCGGGAGCAGTGGCAGAGAGCTATGCAGGAGGAGATGGACTCTCTTCTGCATAATCATACATATGACTTGGTAGCTAGGCCCAAGGGAAGAAAGGTACTCAGAAACAAGTGGGTCTACAAGGTAAAGGCAGAAGAGAAAAGCTCACAGCCTAGATATAAAGCACGACTAGTTGTGAAGGGCTTTGCACAAAAGAAGGGAGTTGATTTCGATGAGATATTTTCTCCAGTAGTGAAGATGACCTCAATCAGGACGGTGTTAGGATTGGCAGCTAGTATGAACATGGAGGTAGAGCAGTTGGACGTGAAGACAGCATTCTTGCACGGTGACTTAGAGGAAGAGGTCTATATGGAGCAGCCTGAAGGTTTCAAGGTGAAAGGCAAGGAGCACATGGTGTGCAGACTCAGAAAGAGTCTGTATGGTCTCAAGCAGGCGCCCCGACAGTGGTACAGAAAGTTTGAGGCTTTCATGGTACAGGTTGGTTATAAAAGAATAACCACAGATCATTGTGTCTTCATTAGAAGGTTTCCTGGGGGTGATTTTATCATCCTTCTCTTATATGTGGATGATATGTTGATTGTTGGGCAGGACTCCAGCAAGATTGCCACACTGAAGAAGGAGTTAGGGAAAGCTTTTGGTATGAAGGATATGGGGCCAGTGAAACAAATATTGGGGATGCATGTATTCAGGGATAGACAAGCATGCAGGTTATGGTTGTCCCAGAAGAAATACATAGAGAAGGTGCTTCAGAGATTCAGCATGAGCAATGCCAAGTCAGTGGCATGTCCACTAGCTGGACACTTCAAGCTGAGTTCAGAGCAGAGCCCAGCCTCAGAGGAAGAGAAGCAGGAGATGAATAGAGTCCCTTATGCCTCAGCCGTGGGTAGTCTTATGTATGCTATGGTCTGTACCCGACCAGACTTAGCATATGCAGTTGGCTTAGTGAGCAGGTTCCTAGCGAATCCAGGAAATGAGCATTGGGCAGCAGTCAAATGGATCATGAGGTACTTGAGAGGTACAACTAGCTTGAGTCTTTGTTATGGACAGGGAGAACCTGTGTTACAGACATATACAGATGCAGATATGACAGGAGATGTTGACTCCAGGAAGTCCACATCCGGTTACTTGGTTACATTTGCAGGAGGTGCAATTTCATGGCAGTCCAAGTTACAGAAGTGTGTTGCATTATCGTCCACAGAGGCCGAGTACATAGCAGTAACAGAAGGATGCAAGGAGATATTGTGGCTGAAGAGATTTCTTCAGGAGCTGGGTGTTAGACATGATACTTATGTGGTCTATTGTGACAATCAGAGCACTATTCACCTGAGCAAGAATCCGACTTTTCACTCCAAGTCGAAGCACATTGATATGCGTTATCACTGGATCAGACAGGTCCTGGAAGAGAAGCAGTTGCTGTTGGAGAAGATCCATACAGATGATAATGGGTCAGATATAATGACAAAGTCATTACCTATCAAGAAGGTTGAAGCTTGTAGAAAGAAAGCAGGCTTGGTGGATTTCCCCACGTAGTCGAGAGGGGGAGATATTGTTGGGTGCTCCCTCCACGTGGGGAGGGAAACGGAGCCCATGATAACAAACTCCATCACAGTTTGTTACGGAGCCCATGATAACAAACTCCATCATAGTTTTTACGGAGCTGTTTTCAAAAAGGGAAAAGAATCCCAAAAATAAAGGAGGGGGAGAGAGATCCGTATGAGGGATATACGAGAGAAGAAAAATCCCAGATTGGTGTGAGAGCCGTGCGCGGCCTGAGAGAGATCCAGAGAAGCCCATGCTTGGGAAAATCCTGTGCAACCTCAGGAAGTCGATACGGACGAGTCTGAGAGCAGATTTGGGGGGCACGGAAGAGCAACCACACGTTGGTGAGATCCTTCTTGTACCCACATCAACTATTATTTTAAGTTCGAAGTGTTTCCTAATTTTTGGGCAACAAAAAGAAATTAGGAGAAAAGTTGTAATCTTTTATTAAGATTAGTGAAGTGCTCTCGGAATTTGCCCCGTGGTTTTTCCCTTTCACATTGGAGGGGTTTTCCACGTAAATTTGGTGTTTTTGTGTGGTGTTTATTTTTATTCCGCATATTCTGTGATTGTGGTAGATCGGTATATTTTTCTGTGATTGTGCACGCATATTTGTTTCGAGGGTGATCGAGGGTGTATTCCCAACACTGCTTCCATCTTTTCGGCCCCGAATCCATTGTCCGTGTCGATTCTTCGCCTTCCAGTGGAAGGAAGAGAGAAAATTTGGTTTGCGACAAACTGTCAAAGTAACAATTAATTTTCTTGCCCTTTTTTTTTTTTTTTTTTTCAGTTTATTGTCTGATTTTGTTATGCTTTTCGGACTGATGCTTTTGTGATATAAAAATCTTTACTATTTTTGTTTTAAGACATTGATCTAGATAAATAGATACCCAATAAAAAAAAAAAATTTAATCCTACTTAGCCCTTTTAAACTATAAGGTATCCGTACTTTCTCTCGTAAACTGAAAAAAATTGTAGCTGATTCCCTAATTTCAATTTAAGTTGTAGCCAACCTTTGTCATTTAAATTCCCTAATTTTTTTTTATTACAAACGGATGATCATACAATCCTAGAGTGAATCAATCCAGATAGAAAAGAAATATGTCTTTAGTGGTGATGTAACACTCATGATGCCTTGTTGGCAACTTCTATTGGTATGGTTCTAAGTATCAGTTCATAGACCTACACAAGATTCAACTCCTATATCAGCTGCTGCATCAGAATAAAGCGATTATTAATTTTTCAGCATGAAAAATGGATGCATATATATGAGCACAAGCTAATTACGGTGAATCATGAAATGGTTGATAATGCCATCAGAAGTTAGATGTTAATACTAGTGACTTGGGTTCAAATCTTGCTCGCAAATGATTTTGACTAGTCTTCTACCCTATCCTAATTCAAGTAAAACATAATAGCATTAATTGTTGAAATCTATTCTACCCCACCCTAAGTCAATTTAACGATGCATTTTTTTTATTTAGCGACATATAATAGGCGTCACTATTTTCCTTTTTTTTTTTTCTTGTAGTGAGGCAAACCATTCCAAGTTGATGGTGACCATTATTTTTGAGGAAGGTAGACCATTATTTTTGAGGAATGTATCTGCTCAATATTTTCATGAGCCAAGAATGGAGAGCATTGAAGCTGATGACGTGCTCATTGGTGATGGTTGTCTCCAAGGGCTAATACTATGATGACATGGTAGCAAGTGCATCGCAAGATCATGACAATAATGGGAAATCAAATAGCAACAAAGTTTCATTGATGGCTTTGGTGTTTCTTAGGTAGATGGGGAGGACTTGCATTCTTAGCAACTCTTCAACTTTGTTTCTAGATTATTATTGGGCCTTCTTTTTTATAATAGATAGGATAATTATGAGGCTCAGTCCTTTTAATTAGATCACTTTATATTAAGATTCAATTTAACTAAATTAAATTGAAAACTATAAAAAATTACGTAACTAGAATTTTAAATTAAATATATATTTATAATGTTTGGTATTGAATTAACTTTACAACGTATTTTGAATCACTCAAATTGGAGTTTAGTTGGGGAAGTCAAGAGTAATTTTATGAACATATATTAGGGCTAATGAAATTTTAATGAATTATGAAAAGGCCATGATGATAAGGATGATTTTTATTTTCTTATCTAAATTTTTATATTTTAAAATTATGTTCAATGAATTAGAAGTTAGTTTTGAGTTAAGAATCTATTTTAAATATTTAATAAATATTTATCTCTTTGATTTTTTAAAGAAATTAATATGGTATGAGAAGTTTATTAGTTTTAGGAAATTAGTATCTTATGAAAAATAGAAAATCTATTTATTTTAGAAAATCTCTCTATAAATAGAGTTCAATGAAGATATTTTGGTATCAAATCAATAGGTGGAAGTTGAAGGATTAAGAAGGATAATTGAATCCTTCTATGTCAAAAATTGAGGATTAGTTGTTGCCAATTTTATTTAAAGAGATAAGTAAACCCAATAATGGTTAGAGTAATTTATGAAATTATTAAATATTTAAATATCATATTTTATAAATATTCAAGTTAATTTCTTGAAAAACCTAGTTTAGTTGATTAAATATTTTATTTTAAAATTTTAAATGATTAGAATTTAGTATTATTTCTGGTTTTATAAGAATTATTTGAAATGTTACAATGAATAAATGATATGTGATAGGATTTTATGACATAAAAAATTGAATAATGAATTTTGTAATTTTTTTGTTAATATTATTATCAAAAATTGGATTAATAAAACATATACGTTATGATATGTTGATATGTATGTTAACTTTTTGGTGATCTCTTAGTTCATGTTATAATTTACTTTTAAATTCATTATATTTGAAACTTAAATTTAAAATTATAGAAATTTATATGATACCTAAGCAAATTATAAGTTATATGATATAAAACAACTTATGATAAGTTACAACTATATCATAAACTATAGACTCTATCAACTATAATTCATGACATATTCTTGCCTTTTGAGACTTATACGAAAACTTCTGGTATCGGAACCTATCTTTATAGAAGATATATGTGGTAGCCTATACCTAACCCACCTCCACAGAGTTAAATGCAGCATTGTGTTATAATCCTTCCACAAGATTTATATGTAGCTATGGTTATGACTATAAAGTTATTATCATAATTTTAAAATAAAAGCATTAAGTTTTAAATTTGATATTATTATTATAAATGACATGAATAATATTCTATTAAAATTGTTTATCAAGATGATAGTTAAATATTATATTATTATGTATTTTAAATTAAATTAAGTTGTTTACTTGATCCTTCTAAGCATGGTTAGGGGTTACTTATCGAGCCTTAATTACTCATAAAAGTTATTTTTATTTTTCAATCAGAGACCTAAAAATAAACAAGATTTCATATAGAAGTTGGTTAAAGATTTAGTTACTTTTCTACTATTAGTTGGCTTGATTTAAGAAGGGCATGACAATAATTATAGTTTAAACCCCATAGTTTTGGATAGTTCGCAACTTAAATTCTAAAGTTAACAAAATATCAAAATAAATCCTATAGTTTATAACATGTTATGTTTGAAACCTTTTGTCTACTTGGACCTATGATACTGTTACTATATTAGTGCGCGCATTCTAAGATACTATTACTGTATTAGCACGTGTAATCTATGTTAGAATGTACATTACACGTGCTAATTATTTTATGGTAACTTCTTATGTCCGTTTGTATCCCATAAAGGCCTGAATGTCAAATCCACCAACCTCTTCAGTCAGCCTTAAAACAAAAAATCCGGTGGCATTCATCCAAGAGGGGCCAAGATGACTGAGAAATGGACTGACACAGCCTGTCAAAAAGATTAGAGCATCTAATTTTATGGTTGGCTGATGGAAGGTCAATATATTCTCTGTTCCTCTTTTTTATTCTTAAAAGGAATCAAATGATATAGCCTTCAATTGTTAGTGATTGGTTTGCAATTTGGGATTTATTGAATGCGATCTTATTAGCAATTTGGGCTTTGTTGGATATAATTTGGTTATCTATGCATAATATGTCTTTTTAGTTGCAATTACAAAATAACATGTTGCATTTTATGATAGGTTTGTAGCATAATGCTTAGTATGCCAACAAGTAAAAGCTGAACAACAGAGTTCAAAAGGACTATTACAGCCTTTACTTATTCCTAAATAGAAATGACAACATATTATCAAGAATTTTATGATAGGTTTGCTTAAAACACTTAATGGCAGTGATGCAATTTGGGTGATTATGGATAAACTAACAAAATTAGCTCATTTTCTAGCATTTTAGGTTAGCCACTTTCTTGAAAGGTTTGTTAAATTTTATATTAAATAAATTGTAAGACTATATAGTGTTCCAATAACCATTGTATCATATAGGGATAGCAAATTTGTGTCATAGTTTGGGAAAGGATTACATAAATATTTGGAAACTAAACTTAATTTTAATAATGGATAATCAAAAAGAATTATTTAGATATTTGAAGATATAATGATAGCTTGTGTCATTGATCTAAAATATTCTTGGAAAGAACATCTGCCTTTAGTACAATTTACTTATAATAATAGTTATTAGGCAAGCATTTAAACGACACCTTAAGAAGCATTATATAGAAGAAAATAAAATCATTTATATGTTGGGATGATATTAGTAAGAAAAGATTATCAGAATTTGAATTAGTACAACAAACGGTAGCAAAGGTTTAACTCATCAAAGAATGCACTCGCATAGTCCAAAGTAGATAGAAAAGTTATATAAATAATATACCGAGAAAGCATATAGCAGACCCTAATTATGTAATAACATATAAACCTTTGCAACTTAGATAAGATGTGATCTATAAAGAATATTCAATGCAAATTGCAGACCAAAAGGATCAGGCTTTTTGCAACATCATGTTTTTCCAAATGTAAAAGTGTAATTAAATAACTATTCTATGTGAAAGGCCACTCAAGAGTTAGAAGAGGAAATTAATAAGAAATAAATATCCTTAGTTATTTAATGATATTTCTATGTAAATTTTGAGGACAAAATTTAATTAGCGTAGGGAAGGTGAGGATGTGATGTCACCTGCACCCGCTATCTTTCCATCACCTTAGGCCATTTTCTTATCCAAAACAAAACATTAGCCTCTTTTCTAAAAATTGGAACCATGAGTCCCCTTCCAGATGCTGGCTCATCCCTCCTTGTTTCTTTCTTCTCTTATGCATGCTCTTGTCCACTCGCTCTCTCTACCTCCCTCTCAGTTGCCCCTCTTTCTTTTTTTTTTTTTTTTTTTTTTGATACATATGGATGATCACACTAATTTAGAGTAAGTCAAACCCGATATATCATAGTACAAAATTTGGATAAGAATAAGAAAGCATGGATGACCCTGCTTCCAGCTTCAAACACCAGAGTGATAAACCATCCTGGCGGTAATCCAATCAACCGCTGAATTGACTTTTCGATAGATGTGCCGAATGTGAGCGACATAAACTTCCTGAAATATAGATCGAATATCGTAAATCAAGGAGATAATAGGCAATTGGATGCTGGATTCATGACGGAGCCAGCGGATGACAGTAATAGAATCCCTCTTAATAACAAGGCTGCGAGCGTCGAGGCTATGAAGCCCCTCTTCCTTTATCTCTTACCTTCTGTGAATAGAAGAAGGGAAGAGACTAAGCTTCTCTCCCACTGTTCTTCTTTTCCTCCTGTTCTCTCATTACGCATCACCATTCTTTCTCTTTATCTCAATCATCCCCATTTAAGGCATAATCAGATCTCCTTCTTGTGAAAGAGGAAGACCAAGTTAGTGGATTGGCCATTATAGTGGTATTCAAGTGTTAAATAATTTCTATTTAGGAATTCAAACTTTGGAGGATTTTAGAAAAATTTTTAGACATGTTAGCATGATATTTATTTGATCTCTTGATGATTTTAGAGTACTATTAGGTTTCGAAGGATCCTAGTGAAGTGATTAGTTTAATTAATTTGTTGTGAGTATTTAAGAAGTAAGTAGCACTCCCTACTTATAAAAAATAAGGTAGCTAAGTCACGGAGAGTTAGGTAATAGGGATGAGATAATTAAGGAAGAAGTGTATAAGGAGAAATATAATAATGAAGAAGGTAGAGGATGAATCATAATGATGAAGCAACATTGAATGCAAGTAGTTAGGGATGTGACTTGATCACACTCTAACAACCACTAGAGAAGAATTAAAAGAAGCACATGAGGAGAAATAGAATAATGAAGAAAAGGAAGGATGAATCATAATAATAAAACCACATTGAATGTAAGTGGTTAGGGATGTGACTTGATGACACTCTAATGACCACTTGAGAAGAATCAAAAGAAGCTGATCCAAGTGCTATTTTGATTGTTGTCATAGTACAGAGAGATGCAGACAAAAGCAAAGATAAAATTGATTGGAAGAAACCTCAATCATAGCTATCCTAAGATTTGAGTTAGAAGACAAAGCATACATAATAACGGTTTAGCAAGAAGGTAGCTACAACATTGAGAATAAATAAAGAGGAGGAAGAAGATTGCTCGAGCCTTGCATTTGATCCCATGAAAGCGTTTGCAAAATAGTGCAGTCAATTAATTATGGTTGGAGTCCTTGATATATTACTTGAACTAATAGCATAAACAACATAACCCTCAATCCAAGGGTTAATATTATAAATCACATAAACAAACCAATCACAAGTTGTTTTATAATAGCTAAGGATTGTTAGAAACATCCATTGGAGTTTTATTGGATTATAACTGGGGCCTTCCAGGTGTAAAGAATAACTATCTTTATTTTCTTGGATTTTTGAAGAAAAATGAGGAAGAGTATATTTGCAAAATAAACGGATGAACTTTGTAGGCAATTAAGTGTGCATAGAGATGATGATGTCATCACCAAATTAGCACTTGTGACTCTTAAGAAAGGAGTGCTTAATAGACAAAGATAATTCATCAATTGAGATAACTATCCTTGATTACTTTTTCTATTGAACTAATCATGCATTCAAACTCGTTTTCTCTCCTAGCAGGACTGAGCTCTTCGACCCAATGATTTTTTCTTTATTTTCTTCTAAAAGTGTTAGAACTTAATTAAAGATGATTTTTTTTTGTTACAAGCGGACGATCACACCACTCTGGTGCGAGTCAAACCCGAGCTATCAGAATATAAGATTTGAGTAAAGATAATAGGACAAGGGACACCAGCAGGCCATTCCCACTGACTGGGATAACGGGCAACTATAGAAGCTACCTAATCAGCTGCAGCATTCGCTTCCCTATAAATATGACGAATCACAGAAGAACAAAAAGCCTGAAGAGAGACCCGAATATCTCTGAGCAGGGAATTAAGAATAGAATAAGAATCCCCATCACGCCTAATCCACCTGATAATCATCATAGAGTCTCCCTCAATGATTAATCTGCGATAGCCCAAATGACGAACAGCATAAGAGATACCAGCCCAAGCAGCCTGGAGCTCCGCCATTGGGACCAATATATCAGTAGAGCTATGACCACCCGCCGCCAATAACTGACCCTCAGAGCCACGAATGATAAATCCAGATCCAGCTATACGATCAGAGATAGATCCATCAAAATTCACTTTGACGTAACCCGGGAGTGGGAGCTCCCAAGAGACAAGGACCGTAGAACGGTGCGCTACCAAAGTAGCAGAGGAGTCCCAGTGACCAGGCCCATCATTGTGAATGCCAATATAATAGTGAGTATACTCCTTGGAATGAAAGAGAGCACGGCGAATAATCGCGTGCGGAGAGGCCATCTCCTCAGCAATGACCATCTGGTTTCGAGTTAGCCATATCTAATAAGCCAAATAGGCAGATAAAACACCATGAGAGCGGGGACCTCTCTGAATAGCCAAACGGATAGCATGCAAAAAAGAAAGCCGGGTAGGACCATCCTCCAGCAACCAAGGGGTAAAGTGGGTCAACTGCCAAATCTGTGACGCCCGAGGACACATAAAAATAACATGATCAATCGACTTATTCTGCATCCCACATATCGGGCAAAGTGGCAGTATAAAGAGACCGCGGTTAGCTAAAAGAGAACATGTAGGAAGACGATTCCACCTGATCTTCCACAAAAAAGCTGAACCCTATGATGTACTGGGAGCCGCCAAATCCAAGCAACATCAGCAAGGCCCTGAGTCAGAGATCGGACACGGGCAATCAAGTCCCTCGTAGGAGCGCACGGAAGACATGAACGATGCCACAGTCTAATATCCGGGCCTGCAAAATGAGGGAGAGGCATTGCGAGGATCCGATACGCCAGCGCAGTCCCAAACAGGCTTTCCACCCTCGAGGCATTCCAGCCCCAGTCTCCTGGGAGATCAAAGAAGAAACATGCAAAGAGGGTTCTACTTCCGAACTGATAAACGTCGGCCATCGAGATAGAGGGAGATCAGCTAACCAAGCGTCCTGAGTAACCTCAACTGAAGTTCCATCCCCAATCATACAATGAATATCAGATATAACTGTAGGAACAGCCTCGCAAATCGCACGCAAAAAAAGGAACATCCCCGGGGGCATCTGAAAGGCAAATTCGAAGAGCTACCACCATATCGACTGTGCATGACAGTACTCCAGAGAAAATGAGGGTCCAATAGAAATCTGGAAGCATGTCTCGCAATAAGAGCATCACGACGGAGCACCAAAGACTAAATCCCAAGACTGCCCTCAGAAATAGGCAAACAAGCAATGTCCTATGCCAATAGATGAATACCATGGCCCCCTGCATAGATGCCCAGAGAAAGTCCCTAAAACGTCTCTCAATTTGACGAAGGCAGGTTGTCGGAATCAAAGTATTGGATAACAGATAAAGAGGCAACGAAATAAGAATAGATTGGATCAGAGTAATGCGACCCATCATAGAAAGACCCGATACCTGCCAACGATCCAAGCGGGCAAAATCCACCGATCAAGATCAACAAAATCATGCTGACGGGGCCGTCAGCCCGAAATAGGGATTCCAAGGTAGGTCAGTCTATCAGAGAATGTGAAAATTCCTATCAACTGAGAAATGGCAGTCCTACAGCGAGGGGGGGTCGATGGACTGAAGCAGAGGATAGATTTTTGCAAATTAACCCGCTGCCCTGAATTTTGACAGTAAGACTGAATAATAGTAGAACAAGTGGCAGCATTCTGAACAGAAGCCGGGCTAAGCAGAATGCAATCATCAGCAAAGAGAAGATGGGTGAGAGTAGGTCCTTGGGGCCCTAGCATGTAAGGCTTCAATACAGATGACCCAACCGTCTGATGAAGAGCACAAGACAGATCATCAGCACAGAGAACAAAAAGGAACGGAGAGAGAGCATCCTGTCGAAGACTAGCAGCAGAGGGAAAAAACTCCATCGGACTACCATAATAATAATAGAAAAGGTAGGCCCTTGAACACAAGCCATCACCCATTCAATAAATAGGTCAGCAAACCCAAACACCCGAAGCGTATATCGGAGAAATATCCAACTCATCCTGTCATAAGCGCTCTCCATATCTAACTGGACGGCCATAAGAGGCTGACAACAAGGGGCACGTTGAAGATCATGCATAAACTCCTGGGCAATGAGAGCATTATCAGTAATGCTGCGCCCTCGAATAAAAGCTCCCTGCTCCGAAGAGATAAGATGGGGAATCACCCCCTGCAATCGAGTAACCAGGATACGAGTGCAAACTTTATACAAAGTGGTACACAAGCTAATCGGCCTGAAATGCTGGGGGAGAAGAGCATTAACTTTCTTAGGAACAAGGGCAAGAAAAGTCCTCTGCCAATCAGTAGGAATAGTTCTGGAAGAGAAAACATGCTGAATAGTCAAAATAACATCTTGCCCAATGATATCCCAGTAGTAGCGGAAGAAGAAAGGCGGAAAACCATCAGGACCAGGAGCTTTATCATGACCCAATGCCCAAACAGCAGCACGAATCTTCTCCGCCAAGACCTCCCGAATCAACAGCTCATTATCATTCGCCGAAACCTTGGATTCCCGAGGAGCAATAGTAATAGGGGAATCATCGGCAGGCACCTCTGACCAGCGAGACTGAAAGAAAAGGAGAAGCTACTCACGAATAGCCCCCTCATCCTCAAGGATATTACCATCAATATCACTAAGCCGCCGAATCTGATTAGTAGCACGCCGAGCTACAGTGGCCTGGTGAAAAAACCTGGTGTTCCTATCACCATGCTGAATCCACTAAACCCGGGACCACTGCCTCCAATAAATCTCCTGCTGCCAGAGCAAGGAATGATGCAAAGCCAAGCTACTCCTGAGAGTCTGAAGATCATAGTCTAATAGATAACCCTCAGCAGCCTCCCTCGCCTGAATGGTAGAAATATCAGCCTCCACAGACTGAACTTGGTGCAAAAGATCCCCCACCTCTCTCCTATACCAGCCTAAGAGCGGACGTTTAGTGAGTTCTAAGCGGCGAGAGAGACGGTAAGTAGGATTCCCTCTAACTGGTATATGCCACACCTGTCTAATTAAGGACCGAGTCGAAGCATAAGCTGACCAAAACTGCTCAAACCGAAAAGGTCCCTGCCTACCCGATAACACCTCAGTAGAGACGAGCAGGGGACAATGGTCCGATGCAATACGAGGGAGGTGAGTAGTAGTAGCACTGGAGAAGGTCTGCAACCAAGATGAGGAAGCCAAAGCCTAATCCAACAGCTCCCACACCCGAGTCAATCCACTACGATTATTGCACCAAGTATATTGTGGTCCCGAGAAGCCCAGGTCAAAAAGACCATATGAGGATATAAAGGAGCGAAACTCACTGGAGTTCTGGGACTCCACAAACCGACGCCCCCCACGTTTCTCAGAGGCATCCACAATACAATTAAAATCACTAGCAACAAGATTGGGGAGGCCCCGGTCAAGCAAGGTGAGAATCTCCGACCAGAGATCGCGCCGCTGATGGAAATCAGTACTAGCATAGATTCCCAGAAGCAACCAGGGTGGAGAGGTTCCCTCTGAAATAACCAGAGCCACCTGCTGATGACTCTGATGAAAAGCATCAACTCGGATAGCTGGATTCCTCCAAAGAGCCATAATACCCCTAGAGAGACCATTAGCTTCTACTGCATAGGAAGACCAGGTATGGAAAACACGCCGCCGGAAGTGCTGAAGACTGAGACCCAACAACCGAGTTTTCAACAAAATACATATATCAAAATGATGAATCTACATAAGTCTACCAAAGGAGGACTGAAAAGATGGTTTCAGTGCTCCTCGAACATTCCAAATGAGGATCTTCATCAAAAAAGAATACAGGAAACCTCAGGGCTCACCCTGAGCCCCGGTCATTAGCATATCTGACATGTCTCCCAAATCATGGCACTGTACCTGGAGACTCTCATCAGGCAACTGACACTCTACCAGAGGCTGGGTTGACTCCATGAGAGCATCACCACTCTGCACCACAGAATGCGACCGTCACCCCGGGAAACAGAAGGGGAAACGGCTACGACAGCTTTCAGAGATATAACAGCAATCTTACGAGCATCTTTACCATGGAGGGAGCCAGATGCCTGAGAATGATCAGCTATCACTATATGGCCTTTCCCTAACGAAGACACCCGGCCCTTGCCTTTCGAAGTTTTAGGGGACAGTCTCGACCCCGTGAACTCCACTGCCGAGCCCTTTTCAGGGATGTTGGGTTAGCATCCTCCCGAATCTTAGGGCATCCACTCCATCGATCCGTTCCGATGAGAGTAAACGGATTAACTGCCACTTTCCCCTTAATAGACTGCTGGACTCCAATATGAGCAGCAGGATCATCAACCTGGGTCTCAGTGGGAACCTCAGTCTGAGCTACAGAATCCAGAGCTTTGAACTGAAAGACTGAATCTGATGTAGAATTCTTAGTAACCTGAGCAACTAGGGGGATGATCCTCCTACTTCCCTTGGAGCCCCTCTGAGAGCCAGGGAGAACGGCTGCCTTCAAAGCAACCCCAAAACCAGCCAAAGGGATAGAAGATTGTTCAGATTCAGAATGAACAGTAACCGGCACAAGATGGGCGTCCCGGCATGGATCCTTCTCCTCCACATTCACTGAATGGATAATAGCCATAGTTGGAGCTGAGGTCGAGGGCACTGATCGACGCCTGGAAACCTTGTTTGGCTTCCTCCAACCCTCTTGATCTCCAATAGAAACCCCTGATCCCTTCCTCCTCAGCTCCTCAGCCACCATCTTCCCAGCTGAGTCCCTAGCATTCGGTGAGACAGGGGAAGACTTCCTTTGATGCAGCGCTGCCATCCAAGGGCCAAACATAGGAGCCGCTGCAGAGGACCCCGGCTTCGAGGAAGAAGAACACGGCCCAGTCAAGTGAACAGAGCCACAGCTCGCACAAATGCAATCAACATGCTCATACATGAACTGCTGCCAGAAAGGAGCTCCATGAGCTCTGAATCGTGCCCCCGGCCTGAGTGGCTTGCTCAAATCCACCCTTGCACAAACTCGAGCGAAGCTTCCCCAGCGCTTCTCCTTTGTGAATGCATCAACTTCCACAAATTCCCTCGCCACAGCTAACATGCTTCAGAGGGTCTCCTCATTCCAATACTCTATAGGAAGATTTGGGAGGCGAATCCAAAGCAAAGCTGATCTCACAGCATCAGCAGCAGGGACAAAGTTAGGCCGCCATGGCTCCCTAGCCAACGGTTGGCCATTAACGATCCAAGGCTGCATCAGAGCAGTGCTTCGAGCAGTTTGGAGCTCAAATTTCACCATGAGCATGCGGTGGGCTAGAGAGATGGTATCAATCTGGCCGGCCAGGCCAGCCCGACGAAACTCCCTAAGAACAACCTCCGGAGGAACCCATCTCGACATCAGCTGAACTAGAATCAGAAACAGCCCAATCCTCGCCTCTCGGTCTATTGCCGCGGTGGGAAGTTGGACCACCTTCAGAAACATCCGTTCCAACCCTGCAATTTCAGCAATGGACGGAGACGGAGTCAACCAGGAGAAGAAACTTTCGACTCTCCTGCTGCCTTGCTTGCCGCGAGCGGGAGGACCATCCACACCGAAGGGGGGGACAGAACCACTGTCGGCCATCTCCACTGAAGCAGCGGTCACCGGAGACAGCAGAACCACCGGAGATCGGGACGATGACGGATTAAAGCACCAATCTTAAAGCAGGCCTCTGTTTGAGAACCAGACACGTGAGAAGTTAACTCTCAGATGATTTATTTATCCTTAAAGGATTCTACAATAGCTGATTAGACATATCGAGGTTTAACTTTGCCTATTTTACTTTAATCCTCAAAAAAGATGGACTTCTCACTATTCGAGATTTTAAGACTACCAATATATTAAATATTCTATATGAAATCATTTCTAAGATTGCAATCATTCATTTGGCAATTTTTTTTCCTTTCCTAGTTGATGAATACCAATCCATACTTATCAAAGATTGATCAATCATCAATAATTTCTTGAACATGCATTAGCATGAAACAAAGAATAGATGCACAAAAGAAAGACTATGAAAGGCTTTTGATTTATAAAAGTTTTTTCTCTTTGTGATGCTAGCAAAAGGCTTTCCAAGTCAATGTGTTAATTGGATACAAACTTTTTTTTAATCTTTTTCTATGATTGTTATGTTGATAAACGGGCCATCGGGTAAATGCATTCAATGTAGTCAAGGCCTAAGGCAATGTGATTATTGTCTCTTATGTTCTTCGTTCTAGTCACTCCAATAAGGCAGGGTGATATATCTTTCAAAAACAACCAATATATTCCTCATATTGACAGAGTATGATACTCTCCTATTCATTATGTGGAAAAGAGTCTTGTGATAGTTAAAATAGTATTTCTTACTTTGGAGAATGCATATAAACTTAGAATCAACTTCCATAAGAACTTGATCTTTTGCATCGACATGGATGATGAGGAAGTATTTAGTATACCCAACTGATGAGGGATGAAGTGGTATAATGCAATCTAGGAGATAGTAATAACTAAATAAAAAATAAAGTGAAGCTAGGCTACATTTTCATGTAAAAGAGCAAAAATTTTTATGAAGAAATTTGCATGTTAAACTAGGCTTGGATGAGAATCCTTCAAAATAATAAAGAGAAAGGATCTTTGTGGCTAAGAAACCACACAGGCTAGGGCTTAGTTACTCTAATATTTAGATCAAAAAATATTGAAAGAGAAGTACCCAGCCATTAATATATCAGAGATTGGAAAGTTTACACTCAAGGATGAAGTTCTTGGATGATAAGGAGATTCCTCTAGTTGCAGGACTTCTTGTATCTGTTTCTTGTTATGAAAGACCTTCTTCTTTGGAACCTAAAATTCCCAGGGATCCTTCTTTGTGGAATCTTCTCGCACCTTAGAAGATGGGATGGGATGGTAGAATGGAATGAAGAATAGTTAATGGATCTTGGCGTGGAGATGACTTTTTGAAGTGCTAAGGGCCTCTCACCCACTCTCTCTCGGAGGATATTTGCCAACATAAATGGAAGAAAATAAACTCAACTTTCATTTCATCATAAATTATCTTTACAAGAGAGCTTGGAGTAGTATTTATAAGCCTCCAAGAAACTTTTAAAAATTGAATTACATGGAGCTTTTCATGGGAAGTTGCAACCTAATCTAGCTATAAGGATGGAGGGTTGAAACAACTTATAACTAAGCTTAAGAAGAGGAGAGAAAAATGGGGCGCTCCTTTGAATTTGAATTTCTCTTAGTGATGTGGCTTGATGAGGTGTACACCAAGAGGTTGACATGGCACCCAACAATGCTTGCTGAAGTGGCATCCATCTTAGATTGATTTATTGGAGTTGTTGAATGCATCCAATCTTCAAGCTTACTTATTTATCTTGAACCCAATTCCATACCTCTCTTGGATCCAACTACTAAACTCACTAAATACAAACCAATTTGGCCCTACTTGGACTCAAGAACCCAAATTGGAATAAACCAACTTTAATTACATGACTCAAATTTAAAGAAGTAAAATTATTACTCTATTTACAGGACACATAAAAAAATTAAAGCCATACTGAATTAGATCGAAGCTTCTTTCGAACTTTGGTGTCCACACGAAATCTTTCGGGATGGGATGAACTCGATCCTGTTGAGTAAGGACTGGTCTGACTTTGATACCTTTCTAGCAGGTCTGGATCGATTTGCTGTAGATCCTCTCAGATGATCTAGAAATCCTCGGATTCTAGCCTTCCTTGCCATCAAACCAGATAACGTTAATAGCCCTTATTTCTGATGGTAATTGCCTGGTCATCCAAGATACGTTCAATCCTATCTCTTTACTCTGGCTAAATTGCTAGTGGACACTCAGGTAGGGTTTCACTCTCAAAGGCTGGGTAAGGTCCAAAAGGCTCACTAGGAATTAATGTCGGCTCTTTGTATTCTTTCAGATCAGAAATATTAAATATTGAACTAATGCCATAATTTGATGGTAACTCTAACACATATGCATTAGGTCCAACTCTCTTTAATACTTTGAAAGGTCCAGCTCTTTGGGCATGCAGTTTCTTCATAGTTTCTGGCGAGAACCTTTCAGGTCTAAGTTTAACTATGACAAAGTCTCCTATATTGAATTCTTTCATTTGTTTACGTGAATTGGTCATATGCTTATAGACTTCATTGCTCATTTAAATTTTCTTACTAATCTCCTTATGCAATTTCTTAATATGTTGTGCATATGACTCGGCAGACTCAAACATTCATGCATGAGTGGGTAATGGAATGAGGTCGATAGGTTTCCTAGGCTTACAACCATGGACAATCTTAAAGAAACTTTTACCAGTAGTCCTATTGACTAAGCTTTTGTAAACGAATTTAGTACGAGGCAATAGTAGATCCTAGTTTTATAGACTTTCTCCTATAATATACCTCAATAAGTTTCCTAGACTTCTGTTTACTACTGCAGTCTGTCCATTAGTCTAGGTGTCCCTAGCTCACTAGAGCAAATTAGATTACTACTTTCTTTTAGTTAGAGGCTTGGGTTCGCACATGAAGGATTATGGTTTTTGGGCTAAGGAAAGGTGATGAAATCCTTTCCTTATCTTGTGATGGGAGTTTCTTTAAGATAGCTTATGCAAATGATGGCATGCAACAAAGCAATGTCACTACACTAATTAAGAAATAAGTTATAACTAGCTAAACAAAAATTCAAAATTTAAATTTCAAATTTGAATTTCACATTTCAAACTTCAGAATTTAAATTTTAAATTTTAAATTTTAAATTTTAAGTTTTCTTAGAGGAAAACTTCAAATTTAAAATGTGACCAAAATTTAGGTATCTAATGTGCTAAAAAGAAAACTTTCATGCAATCATGCAATCACTTGGCACATACATGCAATATTCATCAAGCAAGCATTAGCACATTAAACCTTTAATAAAAGATCTCAAGTCTGGCCATAGCTCATTATTTCCATGGACGGACAGTATACCTTTCTGGGTTTTGAAAAGTATACCCCGCTCAGGAGGCGTAAAACCTAGAATTAAAGTTATGAAAACTTATGCAAATGTTAAAAGAAATCTTAGATCTGAAACCTATTGAAAAAGTTTTTAGATCTGGTCTGAATTAGTATGACTTAATTTTAGAGTCTAATATGAGCTAAGATTCACAAGAGTAGGAAAGAACTCCATAAATCCATCCTTAAATGAATAAAATTTTAGCCCTATATTTTGTATGCAGAAATTATAGAAAATAACAAAAAATAAAAAAATATGCCCTAACCTACCATGCTCTAATACCAATTTGATGAGGGATGAAGTAAAATGATGCAATTTAGGAGGAGATAGTAATAACTAAATAAAAAATAAAGTGAAGCTAGGCTACATTTTCATGTAAAAGAGCAAAAATTTTTATGAAAGGATTTGTATGTTAAACTAGACTTGGATGAGAATCCTTCAAAATAGTAAAGAGAAAGGATCTTTGTGGCTAAGAAACCACATAGGCTAGGGCTTAGTTACTTTAATATTTTAGATCGAAAAATATTGAAAGAGGAGTATCTGGCCATTATATATCAGAGATTGGAAGGTTTACATTCAAGGATGAAGTTCTTGGATAACAAGGAGATTCTTCTAGTTGTAGGACTTCTTGTATCTGTTTCTTGTCATGGAAGACCTTCTTCTTTGGAACCTAAAATTCTCAAGGATCCTTCTTTGTGGAGTCTTCTTGCATCTTGAAAGATGGGATAGGATGGTAAAATAAAATGGAGAATGGCTAATGGATCTTGGTATAGAGATGACTTTCTTGAAGTAGCTAAGCGCCCTTCACCCACTTCCTCTCGAATGACATTTGCCAATACAAATGGAAGAAAATAAACTCAACTTTCATTTCATCAGAAATTGTCTTTACAAGAGAGCTTGGAGTAGTATTTATAAGCCTCCAAGGGACTTTTGAAAATTCGAATTACATGAAACTTTTCATAAAAAGTTGCAACCTAATCTAGCTATAAGGGTGAAGGGTTGAAACAATTTATAACAAGCTTAAGAAGAGGAGAGAAAAGTGGGGCACTCCTTTGAATTTAAATTTCTCTTGGTGATGTGGCTTGATAAGGTATATACCAAGAGATTGACATGGCACCCAACAATGCTTGCTGAAGTGGCATCCACCTTGGATTGATTTGTTGGAGTGGTTGAATGCATCCAATCTTCAAGCTTACTTGCTTACCTTGAACCCAATTTCATACCTCTCTTGGACCCAACTACTAAACTAACTAAATATAAACTAATTTGGCCCTACTTGGACTCAAGAACCCAAATTGAAATAAATCAACTTTAATTATATGACTCAAATTCAAAGCAGTAAAATTATTACTCTATTTATAGGATATATGAAAGAATTAAAGCCATACTGAATTAGATCGAAGCCTCTTTCGAACTTTGACGTCCGCACCACCAACTTAACAAATCACAAGGAAGGCTACCTTCTTTGCACTTATTTTTTTTGTAAGTGATGAGAATCTCCAAGTATTTTCGAAAGTCTCCTTTTGAAAATAGGTTTCAGAACTTGTACCTTGAAGAAAGGAACTTTTGTCCACAGGTGGAAGCATCATTTTGATCAACGTACTGTTCATTCCATAACATTTTTATGGATGAGGAAAGAATAGGCTAGTGGCTTCAGATAGGATTATATCCATTGAGAAAAGAAAGAAGGGCACTTATGTTTTAAGAACATCAAGAATTATAAATGTCTTGGTGCTTACAAAATGGGCTTAAAAATTGATCAAAAATTTGAGTGCACTATGCATGAAAAAAAATTATACAGCTAACTTCAAATTGCCAATAGCAAAAACATTCAATTTGGAAAGATGCCTAGGTTGGATTTGTACCTTTTCTTGCTCTGAAAAATTGTATCATACTAGAAGCTGGGAAGTGTTGCTTTAAAAATCGTGTTGCTTTAAAAATCGTGTGAGCGATTCCCTGGTTCTTCCTCGGTGACCTGCTTTAAGATTTGCGCTCCGGCTTTCTCCCTCCTCGTTCTCCGGCGATCTGCGTCGATTGTCAGAGCGCTTCTTCTCCGGCTTTCGCCTTGTTTCCCTTCGTCTTCCTATGGCTTCCGATTCGACTGCGGAGGCTCGGCTTAACGGGAGGAAAGCTCAGGTTTCCGGCTTCCAGTGGGTTTCTTCGTCTCCCTCTCCGTCGGACGTGGCGAAGCTGGAGTCCAAATTCCCGGATGTAGTTCAGGTCTCGGTGCCGGTTCTGCAAGAGGCGGTGGCGGGGTGGCAGCATTGTGCGGTTTTGGCCCGTTCCTTCTCCAAATGGGTGCCGGCTGAAGCCTTTATCCGGGAGTTCAGGCGTGCTGGCATCTCTGGAGTCATTGTCCCGGTGTCCCTGGCATTCCGATGTCACATTTTTCGATTTGAAGACCCGGAGGCAGTCGATCTGGTCCTCGCTCGTCCATGGGTGATCAATGGACAGATCATTGGAACTGAAGCATGGCGGCAGGAATTCTTTCCGGCTGAGAATTCCATCTCCTCCGCGCTTGTTTGGATTAGGATGCCAAGTCTTCCTATGGAGTTCTGGAAGGAGGAAATCCTTAGAGCCATCTCGGAGCAAGCAGGGTCATTCTGCTTTGTGGATGATGCCACTGCGTCAGGAACCAGGGGAGGTTTCGCTCGGGTGGCAGTTCGAGTCGATCTGAGCTGCCCCCTTCGGCCTGGGACCAGAGTTCAGGGGATGCATGGTCCTTTTTGGCAACCGTTTGTATATGAATCCTTGGAAGGCTTCTGTCCGTCTTGTGGTTCTTTGCATCTGGAGGGTCGATGCGGGCTTGAGGACATGGCTGAGGCGGAGGTTACTGACAGGAGCTTTGTTTTTGGGCCGTGGATGGCTGCAGTCCGTCAACGGAGGAAAGCAGAGGTCCCCCTGGCTAAGCCTCCTTCGCCGGCCTCTGTTCCTTGTGCTGCTCCTCAGCCAGGTTCATTGTCTTCGAATCTGATGGATGGCTGGAGGTCTCCGTCGAAGGTGGGGCGAAGACGGCTCCCTGTAGCAGTGAAGTTTGTATCAGATTCTAAAGTGATGGGAGGGGAGAAGGATTGCCCTGTTCCTGGAGCAGTGACTCATGGTTCGATCGTCTCTGCCAACAGGGAGCTGGTGCTGGCTAAGGAGCTTGGGGAGAATGATTCAGATAATCAGTCTTTGGTGCCTGTGCCGGTTCTCCAGCAGCGTGCCAGTTCCAAATTCTCAGTTAAGGGGAAGCTCAAAGGTGCTGTGGCTGAAGGATCTTTGGATTCTAGTAACAGGAAGGTGTTGGTGGCTAAGGAGGATGGGAAGAAAGTTTCAGATAGGCATTCTATGGTTCATGTGCCAGTTTGCCTGGAGCATGCCGTTTCCAAGAGATCAGTTAAGGGGAAGCTGCATGTGGATCAAATTGGGTTCTCTGAATCTGATAATGCCCAATCCTTGGTCTCAGCTAATCCCTTTGCTTCTTTGGCTCTGGCTCCACTTGATGATGTCCAGGAGGTGAATAGGGTTAGGGGTTCAGCGCCCCTCAAGCGGGCGAGACCTGCCGAGTGCCTGCCCCCCAGATCCATTTCCAAATCTGATAAGATAAAAGGAAAAGGCAAGGGTAATTTGGCCAATTGCAGATTGGACATCATCCCTCCCTCGCGTAATCTGCCCCAGTCCCTATGCTGCATGGAATCAGTACAGGAGATGAAAATGGGTAACCCTGATGGGCCTGTGGATCAGGAGTGTCAGGCTACTTCTGTCAATCTCATTGATGCTGATTCAGCAGTTCTACAGGATTGCTCTCTTAAGAATAATGATAGTGTGATGGAAGAGGACCAGGAGGTGGTCCCAGTTATCTCTAGTTAATTAATGAAGATCTTAATTTGGAATGTCAGAGGTGCTAATAAGCCCTCATTTCGTTCCTCTTTTGGTAGATTGATTCAGTTACACAATTTTGATATTTGTGTCCTTTTAGAAACCAGGTTGTCTGGAGACAGTTTGGTGCGGTTTCGGAGGCAGATTGCTCGGTCCTGGTCTTCATATGCGGTGGAGGCTGTTGGGCTGTCTGGTGGCATTTTGGCTATTTGGCGCGACTCTGCCATCGCGATTGACATTTTTCATCACAGTAATCAGCAAATTGGTCTCCTTGTATATGATGGGACTTCTAACCCCTGGCTCTTATCGGCGGTTTATGCAAGCACAGACTACCGGGAGCGACGGGTTCTTTGGTCCGAGCTATCCGCTCTCCTTGATCAAGGGATTCCGTCTATTATTGCTGGTGACTTCAACTGCATTATTGAGGCTACTGAGAAGCGAGGGGGCAGACCAGTCTCAAACTCTGCTGATATTAATGAATTTAGAACTTTCATTGGATCTAAGGGGCTGATGGATTTGGGGTATTCGGGGCCCCAATTTACTTGGTGTAATAATCGGCAGGGGACAGCTCGTGTTTGGGAGAGAATTGATAGAGCTCTGGCTACTGCTCAGTGGCTTCATATATTCCCTGCTGTCACCGTTACTCATCTTCCTAGGATCGCCTCGGATCACTGTCCTATTCTGATTTCCCTGGAGGCCAATCTTCAGCAGAGGAAACAGTTTAGATTTGAACGATTCTGGACGGTCCATTCTGCTGCTCGGGCCATCATTTCTCAGATCTGGCACCTTCCTATCAGGGGTAATGCTGTCTACCGGATATCTCGCCGCCTTATGCTGGCCAGTCGCAGACTTTCCAAATGGAATAGGCTGGAGGTTGGGGATCTGGATAGGCAAGTGGAGCAGGCTGAAGCCATTATATGTGCCATTCAGTCGAAGGAGGATCAGGATGGTATTCTCTTGGACTCTGATCTCTTTCTATTGCGAGAGAACCTTGCTCGTCATCATTCCCTTCTTCGTCAGCAAGAGTTATATTGGAGGCAGAGATCCAGGGTTCAGTGGATCCGTGAAGGGGATCGGAATACCAGATTTTTCCACCAGGCTACTTTGAGGCGGAGGGCTGTTAATAGGATTCGGAGGCTGGTTGATGCTGAGGGGCACCATCTCGAGGATATTCATGCTATCCGGTCTCAGCTTCTTCATTTCTTCCAATCCAGATGGTCCGATTCTTCTGGTGAAGGTGGTCCGGTTACTCAGATTTCTGACTCCAGGAAGGTGTCCTCTTTGGATAACTCCATGCTTGTCAGGCCTATTTTTGAGGAGGAGGTTCGCCGGGCTCTCTGGGAGCTTGGTCAGGATAAGGCTCCTGGGCCGGATGGGTTTCCGCCCTTCTTTTTTCGCCATTATTGGGATATTGTGGGGCAGGAGATGGTTCAGGCTATCCAAATTGTTTTCCAATCTAAGCTCATTCCTGAGGCTTGGAATCGGACTCTTATTACTCTTGTGCCTAAACGCTCGGATGCTTCTCTTCCTCAGCACTTTAGGCCGATTAGCCTATGCACTACTCTGTACAAGGTTTGTGCCCGTCTCTTAGCTTCCCGCCTCCGTGCCGTGATCCCTCGTATTATTTCTAAGGAGCAGGGGGCGTTTATTAGAGGACGATCTATCTCGGACAATGTCCTCATCACTCAGGAGTTTATGCATGATCTACATAGAGCCCCTGCCAGTCGGTGTCTTATGGCTATTAAGCTTGATATGGAGAGAGCATATGATAGACTGAGCTGGTCCTTCTTGCATCGCTCTCTTCAGGAGTTCGGTTTTGCTGAGATGTTTATCGATTGGGTTATGGCCTGTATTCAGAGACCCTCTTTCTCTTTGATCGTCAATGGGAGCCCATCTGAGTTCTTCTATTCATCGGTTGGTTTACGTCAGGGATGCCCGCTATTCCCCCTTCTGTTCATTTTGGCGGCGGACGATCTCTCTCGAGCTCTTCATCAGGCTCAGCATAATCTGAGGATTACCCCTTTTGTGGTGGGGGATGTGGGCCTTTCCATATCTCATCTTTTGTTTGCCGATGATTGCATCCTTTTGGGTCAGGCTTCTACAGCTAATGCGGCTACCTTTGATTCCATTATTCAGCGCTATTGTCAGGCTTCAGGTCAGAAGGTCAATCTTCAGAAGTCTTCTATTTGCTTTAGCCCGAAGACTCCTAGATCCACCAGAGTAGCTATAATTAATCGGTTGGGAATCTCTATTCAGACTGATCGATTCATGTATCTGGGGATCCCCATGACTGGCAGACGTCCTCGTTGTTCTGACTTTGCGGATATAGAAAGGCGGGTCCGGCAGCGTATCGAGGGCTGGCATGTCACAGATCTATCTATGATGGCCCGTCTTACTATTATTCGGTCGGTCCTTTCCTCTCTTCCGCTCTATATGCTGTCGAATGTGGCCATTCCGACTACCTGTTTGAGGAGGATTGAGAGATACTTTAGAGACTTTTTATGGGCTTCTATGCAAGACGGGCATGGTATACATCTCTTATCGTGGGACATGATCTGTAGGCCTATTCAGGAAGGGGGTCTTGGGATTCAATCCCTGGTGGTTAGGCGACAAGCTTTGTTGGCTAGACATGCTTCTCGCTTTCTTTTGGAGCCGCACTACCTCTGGAGCTCTGTGATGCGTGCGAGATATGGTGAGTGGAAGTCAGGGGAGCTCATATTGCCGCCCAGGGGATGTTCCTTCTTTTGGAAGGAGGTGTGTCAGGTTGGTGACTATATCATGCAGAATGTCTCTTGGATGGTTGGTGATGGCCATTCTATTGATGCTATTCAGGAATCGTGGATTTCTGAGATTCCTCTGTCTCGGTGGCCATCATTTATCAGCTCTGATATTCCTTCTGACTTGAGGGTTAAGGATATGATCTCATCAGATCCCCCCTCTTGGAATATCCAAATGGTGACCCGCCTTTTTGGTGATGAACTTTCTCAGCGGATCCTTTCTATTCCTATTGTCTCGGGCCCCTCGGGTGATGTGAGATTATGGCAGAGATCCTCCCTCTCTAAGGCTCCTTTCAGGGATCTTATGGAGATCTTTAGGTCTCAGCCCCAGGAATCCAAGGACGCTGCGTGGATATGGTCGCTTCCTACTCTTCCTAGGGTTCAGCTCTTTATCTGGAAGCTGCTTTGGGACTGCTTACCGACATGTGCTCTGCTCTCTCATAGGGGCCTATCTATCCAGCCGACATGTCCCCTCTGTGGTTTGGAGGATGAGTCTACTGACCACGCTATCTTCAAGTGCCCAAGAGCTACTGGGATTTGGCATCAGATGGGGTATGGCTATAGAGTGGATGAGTATGGCTCCCCCGTTCTATCTTTTCCAGGATCTTCGGAAGGCTCCTCAGCATATTCGTGGTCTTTGGGCGGTGACGGCTTACCAGATTTGGCTATCGAGGAATCAGATTATTTTCTAGGAGGACTGTATCTCTTCACACCAAATTGTTAGAAGGATCAGATCTGTGGCTGCGGACTGTGCCCGTGCTATTCACTCTGTTGGTTATGACATCTCTGGCCTCTGGGGTTCCCCTGCTGCTCGGCAGCGAACCGGCGTACGGTTTTCATCTCTTGGGAGCCCCCCCTCCAGGGTATGTCAAAATCAACTTTGATGGGAGTGTCCGTGGCAGACTAGCCGGTTCGGCTTTCATCATTCATGGGCCTCAAGGTGATATGTTGGCGGCTGGTGGATTTGGCTCTCTGGACTCCTCTGTCCCTATGTCCGAGCTTTATGCTGCTTGGGCTGGTATTTCTTATGCTTCCCAGACTCTTCGAGCTCAGAGGCTTGTGATTGAGGGAGACTCTATGACTGTTATACAGTGGATGCGGAAGGAAAGTGTTCCTGATGTCTCCACTAATCCGATCCTCAGGGACATTTGGACTATACTTCAGCAGGTGGATACGGCCCAGATCCGTCATGTTTTTCGCAAAGCCAACACGGCTGCTGACTGGACAGCGGCGGTCGTGGCTCAGCATGCAGGTTATAGGCTTTGGAGGGTGGGTGATCCCTGCCCCCCTGTACTGTTGCAAATTTTACATTCTGATGTATCTGTGATGATCCGCACTAGACTAGTGTGATTGCCCGTTTCTTCCAAAAAAAAAAAAAAAATTGTATCATAGCTGTTAATTCTAACTCTTCAATAGCATCCCCAATAAAGTCAGATATTCATAAAATGAAACATTAATCTTTAAGGTCTACTTACTTTTAATGGAACAGGACAGCCAGGGGCACTACAAGATTTATTTGCCACTATTTGACCTTCTAAAATCACCATGTATTCTAGTGTGGAATCTCACTAAAATTGGTATCTTCAAGTAGATTCTTATTGTAAATTCATCAATAATGTTCATATTATCTAGACATTTTATAAAGTAATTTAGAAGGTAGTTGCTCAGGAGAAAATATATGTGTTTCTTCTTGCTTACTTTAAAAAAAGGTGATACATAGAAGAAATCCAGTGGGTTACACTCTTGCGGAACGAAGAACAGTGATGGCGGAAGAACATAGCACACTCGTGGGGAAGGAGGGTGGATGAACCCCAGAGGCAGACGAAGAAAGAAGCTCGGAGAGGTTTGAAACCCCCTGCTGGAGAATAGAGCACACTCTTGCGGGAAAGTAGGGCGGATGAACTCCAGAGGTTCAAAGCTCCCTGCTGATCGACTGCGACGTGTGGGTTACACCATAACCCACTCCGGCCATGGTGGAGGAATTGACTAGGCGGTTTCCTAAAGTTGTTGAGCAATCGGATGAAGAAATCAGAGAGGAGACGGATGCGTGGCTGGCCACGAGCCTCATTGCTCAATCTTTTGAGCAGAGAGTCTCAGCAGAGGCTGTTGGGGGATAAAATCATCATTGCATTGATAGTCGTGCAAGGAGGCTAAGACCGACCCCATCCCTTCGCCCGCTATGATATGTCCCTGAGGAATAAGCTAAGCTAATCTGATCCCATCGGGTCATGTGACCCCCCCGAGCTTCCTGTAGCTCATCATCCCCGAACCTCCCATGGTTCGGCTTCCCGGAGCTTCCATAGCTCGGCTCCCCCGAGCCTCCTGTAGCTCGGCTCCCCCGAACCTCCCATGGTTCGGCTTCCCCAAGCTCCCATAACTCGGCTCCCCCGAACCTCCCATGGTTCGGCTTTCCCGAGCTTCCATGGCTCGGCTCCCCCGAGCTTCCCATGGTTCGGCTTTCTCCGGGCTTTCGTAGCTCGGCTCCCCCGAGCTTCCATAGCTTAGCTTTCTCCGGGCTTCCGTAGCTCGGCTCCCCCGAACCTCCCATGGTTCGGCTCTCTCCGGGCTCCCATAGCTCGGCTTTCCCGAGCTTTCATAGCTCGGCTCTCTCCGAGCTCCCATAGCTCGGCTTCCTCGAGCTTCCATAGCTCGGCTCCCCCGAGCTTCCATAGCTCGGCTCCCCCGAGCTTCCTGTAGCTCGGCTTCCCCGAGCTTCCATAGCTCGGCTTCCCCAAGCTTCCATAGCTCGGCTCCCCCGGGCTTCCATAGCTCGGCTTTCCCCAGGCTTCCATAGCTCGGCTCCCCTGAGCCTCCTGTAGCTCAGCTTCCCTGAACCTCCCATGGCTCATTTTTTTCCGAGCTACCCATAGCTCGACTTCACTGAACGACCCACGATCCAATACTCACCTCCGCGGAACCTGACGCGGGAGAGCCTAGGCCTATCGTAACAGCATCCCAGGCAAAGAATCATGTTGAGGAGTGGTCTAGGACCTAACACGGCTACCTAGGGCCTACCCACCTACCAGATCTCAAGCCATCAAGGAGCTCTCCTAGCCGTCGATCCCTTAACGAACAAGATATGGATCCTACCGGCCCCACAACGGCCCGATTCGATTCATCTTCGTATTCCAACAACTTCGAACCTTCCAGAAGACGCTCAAGATCCAGGTGACAGCCTATAAATACGACACTCCCAGATTCTCTCAGGTATGCGCTCATTCTCACTCTCACTCTCTCACTCTCCCCAGCTGCTCGTCGGCGCTCCCCCCTTTAGAGCTCCCGATCGGCCGCCCCTGGAGAGACTCCCTGGAAAGATCCACCTCCCCATTTTCTGTTGATCACCGATCCCCCCCACTGACTTGAGCATCGGAGGGTCTTCCACGGAGGGCCACCCCCAACGCCTCTCACGCGAGGACTTCTGTGCAGGTCCGCCCCAGGAGATCGACCGCGTCCGAGTCGGAGGACGGATCCCGGCGGCAACATATTGGCGCTAGAGGAAGGGCCTCAAGTCCCGTTAAAACTTAAAGAAAGGAGATAAGGATCTCAATCTGAAGTAGAACCTCTCTAATGGCTAATCGGAGAAGAGCAACTTCTGAAGCCCAGGACCAGGTTGCCTCCCAGAGACCTGATCCGGTGAGCAGCGTGGCGCCGCCACCGCCACCAGTTGAAACTCCGTCGCCACCAGCTGTCCCAGTGACCCAGGACCAGTTCGCCACGCTGGTCCAGCAAGTCCAGGCCCTAACCCACCTGGTTCAGGAGCATTTCACAGCTCCTCCCGCTCCGCACCTTTATAAGGAGGCCGCGACTCCTTCTCCGGCGACCTCCTCCTCCAGTCCACATGAAGCCATGGACCCCCCACATCGACCCAGAGGGGACAAACCAGTCCCGCGAGGCGGCTACGATAGGGATCCTCCCAGATCTCGGTGAGCCCGGACGCTCTCCCCAGTGTCCTCCCACCATGATTCTACGCCGTCCCTGTGCTCCCCTCGCCCAGCTCCTCCTCTTACTGTTGAAGAGGAGATCCGTCGACAGATCCGGGAGATACGCTAGGAGCTGGACGCCGCCAAGCAGGCCCATCCGCCTCAGCCCAAGGCAGAGCAGGGCATCCCCTTCTCAAAAGGGATCATGAAGGAAGTGATTCCCTCCCATGTCAAGCTACCAGCCGTCGAACCCTACCACGGATCTTCTGACCCGGACGACCATCTCAGCAGCTTTCGGTCAATAATGATGTTCCACGGAGCATCCGACGCAATCCTCTGACGCGCCTTCCCCTTCACCCTCAGAGGATCTGCCCGAACCTGGTTCAATGCCTTGAAACCAGGTTCCATTGATTCATTTGATGAGCTGAGCCGCCTTTTTATTGGCCAGTTCGTCAGCAGCCGCGCCACCAACGGAGATCCGACTCCCTCTCCGAAGTCAAGCAGAGAGAGGGGGAGTCCTTGAGAAATTATCTTGGCCGTTTCAATAAGGCCATGTTGGAGGTGGACCACCTTAATCATGAGGTGGCTATGTCCGCCTTGGCGGGGGAGTCTCAAAGGAAAGCGACTTCTACCTGGCGATGGAAGTCAGCTACCCCCCAAACCTCTCCGATATGATGGCCCTGGCAGACCAATACGCCAGGGTCGAAGAGTCGCGGAGAGTTGCCTGCGCCGAGCTGGCAAAGAAGAAGGAGCCCAAAGGTCCGATAGGCACCGACCCGCCCATCGGCCGAGTCCGCCTCGCCGCCAAAGAGCTCCCCCACTGCCGCCAAGGAATCGCTCCCGAAGCCCACCCAGGCGATTCGACTGCTACACTCCGCTAACCGTGCCCCGGGCGCAGATCCTCATGGAGATAGAGCGCCACTCCCCCGGCCAGCTCCTCTCCGAGGGAACCCGACCCGAAGAGACCCCACCAAGTACTGCCGCTACCACCGGGAGCACGGCCACGATACTGAAGAATGCTGGCAGCTGAAAAATAAAATCGAGAGGCTGATCCAGCTAGGCCGGCTGAATCAGTTCAGGAGGGCGCCTGAGCCAGGGCAAGGAGGTGACCGCCAGCCCGAACCTCAACAACCTCCTCCTCCACCAAATCCGCCCATGATAGGCCACATCAACATGATCGAAGAGGCCGGCGGATCATACTCCAGGAACGATGATGAGGGACCAGCGCCAAAGAAGGCGCGGACAGGCAAGCTCTCTTTCTCCGACGATGATCTCCAAGGGATACAGTTCCCCATGATGATGCATTAGTTGTATCCCTCAATTTAAATAACTATGATGTAAGCCGGATCCTTGTTGACAGTGGAAGTTCGGTAAATGTTTTGTACCTCGATGTGTTTGCCAAGATGAAACTGCTCATGGAAAACCTCCGAGCTGTGGATTCCACCCTAATGGGATTCACAGGTGACGTCATTATCCCGGAAGGGGTCGTCACCCTGACGGTCCGCGCGGGAGCTTGGCCCCTTATGGCCACTGTTCACACGGACTTCCTAGTGAACAAACTCAGGTCCCCATACAACGCAATATTCGGCAGACCCGGCCTGATGTCCCTCAAGGCAGTTGTCTCCATCCCACACTTATCCATGAAATTCCCCACCGGGCAGGGAGTTGGAGTTGTTCAAGGAAGTCAAGCCATGGCTCGGCAATGCTTCGTTACCAGCCTTCAGCCCAGAATGCCGAAGGTTGACGGGCTGGACGCTCGAGAGGACTTCGCCGAATAGCGAGGAGAACCAGTAGAGGAGCTGGAGGAAGTGCCATTGGATGAGGCTCATCCCGACCGAACCATAAAAATCGGGTCGCTGCTAAAGGGAGAACCTCGGCGCAGATTGATCGAATTTCTCCGAACAACGCTGACGTCTTCGCCTGGTCCACCTCTGATATGCTGGGGATCAGCCCCGAGGTTCTCGTCCATCGTCTCAACATGGATGAGATGCACAGGCTTGTCAAGCAGAAGAAGAGGAGCTTTGCCCCGGAGCGGCAGAAGGCTATCGAAGAAGAAGTTGATAAACTTATCAAGGCAAACTTCGTCCAGGAGGTAAATTATTCAAGCTGGCTATCAAATGTCATCATGGTGAAGAAGTCAAACGGCAAGTGGCGGATTTGTATCGACTTCACCGACCTCAACAAAGCCTGCCCGAAGGACAGCTTCCCTCTTCCCCGGATCGACCAGCTTGTGGACGCCACCTCAGGTCATCAAATGCTGACATCCATGGACGCTTACTCCGGCTACAATCAGATCCGGATGGCCTCCGAGGATGAAGAAAAGACCGCCTTCATAACCGACCGAGGTACTTACTGTTACCGCGTCATGCCCTTTGGTCTTAAAAATGCAGGAGCCACCTACCAAAGGCTGGTTAACAAAGTATTTGGTCTCAGAGAGCTTTGCAACGCTCCACAAGTATGGGATGAGGCTCAATCCAACCAAATGTGCCTTCGGCGTTAACTCTGGAAGTTTCTCGGCTTCATGGTCTCCCAGCGAGGTATCGAAGCTAACCCCCAGAAGATCCAAGCTCTTCAACAAATGGCGCCCCGGCATCTATTAAAGAGGTCCAGCGCCTAACTGGGAGGATAGCGGCTCTCAACCGCTTCGTGGCGCGTTCAGCCGAGAGATGCCTCCCCTTCTTCAAAACCCTCTGGTCGGCTAAGAACCTCCAGTGGACCCCTGAATGCCAAAAATCATTTCAAGATCTCAAGAAATACCTCGACTCGCCCCCACTCCTCAGCAGTCCAAGCCCAGGCGAGACCCTGTTCTTATACCTTGCTGTTTCAGAAGGTGCCGTCTGCTTGGTGCTAGTCAGAGAGGAAAGCAAGGTCCAAAAGCCAATTTACTATGTCAGCAGACTACTCCGCGATGCGGAGACAAGATATAGCAGAATTGAAAAGATGGTGTTGGCCTTAATCACCTCAGTTCGAAGCTGCGACCGTACTTCCAGGCACATTCTGTGACGGTCCTGACTGACCAACCCATCAAGGCGGTGGTCCACCGTCCCGAGACATCAGGGAGAATGACCAAGTGGGCCGTTGAGTTAAGCGAGCATGACATCCACTTTCAGCCTCGCCCGGCCATCAAAGCTCAGGTGTTAGCCGATTTCCTCCTCGAGTGTACCATCCCGGAGGATGGCTCCACCCTAGACTCCCCCGAGGAACCAAAATCTGGAGCCCGGTGGCTCCTCCATGTCGACGGATCATCTAACGCTCATTGCTCCGGTGCGGGCCTGGTCCTCACCAGTCCGAAGGGGGCAACCTTTGAATATGGTGTCCGCTTCTCTTTTCGGCCTCCAACAACGAAGCTGAGTATGAAGCCCTGCTGGCCGGTCTTCGAATCACCCGCAACCTGAAGGTGGAGAAACTTAACGCCTTCACCGACTCTCAACTAGTAGCTGGCCATGTGCGAGAAGAATTTGAGGCTCGGGAACCGAACATGGTTCGATATCTTCAAGAGGTGCAGAGCCTACTTCCCCATTTTTCCGAGTTTGAGATTACTCAGATTCCCAGATCCGAGAATGCCCGTGCCGACCTACTGTCCCGATTGGCGACCGCGGAGTCAATGGACGCCAAACAAAAGTTCCACCTGGAGACCTTGGAGAAACCCAGCATCGCGGAAGCCGACCGAATAATGCAAGTTGAGGCCGAACCATCGTGGTTCGATCCCATTCTGAAATACCTCAAAGAAGGGTCGCTTCCACCCGTCCGGAGAGAAGCTAGAAAGCTAAAGCTGCAGGCCACCCATTATGTGCTGATCGACGATCAACTTTACAAACGATCCTTCTCCATGCCACTGCTCAGATGCCTCCGCCCGTCTGAAGCAGATTATGCTCTCCGTGAAGTGCATTAGGGGATTTGCGGCAACCATCTGGGAAGCCGGTCCCTATGCCACAAGGTGCTATGACAAGGCTATTACTGGCCGACTATGCAGAAGGATGCAGACGACTTTGTCCGAGCTTGTGACCCATGCCAGAGGCACTCAAGCATTCAAAGACTCCCCTCCGCCAGCCTGGTTCTCATATCCTCCGCTTGGCCCTTCGCCAAGTGGGGGATGGACATCCTCGGCCCGTTCCCGCTTGCCACGGGGCAGCGGAAATTTCTATTTGTCGCCATCGACTACTTCACTAAATGGGTCAAGGCGGAGGCGGTTGCACAAATAACTGAGGCACGGGCCAGAGATTTTATATGGAGGTCCATCATCTGCCGTTTCGGCCTCCCGCATACTATAATCACTGATAACGGCAGACAATTCGATAACCCTAAGTTCTGCCAGTTCTGCGAAGAGCACGAAATCCGTCACCACCTCACCTCGGCCGGGCATCCACAAGCCAACGGAGCAACTGAAGTGACCAACAGGACTCTGCTTCAGGGGATCAAAGCTCGTCTTTCCAGAGCCCAAGGCAGGTGGGCGGACGAGTTGCACCACGTCCTATGGGCCTACCGCACCACCCCGAGAGTCCCCACAGGTGAAACCCCATTCCGATGGCCTTCGGCACAGAGGCCGTTATCCCTGTAGAGATAGGCCTCCCTTTGCTGCGGGTGGAAAGCTACTCAGAGGAAGCCAGCGACGACAGCTCCGCACCAACCTCGACCTGATAGAGGAGGTTAGAGAGAAAGCCTGGATCAGAGTGGCTGCCTATCAACAAAGAGTGGCCCGCTACCACGCCTCCAGAGTCAAAGGGAAAGCTTTCCTGCTCGGCGATCTTGTTCTCCGGAAAGCCTCTGTCTCCAAACCGCTGGAACAAGGAAAACTGGCACCAAACTGGGAAGGCCCATACCAAGTAGCGGAGATCGTTGGACCGGGAACCTACAAGCTGCAGGATTTAAGCGGAAAGTCCATCCCCCGGACGTGGAACTCAGACAATCTCCATAAGTATTATCAATAGGGTATGTCCTTTATAAGTCCACTCCAATATACCTTATTATACCTTTCTGTCGGCACATGTTTTCGTAATTTGCAACATGAATCATCATACATTACATTGCCAAAGATTGCGAAAAGAAACAGGTGCTGCTCACCAACCCTCGGCACGACCGAGTTACCTATTTGAACAAGAAATCTCCGAACCTTGGCAGGGCCAAGCAACAAATTCTCCGAACCTCGACTGGGCCGAGGAACAAAATCTCCGAACCTCGGCAGGGCCGAGCAACAAATTCTCCGAACCTCGGCTGGGCCGAGCAATAATTCTCCGAACCTCGGCTGGGTCGAGCAACAAAATCTCCGAACCTCGGCAGGGCCGAGCAACAAATTCTCCGAACCTCGGCTGGGCCGAGCAATAAATTCTTCGAACCTCAGCTGGGCCGAGCAACAAATTCTTCGAACCTTGGCTGGGCCGAGCAACAAATTCTTCGAACCTCGGCTGGGCCGAGCAACAAATTCTTCGAACCTTGGCTGGGCCGAGCAACAAATTCTTCGAACCTTGGTAGGGCGAGCAACAAAATGTCTGAACCTTGGTAGGGCCGAGCAACAAATTTTCCGAACCTTGGCAGGGCTGAGCAACAAAATCTCCGAACCTCGGCAGGGCCGAGCAACAAATTCTCCGAACCTCGGCTGGGTCGAGCAACAAATTCTCTGAACCTCGGCTGGGCCGAGCAACAAATTTTTCGAACCTCGGCTGGGCCGAGCAATAAATTCTCCAAACCTTGGTAGGGCCAAGCAACAAAATCTCCGAACCTCGGCAGGGCCGAGCAACAAATTTTCCGAACCTCGGCTGGGCCGAGCAACAAAATCTCCGAACCTCGGTAGGGCCAAGCAACAAAATCTCCGACCTTGGCAGGGCCAAGCAACAAAATCTCCGAACCTCGGCTAGGCCGAGCAACAAAATCTCCAAATCTCGGCAGGGCCGAACGACAAAATCCCCGAGCCTAGACAGGGCTGCGATCTCCGAAGCACCGGCCGAAACCGGAGTGCGCAAACCTTGGCCAAAGCTAAGGGCTACATTCTGCCGCTAGAAACCTCGGCCAAAGCCGGGGAGCGACCTTAGTTATCAAGTTCCTCGGGCCAACCGAGTGATATTCCTGCGCCCTGGTCGCACTCGATGACCAAATCATCAGCCAAAAGAGCAAAGCCCTCACGCCGTAGCCGCACCCCAGGGCGTCGTTTGAAGCAGGGTGACTCCTCGAATACCCTAAAAATAAAATAAAAATAAAGACAAAAACCTCCTGATACTCCGGAAGAAGTAAAGGATCTCCTTCTAAAGGACCGCCTAGGTTCGCCACCGGTCCAAACAGAGACCAGTGACCCCCAAAGAAAACTTGGTTCGGATCCGGGCAGCTTACAAGCCCCGACTAGTTCGGATGGCATGGGATCCTCGTCTAAAAATGAACGAGATGTCCTTATGTCCCACGGCCAACAACAATAACTTGGCACAAAAGAAACAGAAATTGAGAAATAGAATAAAACTTTCTTTATTTCATTGCCACCGAAACCAATTACAACTGCCTGAGAGACATTACAAGAGCATTGAAATGCATAAAATAGAGACGAGCACAAAGCTCGGGCAACTGCTCCAAAGCAGATCTGGGCAACTGTGATGCTCCGGCGTCTGGACCGACAAATCAGACAAACCACGAACGGTCAGCTCGAGCCGATAATGTGCGGACGACATGGACCAACAGTTGCGACCAGCTTCGGTAAATAATGATATCTCGGCAACCCAACCGGGATATCAGAGTGATTGGAAAGGGTGGATGGGATATTACCCCAAACCACCCAACCGAGAGGCCCCCCGACGAGTAGGTAGGAAGCTCGTGGACCCTGGCGCCAGAACGCTCTCCCAAACCAAGTATGTACCGCCCCACCTTGCCCAAACTCAAAGGCAAGGTACCTGCGGGCGGCACACCATCGCCCCTCCCCATGTGGCGAAAGATTCCCCAGGCGGGCAAGCCCAGGAATCCAAACCAGGGGAGGAGGAGAAGTTCAAGCGAGTCATAGGGAGCCCGCGTACACTTCCTATCGTACGTCCCCAAGGAGAACCACAAAGGACACACGGAAGCGTATATGTGCGCTCTCCGTGTGATCTCTGCGCCCCTCCTGTGTGCTCTCCATATGATCTCCGGGGCTCATCCCCTAAGGGTGAGCTACTCTTCAGCGGCTCCTTCATCACCCCAACTATCCGGAGGAGAAAGGCTTATGAAAGGAAAGCTCGACCCTCCCACTCGCAGCACCAGAGAGATGAGCATGGTGGAAACTCCAACAGGGAAGGAAACTTTGAGGATGGCCTAACACGACCCCTCTTCCCCCCTTTTTATAGGCAGAAACAAACCGGGAGCAGCTATCAAAACAGGAAGCCCCGAGATTCAAAACACTTAACCCATGCCACCACGTGGCCTCCCAGGATGAAAGCAGCGCCCCACCGCGCCAAGCCCATCGCCTGAACCATGATGCACGCAAAGATTTCCTTTGATCCCGAATCATGGTTGTTGAACGCAGAAAATCGCCCGCCGATCCTACGAAAACTGACAGATCCAGGGGATCATCCTACGAAAACGACATCCTCCAATGGCGGGCGAATGCCTGCATCACGCGTCGAAACAACCCGCGTGGGAAAAGACCAGCACAATAAAGGCCTCCCGGAAGGCTCCAGAGCAGCTTTTTACTGGCATCAAAGCCGTATCATCCATTTTGGCAAGACGAAAATTGACTCGCCTGAGAAGAGACAGAGCACTGACAAAGCAATTAAGGGGTGGGGACGCCGTGCGTTCCTCGGTAATGAACCCCCAGTTTGATTGCGCGTAAGGCCTAGGCATCACCTAACCCCCCCCCCCCCCCCTTTTTGTGGGGCCAGAGCTGTTTCTATACTTCAAAAACCAATTGAAGTATCCGCTCCCAGCCGAGCTACTTTGTCCTTCGGCTCCAGCCGAGTTACTTCGTCCTTCAGCCCCGAAAAGGCTATCTCGTTCTTCGAATTTTGTCGAACCACCATGTCATTCGGCCTAAGCCAAGTTAAATCGTCTCACACCGGGCTGCGTTAACGTCCGACCTTTTTGTCGAGACAGCCCCTACGCCTTGGCCTCTACCAGGATATTCCGCCAAAACTCGAGAAAAGGAACCATTCAGGGAAGACAAACAAATGAAAAATGGCCAATCTATTTATCGATTTCCGGTCAAATTACAAAACAAAAGAAAGGAAAAAACACATATGGCCCCCAAAAGGGTCAGGACTTGGGATCAACCCCAGCATCTCCAGTGGCCGCATCAGCAGGGGGTTGCTTGGCTCTCCCTTCTCGAAGGTGCTACAACGAGATACGTCGGCGGTCGCATCAATTCCCAGAATGGCATCAAGGTCGACATCAGATATTTCTCCATATTCGTCCTCCTCGACCCCGGGGTGTATGCTTCATAATGTTCAGCATCTAGGCACGACAGGTCCAAGTCCGGGTAAGCCTGGGCAACCTTGGCCCTTGCCTCATCTTCACCCAGCTGAAATGCGTTGGCACAGGCTGCCCTATGTTCGTCGGTGAATTCGGTGGATTTCTTGTACTCCTCCACCGCCGAAGAGGCCCGCACACTTGCCTCGGTTAATTGCTTCTCCAGTTCGGAGATCCTTCGGTGCCTCAAGGCCGCCTCCTCTCCGAATGCCTCCAACCGTCTCTGGAATTCCTGCCTCATCTTATGCGTCTGCAGGTAAAAAGGCCGAGTAAAGCAGAAATCGAAAGGTCAAAATGAATGGATCCAATAGGGCCATACCTGATCCTCCCGCTGGGCTAACTCGCCCTCTAGCACGTGAACCTGTTGAGAGCCCTAGACCTAGCCAACTGGCTCTGGAGAAGGCTCTCTTTTAGCTCGTCCACCCGGGTCTGAGTATCTCCAACTTCCTGACGGGCAAAGTCGACCTCATCTGACAGTCGGGCAGCACGTTCATCCGACCACTTTAGCCGATCCTGTGTATCGGCAAGCTCCTTGCTTAGGCGAGTGAGGTGGTCCTGCTGCCGCCGGCATTTGCGCTCTTCCTCCTCGAGCTTTTTACTCCAGCCGGCCTTATCTTCAGCGTGGCTAGCTTTCAGCTGGTCCCACCTCTTATCAAAGTATAGCTGCATGGACTTAACCTTACCTTCATGCTCCGCCCTGGCCTGAGCAAGCTCCAAATTAGCCTTCTCGGATTGCTCACGGAAGCCTTGAAGCTCGCCAATCTAAACGGTAAGTTGGGAGGCTCTTTCCCTCTCAGCCGCAAGGATCCTGTTGGCCTCCTCAAGCTCCCGTTGGAGCTCACTAACCTGTGCAGCGAGTCGGGGGCTCTCTCCCTCTCAACCGCAAGAATTCTACGAGCCTCCCCGAGCTCCCTTTGAAAGGTCACCAGGGCTCGAGAAAGTTTCTCGGTCGACTCCGCCCTCTCCTTGAAAAGATCGGCCTCATAGCGGGCCCGGGCCCAAGCTCCAACCGCCAGATGCAAGCGCCATTTCAATGCCCTCATGATCAGGGCGCTCTGCGGAAAAAGGATGACACGCGTAAAAGATAGCCGAGCTAACTAACCAAAGATCCGACTTCGGTGCGATAACTTACCCGAGACGCGTAGTCTGTGGCGATCCTTGTAAGGGCAAGATCATCAATCTCGGGGAGGAGGAAAGCCTCGTTTGGCACCCCAGCACGACGGAAGGCCACCTCGACAAGGTCTTCCGGGTGACCCCCTCCAATTGAAGAACTCTCCTCTCCTTGGAACGCGGATCGTATCAGAGCGGAGAACCTGGCGCTTACTTCCGGGTCGCGCGAGTGGAAGTCCGCTCCCAGGGAGCCATCCAGAACTCCCTTGACCCACGAGCTTCTTGACAAACCAGCTTCCGCCGCCAGGGCCCTCGCTTGGGAAGCCTCGGACGTTTTGGCTCCAACAAGGAAAGCCCCGGCCGAAGCGTCCCCTTTACTCGCCGGCTCCCCTCCTCCTCCCTCTTCTTCTTCCTCTTCCTTTTCTTCTGCTTCCGTCTCCCCAGAGATTTCCCTGTCCGCGACAGGCCCTTCAGGAACTTCTGCTCCCTCCGGAGCCCCCTGTTCCTCAGCGGGAGGCCCCTCACCAGAGAGCCCCCCGCGAACTTCGGTCGTCGGTTCCGCAGGTTCGGCCATCTCCTCATCGCCCGTTGGCTCCCCCATCGACGGCCCAGGCCGGTCCCCAGCAGCCGCAACCTCTTCCCCTACCTCGATGGAAGCGGAGGCTGCCCCCACTTCCTCCTGTGACCTCGCCGAGCCATTGGCCCCCAATGAGGGAGACCGGACCACCTCGCCTGCGGGAGCCCCCAGGCCAACCGGCGTTTCCCCTTCGCCATCATCAAACAAAACGACGACGGGGGGGGGGGGGGGGTGGGGGAGGAAACCTCAGCAGCTTCCTCCGAAACCCCCGCGACTTCCCGATCTTCACGCCTGGACAGATCCTCCTCGCCGCCGAAAGATCAGGCGCCGCCAGAACTCCGGTAGCTTCGGCCTGCGGCGACGAAGAGCACCGACTGTCACCATCTCCCCCGGTCCCCCTGGAGCGGGAACCAGAAGGGCGAAGCCTCTTCTCGGACCGAGGCTTGCTACTGGAACTAGATCTCCTACGGCGCTTTCCCAGCTCCTCCCTCATCTGGTCTGCGAACGTCGACTTTTCGGCTGTAGGAGCAATACGATTCGCCCATTAGTTCACACGAAATCAAAGATGAAGCCACACTAAATTATCAACTACGGGATAATACTCACCGCAAGGATCGACGGGACTTAACCCAGCCGCAAAAAGAGCGTCCTCCGATAAGAGAACGCTGGCTGGGAGCGCCTGGCTGCTGCGCAGCACAACTAAATCCCTCTTCTCCGAATCAGTTAATTCTAGGTGTGCTTCCAAATCCTTCACGTACTGCCCCCAGACCCGAGGGAAATCCAAACCAATGTTCCCCCTGACTATGAGGAACCGCGACTTCCACTCCTTTATCGACGAAGGGTTGTCCGATATCATCTTGAAAGATCTCCGGGACCGATGTAAGGCCATTCTAAGGCCCTTCCGGAGACCAGATTGAAACACACCCTAAACAGTGAGAGGGTCGCTGTCACCCCAAGGCGCTTGCACAACGAGATGAACCCGATGAGGTTGTGCCAACTGTTGGGGGCCACCATGGTGAAACATATGTTGTAGAACTTCATCACCTCCCGCACCAACGGATGAAGGGGGAACCGGAGGCCTGCCCTCAAGCTTTCCTCGTAGCAGAGCGTCCTATCCTCTAAACCAGATGTCACTCTATCCTCCGCCGTCGGAACCAACAAGACGACGTCCGGGGGATCTTGTACAAGCGATGCATCCGCTCCAGATCAGCCAGGGTCACCTCCGAAACCTGGTCGCTTGGGCTTACCATGTCCTCGATCGCAAGAGACAATGAGCAGAATCGCAGCGAAAGCAAGAAGACAAAGTTCTTCGAAGGAGAACGAAAGGGGCTCTACGAATAAAGATAGCGCCGCCACAACTCCGTTTTGCCAATCAAAACCGCCTCAGGGTGAGGATGGGACGTCCTAACCTAGGCATCCGGAACTGTCGCTACGGGCGCCATGAAAGTCGGGATTTCTCACGTGGCATCTCCCCAGCCGTTACCTTCGCTCCTAAGGAATGACGGATCCGCCTCGGAAAGGCAAGATGGCCCCGCGGCATTAATTGAGGGCATCATTGCAAAGGCAATCAAATACGCATCCCCAAATGCAGATCAGACCACCTAAGCCTATACTCCCTACGCCCGAACCTACGCTTCGAACTAGGGAGTGGGGGGCATGTGTTAGGGGGTAAAATCATCATTGCATTGATAGTCATGCAATGAGGCTAAGACCGACCCCATCCCTCCGCCCGCTATGATATGTCCCCGAGGAATAAGCTAAGCTAATCTGATCCCGTCGGGTCATGTGACCCCCCCGAGCTTCCTGTAGCTCGTCCTCCCCGAACCTCCCATGGTTCGGCTTCCCCGAGCTTCCATAGCTCGGCTCCCCCGAGCCTCCTGTAGCTCGGCTCTCCCGAACCTCTCATGGTTCGGCTTCCCCGAGCCCCCATAGCTCGGCTCCCCTGAACCTCCCATGGTTCGGCTTTCCCGAGCTTCCATGGCTCGGCTCCCCCGAGCTTCCATAGCTCGGCTTTCTCTGGGCTTCGTAGCTCAGCTCCCCGAACCTCCCATGGTTCGGCTTCCCCGAGCTTCCGTGGCTCGGCTCCCCCGAGCTTCCATAGCTCGGCTCTCTCCGGGCTCCCATAGCTCGGCTTCCCCGAGCTTCCATAGCTCAACTCCCCCGAACCTCCATGGCTCAGCTCCCCCGAGCTTCCATGGCTCGGCTTTCTCCGGGCTTCCATAGCTCGACTTTCTTCGGGCTTCCGTAGCTCGGCTCCCCTGAACCTCCCATGGTTCGGCTTCCCCGAGCTTCCATGGCTCGGCTCCCCCGAGCTTCCATAGCTCGGCTCTCTCCGGGCTCCCATAGCTCGGCTTTCTCGAGCTCCCATAGCTCGGCTTCCCCGAGCTTCCTGTAGCTCGGCTCCCCCGAGCTTCCATAGCTCGGCTTCCCCAAGCTTCCATAGCTCGGCTCCCCCGGGCTTCCTGTAGCTCGTCTTCCCCGAGCTTCCATAGCTCGGCTTTCTCCGGGCTTCCATAGCTCGGCTTTCTCCGGGCTTCCATAGCTCGGCTCCCCCGAGCCTCCTGTAGCTCGGCTTCCCCGAACCTCCCATGCTCATTTTTCCGAGCTACCCATAGCTCGACTTCACTGAATGACCCATGATCCAATACTCACCTCCGCGGAACCTGACGCGGGAGAGCCTATGCCTATCGTAACAGCATCCCAAGCAAGGAATCATGTTGAGGAGTGGTCTAGGACCTAACACGGCTACCTGGGGCCTACGTACCTACCAGATCTCAAGCCATCAAGGAGCTCTCCTAGCCGTCGATCCCTTAACGAACAAGATATGAATCCTACCGGCCCCACAACGGCCCGATTCGATTCATCTCCGTATCCCAACAACCTTCGAACCTTCCAGAAGACGCTTAAGATCCAGGTGACAACCTATAAATATGACACTCCCAGATTCTCTCAGGTATGCGCTCATTCTCACTCTTACTCTCTCACTCTCCCCAGCTGCTCGTCGGCGCTCCCCCCTTTAGAGCTCCCGATCGGCCGCTCCTGGAGAGACTCCTTAGAGAGATCCACCTTCTCGTTTTCTGTTGATCATCGATCCCCCCCACTGACTTGAGCATCGGAGGGTCTTTCGCGGAGGGTCACCCCCAATGCCTCTCGCGCGAGGACTTCTGTGTAGGTTCACCCCAGAAGATCGATCGCGTCCGAGTCGGAGGATAGATCCCAGCGGCAACAGAGGCTTTCCTCCAGAAAGTCTGGTGACACGGAGAGCTGAAGAACGAGGTGTCAGGCTTTGACCTGGAGGACGGATTCATCATCCTCCATTTCGCGGATACAACTTATCAAGATATGGTGTTAGAGCGGCCATGGACTGTCAGTGGGCAAGCAGTGGCCATCGAACCATGGCAGCCTCAGTTTGTTCCAGCAGCACTTGCGATCTAGACTCCTGTTGTCTAGCTTTGCCTACCCTTGTTGTCGGTGGAGCTATGGGAAGAGAGTCTCTACGACGGATCATTAGTTTAGCCAGTGATCTTGTTGCTCTGGATGATTGCACAACGCATCGCCGGCGACTTGGGTTTGCCCGGGCTGCCGTCTACATTAGCTTGACCAACCCCTATGACCGAGTGTTCTGGTGGCTGGTCCGGGGGGCAACTATTGTCAGCGTTTCATCTATGAAAATCTCTCTAGCGTCTCCCTCCACTGTGGGATGTTCCACCAACCAACGGCCACTTGTTTGGCCACTAGTGTCGGTTCACCAGTGAAGCTCCAGCCGGATAACATTGATAGCTTCATGGAGCAAGGGGAGGAGGTTACATCCGGGGGCAGCGGCCTTGGCCTGTGGCTTCTGGCTGTCCGGCAATGGCTACCGCCACCATCATCGGGGAAGAAGAAGGGTGTCCCGCTGGATTCTGCAAAGAAAGTGTGGACACCATGGTCGGGGAGAACGGTAAGCAGGTTAATGATGTAGCTGGTAGCTCTGTGCTGAATGGACTACTAGTCGGTGATGGGTGGTCCAAACCAGCGAAAATAGCTTGCCGGGGTTCCCCTCTCCGTCCATTGATCTCCCAGCAGGGGTTGTGAGGCATGGTCCAGGGATTCTCTCTGCTGAAGAAGGAGGGAGATGGAGTGCCAATGTCTTCGGCTCAGGTGGCCAAGGAGCCTGATTCTTATATGACGATTTGCCTAAAGGGGAAAGCTCGATCGACTCACTCCAAGAGGTCTCGCTCCCCTGTTCGACCAATGCTCCAAGCGGGTACTGGATCGGTCTCTGTGCCCAAGCCCAAACTAAGGAAAGCTCGATCGACTCACTCCAAGAGGTCTCGCTCCCCTGTTCGATCGATGCTCCAAGTGGGTAGTGGATCGGTGTCTGTTCCCAAACCCAAACCAAAAGCTAGCATGGACAGAGAAGGGAGGCAGCAAATTGGCACAAACAAACAGAAAAAGTGGTTCAATCCCGAACTTCTCTAGTACCAATGGGGTGAGGGATGCTTAGGGACCTTTCATCTTCTCGGTAGGGGCCTCGGGAGGTTTGGATTCTAGTACTAGCCAGATGACTATGCATGCCTCAGTTCCTCAAGAGGCTTCTAAATCTTTGGTACTAGAGTTAGCAATGGAGTCGATATCGCTGGATCTGACTCATGAGGAGGTTGTGGGTAGACTATGGTTGGCCATCTAGGACATGGATGATGGGAAACTGATGGCAGAGGATCATCCGATCGGGTTACTGTGCACCTGATGAAAGGAGGCGATGGAGCGGCCCTTCCTCCTTTCATTGAGCCATGGCCAGGCTCTTGATCTGAATGCTCAGGGCACAGAAAAACCTGCATTCCAATCAACTTTTGGTAGGCTGGTCAATCAGCATCACCCTGATATTTGTATTCTGTTAAAAATTCGACTGTCGGGGAGAAGCCTAGATCGAACGAGATGTCATCTTCACTCCATATGGAGATGCATTTCACCATTGCAAGCAGCAAGTAGTTTTGGTAATTTCGAATCAGGTGGATAACCCATGGTTCCTGTTTGGTGTTTATGCGAGCATAAAGCACAAGATGAGGCGGTATCTCTAGCAGGAGATCTCCAGGTTAGTCATCCAGGGCCTTCCTTCTCTTGTTGTGGGTGATTTTAACTGCATTGTTGGCTCTCATGAGAAGATGGGAGGCAGACAGTATGTGGACAACATCAACTCTAGAGAATTCAGGGAGTTTATAGCTGAAAATGGTCTAATTGACCTAGTCAAATGACTATGCATGCCTCAGTTCCTCAAGAGGCATCTAAATCTTCGGTACTAGAGTTAGCAATGGAGCCGGTATTGCTGGGTCTGACTCTTGAGGAGGCTGTGGGCAGACTACGGCAGGCCATCTAGGACATGGATGACGGGAATCTAATGGCAAATGATTCATTTGATGGGGTTACTGTGCACCTGACGGAAGGGGGCGGTAGAGTGGCCCTTCCTCCTTCCATGGAGCCATGACTAGGCTCCTGATCTGAAATGCTCGGGGCATAGAAAAACCTACGTTTTGATCAAAATTTGGTAGGCTGGTCAATCAGCATCACCCTCATATTTGTATTTTGCTGAAAACCTGGTTGTCGGGGAGAAGCCTAGATCGAACGAGATGTCATCTTCACTCCATGTGGAGCACCTATGCCATTGAGTCCAGAGGACTGTCAGGAGGTATCCTGGTTATGTGGAGACGAGGTTCGGTGAGGGTTGATGTATTTCACCATTGCGAGCAGCAAGTAGTTTTGGTGATTTCGGATCAGGTGGGTAACCCATGGTGCCTGTTTGGTGTTTATGCGAGCATAGAGCATAGGATTAGGCAGTATCTATGGCAAGAGATCTCTGAGTTAGTCATCCAGGGCCTTCCTTCTCTTGTTGTAAGTGATTTTAACTGCATTGTTGGCTCTCATGAGAAGATGGAAGACTTACAGTATGTGGACAACATCAACTCTAGATAATTCAGGGAGTTTATAGCTAAAAATGGTCTAATTGACCTGGGTTTCATGGGCTCCCGGTTCACCTGGTGTAATAATTGAGCTGGTGCAGCTCATGTCTGGGAGAGGATTGATCGGGCCCTTGGATCGGCAACATGGATACAGTGCTTCCCTGGATACTAGGTCTAGCACCTTTGAGGATTGCGTCTGATCACTGCCTACTCCCTATCACTACTGATAGCTTGAGCTTCCCAAGACCTTCCTTTCGTTTTGAGAAGCTATGGACTTTCTATCCTAAATACTAGGAACTGATTAGTAATGTATGGAGTCTGCCTATACATGGGGATACGAGATATCGGATGTCTCGACAGTTGGAGCTAGCAAAGCGCATACTCTGCTGGTGGAATAGAACCGCAGTGGGTGACATTTACAGGCGGATTGTCGAAGTGGACACTGATATAGCTGAGCTCCAAAGGCGGGATGTCCGGGAGGGAGGCCTTCAGGAACCTGATATTTGGAGACTTTGTCATTGCCTCTCTTCCCACCACTCTCTTCTAAGACAGCAAGAGACCTTGTGGAGGCAGAAGTCTCGTGTGCAGTGGATTAAAGAAAGGGACCAAAACACCAAATTCTTTAATCAAGCCACCATGATCAAACGGTCAATTAATCGGATTTGATAGCTGAGGGAGGAAGATGGTACTACACTGAATGAAAGGGAGGAGATTAGTGATTGGCTCTTCCAGTACTTCATATTCAAGTGGAACCTAACACCAGAAGATGACACTACCACTCAGGGTCCCTACCCAGCGAACCGAGTTACTGAACAAGAGAACTCGATGCTTACTCGGCTCATCACTTTCCTGGATGTGCGGGATGCACTCTGGTCCTTGGGGGAGGACAAAGCTCCTGGTCTGGATGGTTTTCCTCCATTTTTCTTCAGACGGTATTGGGCTATTATTGAGGGCGAGGTTGTTGAGGCAGTTCAGGAGGCTTTCCACTCTGGGATCCCCGTGGATTGAAAGAAAACCTTGATCACTCTCATCCCCAAAAGAACTGATGCCTCTTCATCTAGCCACTTCAGTCCAATTAGCCTCTGCAACATTATTTATAAAGTCTGTGCAAAGGTTTTGATTGGGCGACTTCAGAAGATGATACCTCACCTTATTAGTCCTGAATAAGGAGCATTTGTCAGAGGCTGCGGTATTATTGACAATGTCCTCTTTGCTCAGGAATTATGCATGACCTCAAGCGAGCCCAATCTCGAAGGAGTCTCATGGCTGTTAAGCTTGACATGGAGTGTGCTTACGATCGGATGAGCTGACACTTTATCCAGTGGACCTTTCTTGAGTTTGGCTTTTTCGATAGTTGATCAGGTGGATCATGGATTGTGTGAAGGGGCCTTCCTTTCCATCCTAGTAAACGACACTACGATAAACTACTTTCCTTCGATGATTGGCCTACATCAAGGGTGCCCTCTATCTTCCTACCTATTTATATTATGCACCGATGCTCTTTCTAGGCTCTGGGAGTTGCAATCCAGTGGTCACATTTGGAGCCCTATCGGATTGCCCCTGGAGCCCAGCCACTCTGTCACGTCCTCTTTGCAGATGATTGTCTTTTCATTAGTTGGGCCTCGACCCAGAATGCTAGATGCTTACACATGTTGTGGAATCCTACTACCGAGAGTCTGGCTAGCTTGTTACCTTGCTTAAATCTTCTGTGATATTTAGTCCCAAAAGAAAACCCTGAATAAAGTCGGCAATCCTAAGCAGCCTGAGGATCTCGGAGCAGTAGGAGATTATGACCTACCTTGGTGTCCCTATGATTGGTGCTCGTTTGCGGAAGTTGGAAGTTAGGCCAATGGTGCAATGGGTCGGGATCATCTTGAGGGATTTTAAACTGTTACCCTCTTCATGATGGACAGAATTACTCTTATTCGGTCCGTGCTTAGCTTCATTCATATCTACCTTTTGGCTAACACTATAGTTCTGAAATCTTGTATGAGGGAGCTAGAACATACATTCCATAATTTCCTGTGGAGGGCTAGACAGGATGATCATGGTGCACATTTACTCGACTGGGACACAATCCGTCGGCCTACTAAAGATGGAGGTCTCAGAATCCAGTCCCTTTTAGCAAGAAGGGAAGCATTAATTGTCAGACATGTTGTGAGATATCTCCTCCAACCCAGTTGCCTATAGAGTAGAGTGATGAGGGCCCGCTATGGTACATGGAGTCAAGGAGCCCTAATTCAGTCGATTAAAGGTTGCCCCTTCATCTGGAAGGAGATCTGCACCCACGCCCCTATTGCTATGGCCCATGTCAGATGTTTGGTGGAAGACGGGACCACAATCGATGTTAGTCAGGATGCATGGATCTTCTCGATTCCTTTATCGAGGTGAATGACTTTTGTTAGTGTGGATGTTGCTGAAAATCTATGGATCATTGATCTACTGATGGATGATGATAGGACCTATAGAATCCAGGATCTGTCTACGATGTTTGGGCCCCAATTGGCTTCTAGGATCCTAGCCATCCTGATTTCACTTCACTAGGGGCACGACCTTAGGGTCAAGGACTCTTCCTGCTACCCCAAGGCTCCATCGAATTTCCTCTATAATCTATGTAGGGAACCACCTGACACCTCATTTACAGTGGCGTGGATCTGGAAACTCCCTATTCATCCGTGACTAAAGATTTTTCTTTGGTAGGTGGCTTGGGATCGCCTTCCTACGAAGGCTCTACTCAGTCGGAGAGGCATGGACTTGGCGGGGTCTTGCCCTATATATGGGGCTCATGATGAGACGACCGAGCATGCTATTCTGAATTGCCCTAGGGTGAGGCAGATCTAGCGGCTTTCAGGGAGTTGGCCTTGGGCTATTGACGATAGTGATTGTATGTCCTCCTTTCTCCGGTTCCTCCACCAGAGCTTGACATATAAGGCCTGCCTCGCTGCCTATTTGCCTATCATGTCTAGCTAGCTAGGAATGCGTTGACCTTTGAGGCAGAGGCCATTCCGGTCTGTTGGATTATTCTGAGAGCTAGATCCTTAGAGTCGATGTACCTACGGTTTGATGCTATTACTCCACTGACTACCCCAGATTCCTGGGTCTCCCATGCTGCTTTGGCAGTGGCCCATAGGGCAATATCTATCTCCTAAGAGCCCCCATCCCTTGGGTTTGTTAAGGTAAACTTTAATGGCAGCATCCGTGTTATCGATAGTGGGTATGTCATTCGGTCCGACGATGGGAGACTCATGGCGGCTTGTGGAGCCTTCTTTTAGGACTCTTCTGTACTGGAAGCTAAGCTCAGAATAACTTGGTTGGCATCAACAAGCGACCCAACAGCTGCGGGCCTAGTGGCTCCTCATTGAAGGGGATTCTTTCACAATCATTAGATGGATTCAGAACAGGGTGGACCACGACAATGTATACTCGCTCCTCCGTGATATTTGGCAGCTCCTGTAGGATTCGGGGTGACCATAATCCGTCATGTATACCAAAAGGCAAACTATGAGGCTGACTTGATTGCCTACTTTGTAGCTCAGTACTCCATTGATTGGAGTTGGACTCAGAAAAATTGGATTTCATCTTCCCTTCTGGTATACCTTTCTCTTGATTTTTTGGGCTGTTCTCGTACCAAAGTTGTTGGATTGCCCATCCGTACTAAAAAAAAAAAAAGAATAGATGAGACATTGTTGAAGAACTTGCAAAGAAGGTTTGGACTATCAATTTGGATTGCTCTTTATGCAGTGCTAACATAGAAATAATCATAAATCTCTTCACTAGAAGTTTATGGCTTTCTTCTATGGTGTACCTTAAATTCAGGCCTCCAACTCTACAAAATCTTTAGACTTTTTGAAGGCTATTTTTTACTGGCACATTTCATTGAAGAAAAATTGCCAAACTTTCTTGAAAAAAAAACTTTTATTGTTTCAATTATTCACAAAATTTATTATAATTGTCAATTTTAATGAAGATTCTCCTTCAGCAAGATTGGACACCACCAAAACCTTTTAGCTAATTTATCCTCTTACCTTTGCCCATGCAACCGAACACCAATTAAAGATCGATGCACTTCCAAATCTCAAAACCATCTCTTTTTCTCCTTTTCTATTTTTTATTCTTATAAATTTTTTTTATTTTATTATCTCAATTTAAAAAAAAGTCTCTATTACCCCCCTAAATATATATATATATATATATAAGAAAAACATTATCCCTCTCACCTTATGTCTCACTAATTGATAGAATCATGTCTATTTGTTAAATACTTCCTCCTTTTTAATTAATTTCATGTTAAGACTTCAAACTATTTTACGAGTCACTGCCGGTGAACATAAATTCTAGGTAGAATAACATATATCAGGTATTTCGTCACTTTTAATTATATAATAAAATATAAAAATAAAATATGAAAGGTTAAACACTAGCAAACGAAAGTTTAAAGTATAAAATAAATTTTGAATGAAGGTTTGAGTACCAAACTTATAGCTTTACCTAAACTATAATACATCATGTAACTCGACAGAAAGCATCAATGGGCCAAACATTTGATGAAAAAGTTTTTATGTATCATTTTCGATGCATGAAGATATGCATCAAATATGTACAGTGATCGTGCATCTGTGTAAATGTGCATATGAAATGCATTGTAACTTAATAAGTTATGACATGTGCGTTCGTATGAGTATGCGGTTAATATATGTATTTGATTCATATTTTTATAGATCGAAGGCCGTATATAAGGATATTTTCAACATTTGGTACAGAGGATCGTTATCGTATTTGGAGTCGTACATCGAAGCTCGAACGTGGCCTAAACATTTGACACATCGAAGCTCGAACGTGGCCTAAACTATTAGGCCGAGTCAGAACGGCCACTGCGTGTACTATCGAAAATGGAACCCCAAGTGGCCTGGTACGATGGCAGCACCGTCCAACAGTGGCATGATGAGGGGGCGCACACTAAAATAGACTTTCTTTTTGGGCGCCGCGGTAGCTAAAGGCCACTTAATCCAGAGGCCGGTGGTCCATGGCTTAGCCGTCCCTAGTTTTAGAGCTTCCTTATTGAGCTAACCGTCGTGACCCCCGTTGCCCCAGTTGTCTGTTAATAATGGGCTAGCAAGGACTAGTCATTGTCAACTTTGGAATCAGTCTCCTCCGAAGAGAGAAAGGAACTCACTAAACGCGTAAGAGAGAGAGAGAGAGAGAGAGGCCTCGGCCATTGGCCAAATCATGTGGAAAAAGCCAGGCCAAGAGCGTACTGTTTTCCTTGGTTTCCTGAGCATCAATCGCCCTCCTTGAAGGTTAGTAAAGAAGAAACAATGATTCCAAGGCCCTACTTTCTTACCTTCCAAGTTACCCACTGATCAGCTCCGCGGAAGTCTTTGATAAAGTGTCGAGGATTGTCATGTCCTGGGTCCTTTCAGCACCTTGGGCAAGACTCTTCAACACGTCAAACAGTATTTGCTTGACCGCTTCATTCAACAAAGCGGAGAGAAATCCACGAGTCCGGTAGCTCTTATATAGTCGGGTGTTCAAATGCCATCCATCTTTTTCCTTAGTGGTTCTCTTCTTCATCTATCAACTAACTGCACATTGATCATCCAAACTCCATGATGGATTCTTCTCTGCTCATAAAGTGAAATAATGGTGGTGATGGATGAAGTTGATGAAGCAACACCCAATCATCGTTATGATTACACCTCTGTCACGCCCCAGACCCAAATATCGGGCTAGGGTGACAACCCGCCGCGTGCCGGACATTGGTCAGACCAAATGGCATCACCAAAAACTCATAATGGCCATATCTAGATCTGAAAGCTGTCTTAGGAACATCCTCATCCTTGACTTTAAGCTGATGATAACCTGACCTGAGATCAATCTTAGAGAATACCCGGGCTCCTTGAAGTTGGTCAAACAAATCATCAATCCTCGGCAAAGGATACTTATTCCGCACTGTCACCTTATTGATTTCCCGGTAATCAATGCATAGCCGAAGACTGCCATCCTTCTTCTTAACAAATAGAACTGGAGCACCCCAAGGAGAAGCACTAGGCCTGATAAATCCCCGATCTAGGAGTTCCTGCAATTGGTCCTTTAACTCTTTTAGCTCAACCGGGGCCATGCGATAAGGGGCCTTGGATATAGGTCCAGTTCCAGGAATCAAATCAATGGAGAACTCAACCTCTCGGTCAGGGGGCAACTCTGATAATTCCTCTGGAAAGACATCAGGGAATTCTCTAACTATAGGAATATCCTCCAACTTGGCCTCTTTCTTTTGAAGATCACATAACAGCAATAAATCCTTGACCACCACTCCTCAGATATTTTTCAGCCTGTATTGCCGAAATAAGCACTGAGGCTAGAAGTTTTTGACCACCAGTAAAACTAAATTCGGGCTGACAAGGAATCTTGAAGTTGACGATCTTTCTGAAACAGTCTACAGAAGCATGATAGGAAGCTAACCAATCCATGCCAAGGATAACATCAATGAATTTCAAAGGAAGGACAATAAGATTGGCATTCAGTTTCCTATCCTCAATGATAATTAGGCAGGATTTGCATACAGTATCAACTTTCATAGTATCACCATTTGGAAAGGCAATGTGTAACTCATGGTCTAGAGATTCAGGTGTCAGTGATGCATTCTTGCCAAGGTAGGTGTCAGATATAAATGAATGAGTGGCACCCGGATCAATTAGAGTCTGAGCATAATCATTGCCTATCCTAATCATTCCTGGACGTAAATGAAATTCCAATTAAACAATAAGAATATACTGTCTAACTAGTTATTAATCCATTGCACAGGATAAGAATGTAATGCTAGATGTGAAATATTGGTATACCTGTCACCACAGAATTAGAAGCGGCAGCATCCTGCTGAGTGAGAGCGAAGACCCTTCCCTGAGTCCTCGGTGGCTGCTGCTGCTGCTGATTCGTTCCTTGACTGGAAGATGGCAGCTGATTCTGTCGAAGAGGACATGTGGCTCTCTTATGGCCAGTCTTTCCACAGGAGAAACAGGCGCCAGACACTCCACGGCAAGTTTTCCCCGGGTGGAAATTCCCACAGCGATTACAGAGAGCCTCTCTATTTGGTTGTCCTCCTGGGGCCTGGGGTACGCCTCTCTTCTTGGCATGAGCTGGGGGCTGACTAGCATTATGCCCTTTCCTTTTCTTCTGCTGCTCCCAATCCCTCTGAACAGTATTCATATCTCTCTCAATTACTAAGGCCTTATTCACCACGGCACTATAAGTGGGGAGCTCAAATGCATTGACCGCCTGCATCAGCCTGGGTCGAAGTCCCTCCATGAAACGGGTGATCTTGGCCATTTCATTAGATACTATACTTGGAGCAAAACGGGCCAGCCTGGTGAATTTAGCTTCATATTGGGCCACTGAGAGATTCCTTTGCTCCAATTTAAGAAATTCTGTTCCATCCTCCTCTGCATACTCCTGGGAAAGTACTTATCGAAGAATACCTCCTTAAACTGTTCCCAAGAAATAGTCTGACCACCCCGACGCTGCTCCTCTAATAACCACCAATCATAAGCCTCCCCTTGTAGAAGATAAGTAGCAAATCTGATCCTCTCCATCTCTGACTACCATGGGCCATGAAGGCCTTCTCCATATCACGCACCCATCTCTCAGCATCAATAGGGTTACTAGAACCAGAGAAGGGAGCAGGGGCAAACTTCTTGAAATCTGCAAAGCTACGGCCGTTCCCCACCCAGGATTGAGATAAAGCAGACTGGGTCGGCGGTGCAGATGGAGTGGGTAAGGTCGGCTGCAGCTGCGGAACAGGAAGGGTAGTCTGTGTCGGAGCAGAAGGGGGTGTAGACTGAGTGGTCAAAGCCTGCTGAATCTGATGCTGCATGTCCCTCATAGACTGCGCCATACCCGAGAGAGCTTGAAGCATCTCGGACTGGAATTGCTGGTGCTCAGTTCCTACTGGGTTGGCAGGAGCCGAACCTCCAGTAGTCCCTTGACCCACCGGCTGATCAGCATTACCGGCCAGAGAGTCCTCCTCATACAGTTGGCTCCTAGTACGGCGAGCCATAACTATTTCCTGTTAAATTAAATGTGGTTAATATCATCATTAGCTAAAATGTCAGGTGTCTCTAAGTATAATGTCATCAAAATATGTTCTCTACGTGTTATCATGTCAATATGTCTGTCCCTAGGGTCAAAACCGTTATCATGTCAATGTATCTGTGTCCCTAGGGTCATAACCTAAGCTCTGATACCATATAAGCTGTCACACCCCAGACCCAAATATCGGGCTAGGGTGACAACCCGCCACGTGCCGGGCACGCAAGGCGTCATAAAATTTTTCAACATAAAGCCATTATAAATAAAAACTAAGTCAAATACATTAATAAAAGTCCTGGGGCTAACACCCTTACACACCACAATAACAAAGTCTGGGCATCAAGCCCTACACATATGTAATATTGGGGCTACAACAGAATAATGGTTTTGCTTTATTTAATGGAAGATCCATCACCCCACCAATCCATCCTCAACCTCGTGGCTCTGATAAAAACATTGTAAGAATTTTGTGAGCTTACACTCAGTAAGTAAACCATGTTATACAGTCAAATCATAGCATAGCAATCAATAAGCATATAGATGATCTGCATACATAAACATTTCACAATTACTCAGACATGCAATGTAAGTAAACCCACTGTTTATACTCTCAATGGTAACTGTAAATGTGACCCACGGCCCTGCAATATCTCAATAGTGTACCAACAAGCATTCCCTTAAAGCATCCCCCCTACTGAAAGGGTCGAAATACCAGGGTCACGCTATGTCAAAATCCACCAGAATAGTGTACCAACAAGCATTCCCTTAAAGCATCCCCCCTACTGAAAGGGTCGAAATACCAGGGTCACGCCGATAGTGTACCAACAAGCATTCCCTTAAAGCATCCCCCACTACTGAAAGGGTCGAAATACCAGGGTCACGCCAATAGTGTACCAACAAGTATCCCCCTACTGAAGTAGGGTCGAAATACTAGGATATGACATGATAAAGGAGAGCCGCGGCGACACATAACAGTACCTCACATCACATGCACTCATCATATCAATAACAACACAATATTGTATAAACAGTGGATTATACCTACTGAACAATTGCATGTAATACATCACATCAATTTCATAATAACTGCATCTCTCATGCATAGCAACTGCATCTCTCATGCATAGCAACAGCATCTCTCATGCATAGCAACAGCATCTCACACGCATAATAACTGCATAGCATCCATACATGAAATCATAGTATTCATCTACTTACACATTTAGCCAATAACAATTCACAATTTAACTACGCATATCCTGAAATAAATTATTTAATAAACTGATAACTGGCTTACTTACCTCAGTACGCAATCCAACAGGTATAAATCAGCTATTCTGATGTCTGAGCACCTACAGGATCATTACACAATCAATTTATTAGAATACAAATGTTAAAATGACCCTTAGGATTTCTACCCAAACTAATTCACGGGCCCTACTTTGGGTTCGAATATCTCCCACTATACAAACCCAAATGGGGAAGTAAATATACCCCATGAAACTAGAATTCACCCAGATTCTAGCCATATAATTATTTTTCTAATCCCAGCCCGTTACGGGGCCCAAAATCCAGCCCGAAATCCGCTCACTGCACGGCCCAAAAGGCCTGAACCGGCCGGCCCAGCCGGCCCGGTTCAATCGTTATCCCTCCCGATCCCCTGTTGCACCGAACAGGGGATGGGGACATGGCCGGCGGCCGGGGTCGCCGCCGGCCAAATTGAGGGCGGCCCGGCCGCCGGTGGCCGGGCCAGAGCTGGCCGCCGCCGCGGTCGGCCGCCAAATCCCTTCCCTCCCCCTCAATTTCTCACAGCGTTAACTACTCACCCGTGCGGCACGGAGTTGTGCCGGCGGCACGGCCGGCCACCTTGGCCGGCCGGACCTCCACCGGACGCACGCCCGACGCCGGTGGAGGCGACAGGCTTAACCCCGGGCCCGGCGAGGCGGCGAGTACGCCGCCGTTCGGCTTTCGCCACCGCGTGAGAGGAGGGCCAATTGGCCCTCCCTCTCCTCTCTCTCTCCACCACCACCCCGCCGGACGCCTCCCCCGGCGCCGGCGGGGTCGCCAGCCAAGTATAGGCCCGGCGCGGCGGCGAGCACGCCGCCGGGCCTGAAACAAGGGAATCGGCCGGCTCACGCACAGTGTCTCCCGCGCTCTGTTTCTCTCTATCTCTCTCTTCCTCACGCTGTCTCTCTCTCTCTCTCTGTTTCTTTCTCTCTCCTGATATTCTATCTCTCTCTCTCTCTCTAAGTGGATCTGGGAATTTACCTGAAGGGAAAACGGATGCCAGGGTGATGGAGGGAGCCCCCTCCTCCATCACATATATAATCCCTCTTGTGCAACGCTTCGGTTAAAGATCCGGGTAAACGAAACGCTCAGCTAAAAACGAAGCGTTGCACAACACAGTGTTAGACCTGAACCTGGTTCACATGAACCGGGAACCGGGTATTACAACCTCCAAATAATCTTTAGTTGGCCATCCAAATAGAATCTTTAGTCGACTATCCGAGTAGGACCTTCAATCGGCTATTCGGATAGAACCTTCATTTGGTCACCCGGATAGTATTTCTTATAGAGCCCACATGTATGACCCTTTTCGCTCACAACGACCTGCACGATTCTCTCACAATCCTAAATCTCAATAGAGATATTCTTTCCACCATAAACGTGGAATATAAATTCTGTCAAATCTGCAGCAGTCGCTTTAACCCAGTAAATCCTGCCATATCTGCAACGATCGTCCTGGTTCGGCAAACCCTGCCAAATCTGCAATGACCTGATAAATCCTTTCAATTCTGATATGCTACGCGGGGAGCAAATCTCGCTAATTCGATTATAGCCACTCTGCTTTCGTAATATATGCTCTAGCATTCAGTTGCATCGTGATCTCATAAACTTGTATAAAATGAGTAAAAGGGATATTCGACCAGATAAGACATACAGAGCAAATCTCTTTCTCTAAAACTTTTGAGCTTTTCTTTAAGTTCACAGTTGTTGCCCAGAGCACTGACTTAAGCATCGAAGTATTTTCGCCAAAATCGCCAGTCCAGAGACTTCTTGCATGTTCACAATCAAGCGAAGCCCATTGAAAAATCCTTAGTCAGTCGAAGAAGGCAATTGAACGCTTGCCGACGATCGAGAAGGTATCTTGACGATAACAATGATTGCATGCAATCATAGTTAGATGCAATGCATGCCACATCCAGCTAGGACAGATGCATGGTCCTGTATGATGCACAACTTCCTAGCTATCTATAACACTGAGTAAGGAGACACCATTTTTTTTTTTTTCCTCTCTCCTTCTGTTCACATGGCTGAGGATTATTTCTTTGAGCAAAAAGGTGGGGAAGACCCGGCTCATATGCATACTTAGTTTGCAACCTCCATTAAATATCATCTCTCCAATGCCACAGTGTCTTTGCTACTTGATAACAAATTGAGAATTCGTTATAGCTTTTGCACTGCAACAGCTCTCGTCTGGGAAAACGATGTCAGTTGCGCCTTTCCATGCCACTGTTTGCTCTTCACCTCTTTATGTAAACCGAATTGGCAGAAGGGGGGAGTCGTAGTGGGACGGTGGGTCTTCTGGCGAACTGCAGCGGATTGGAGTGCATTGCCGGCTAACTTTTTTCTGTCTTTTTTTTTTTTTTTCTGAAATCAAACAACGACTGCTCGAATTCTTTTGGTCAGAAGATGAGGGGAGAGGGCTGATGGGCAGTTTTCTAGACGTATGACCAACCTAAGCTGAGGCACGGAAGCAGTTGAGGCACATGAAGCAATGTAGAACGTCGAAGTACGGGACGATTCTTATCAGAGTACCACAGAGACAGATGTTTTATTCTATAAAACTGTGATCATGGCGCTGTAGCAATGGCTAAAGAGTCGTCCATTCGGACTGGAAACAAACGTTACATGGGATCAGCCAGAAGTTCTTAAGAACCATGAGATCCCATATATATAAATTTTGAAATATCAAATGATAATTAATATTTAAATATTATATTTGTTTGTATCATTTTTAATTCATGCAGAAGCTACTGCTGCATGAGGACTTAGATCTTTCTCTCTCCTTGCTCCTTCAATATATAGATAATATTCTTAATAGAAAGAAATAATTATATGTATCGATAGAAAGAAAAGATGAAATCTAGCGTATTTTGTAATCGAATCGGATTAAGGATATACGTTAGATGGGCTCGACCAGAAATTCTTCAAATTATAAGATCGCATATATAAATTTTAAAATATTTTCTATCATTTTTAATTCATGCAGAAGATACCGAGCATATTAGGACTTAGATCTTTGTTTGCTTGTTCTTCTAATAGATAATGTTCTTAACAGAAAGAAATTGAATATCAATGGAATAAAAAAGTGAAATCTAACATAATGGAATTTTAATAGGCTCATTTACTGTGAGTAACTATTGGATCTTATGCCCACACAAATTTCAATCTGCATCACTTAACAAAAGGTATGCATAAGTCCAAATAATATAAATCATGTATCAACAGTGGACTAATCATGCATGTATCATTAGATCAAATTTATTCAATCTGTTTTGTATATCTAAAATTACAAATAACTAATGATAGCCTACGCATGAGATATTTTTGATTTAGCAATATATGAGATAGCTCACTTGAGCTTATTTATGCTTTGACAGCAACTAAAGCCACAAGAGGAGCCCAATGAACTCAGGCCTCAAGTTTGGAGTTGAAAGTATTGGAACTTTGAACTTTCGCTGATGAAGAACTGGAAAGGAATTTTCTCTTCAATCAAAGACAAATTCATTCAAAATTATATGGTAATGTTAAAAGATTGCATGATTGGCTTACATTTAGTGCTAGCTTGAAAGATTAATTCTTGCACTAGCCATTACTTAAATTATGTGCTAAGATTCGGTGCTTTATAATAGGCTCCATCTGACCCATATCTTTTATCGAGTCGCCTGTTTTCAATTGGAGGTCACGGAAGGGCCCGGCCCAACTTGCATCCTAATTCCAGAGCAATAGTGGTTTATAAGTAGGAAAAGACTTTGTACACCGCCTCCGGTGCAGCAAGGCTTACGTGGGCTGCACCGCCTCTTCTGATTGGTCCACGTGGCTCCTACGTGGATGACCTGCCAGCTATATCTACTTTAATGTTACGTTCTGAACCTAACGGCCATTTATAGCAGTTCGCTTTTTTTTAAAATTAGTGTACGAACGAAAATGCCCTTTCCCTTCATCCTAGCGTCATTTTACGTTGTATTTCATCTGTGCAAGAAGAACTCTCTTTCTTCCCCTGGTCGAAAGAAAATATTTCAGCTTCGGCTGGAAAACCTGGCAACTGGAGTCTGTGTACAAAAACTTCTGGAGGAAATGTCATCCGCAGCACAAAGTAAAAAGTCTTTCTTCCAACTTCTTGCTAAAACTCCTTTATTACACCAACAGTTTTTTCTGGTTAGAGTTAGTTAATACGTGACCAAACCGTTTAATGCGCGGGTAACTTCCTTAGAACAAAATAGTTATGACATTCTGGGAGTCATAACTGTTTAGAGTTTACTGTTTTGTAAGCACGAATGTCATACTCTTTTAACTAGGATGTTATACCTCATGAACTGGGTTGTCGTCAGAGTGGTTCGGCCTATATTCCCCGTTATTTCCTGTCCATATAGCTCTAGTGTCATCGTTAAAGCTATGACACCCCTGATATACTGTTAAGACACCGTAGTTACAAGCCTAGGACACCCGTGCTCCAAACGAAAGCTGGAGAAAAGCCTCGCGACACCGTAGTTACAACGCTACGACACCCATGCTTATAACCTTTGCGATCTTCGTATGTTGCTTTCCGAAGTGTCGTAGCTTGTTCTATGGGGTGTCTTTAAATGCTATAAAGGTATGATAAACGACGCTGGAGAGCAGGCCCGCGATACCCCGTATGGAGAACAATTCCCGCGACACCCCGCTTTAACAGTCACATCATCGGTGTCGTCACCTAAAAGCTAGGGTATCGTAAGATGAGAACTGGGGTGTCGTTAACAGCCTGAGTCGGTGCTGTCATCGTTCGCGACACCCCAGTTGAAAATTGACGACACCCTCGCTCTCATCTAACGACACCCGTGCTTAGAACTGACCACGGCGAGAAGGCCCGCAACACCCAAGTTATTAAAATTTATTTTTATTCATAAAAAAAGAAAAGAAAAAAAAGTACATGAAGCCCTCACTGGGGCTTGTCTCCTTCGGTCGCTGCGTCGGCGATCTGGCGCTGGAGGGACGCTACTTTCCCTCCAGGTGGCTATTGGCCCAATGCAGGACCTCGATCTCTCTTGTTGAAACGGCCAGGTATTGCTCGGCCGCCTTATTGAGTCGCTCGTTGATTGCGAGCGACTCCGCATAGACCTCGCATCGATCGTGACCGTTGCGCGGCGGCTGCCATGGTGGCCAGTAGATCTCCCCTCGCCTCTGGAAGCCATCTCAGTATGAAAAAAAGCTGGAAAGTGATTAACGATGGTATTCCCCATCCATATTTAAGGTACTCCTGGCGGGTGTTTCGATTGCCATGCGCCACCATCTCAGTGGGCGGTTCACAGGAATCGAATCGGTGTGCCCCCCGCGCCCCCCCCTAATTGAGTTTCGAGGGATGGGGAATAGAAGAGAGTTTCGGGAAGCCAACCATAGTAAGTTTTACGTCGTCCCAAGAGAAAATTCACGACACCCAAGGATGATTTGGATTTCAGCCGAAACTCCTTCGCGACACCCCTGTTGAAAGCTCACGACACCCTAGCTTTAAAGCGACGACACCCGTGCTTAGAAATGATCACGGTGAGAATACCCGCGACACCCCTTGTCAATTCAGCCACAACTCCTTCGCGACACCCCAGTTGAAATCTCACGATACCCTAGCTTTAAGGGGACGACACCCCTAAAAAGGTGATTAACGTGGGTTCACTGTTAATGCACGGTGTCGTCACCTTAAAGCTAGGGTGTCGTGAGCTGAAATCCAATTCTCCCTGGGGTGTCGCGGGGATTGTCCGCGTGGTCAGTTCTAAGCACGGGTGTCGTAGCATTAGTGCTGGGGTATCATGAGATTTCAACTGGGGTGTCACGAAGGAGTTTTGGCCAAATTCGACAAGGGGTATCGCGGGGTTCTCTCCGTGATCAGTTCTAAGCACGGGTGTCATCGCCTTAAAGCTAGGGTGTCGTGAGCTTTCAACAGGAGTGTCTCGAAGGAGTTTCGGCCGAAATCCAATTCTCCCTAGGGTGTCGCGGGGATTCTCTCCGTGGTCAGTTCTAAGCACGGGTGTCGTCGCCTTAAAGCTAGGGTGTCGTGAGCTTTCAACAGGGGTGTCTCGAAGGAGTTTCGGCCGAAATCCAATTCTCCCTGGGGTGTCGTGGGGATTCTCTCCGTGGTCAGTTCTAAGCACGGGTGTCGTAGCATTGATGCTAGGGTGTCGTGAGGTTTCAAGTGGGGTGTCGCGAAGGAGTTTCGGCCGAAATCCAAATCATCCTTGGGTGTCATGAATTTTCTCTTGGGACGACGTAAAACTTACTACGGTTGGCTTCTTGAAACTCTTTCTGTTCCCCATCCCTCGAAACTCAAGGAGGGGGGGCGCACCGATTCGATTCCTGTGAACCGCCCCCACTGAGATGGTGGCGCATGGCAATCGAAACACCCGCCAGGAGTACCTTAAATATGGATGGGGGAATGCCATCGTTAATCACCTTTCCAGCTTTTTTCATACTGAGATGGCTTCCAGAGCGAGAGAGATCTACTGGCCACCATGGCAGCCACCGCGCAACGATCACGATCGATGCGGAGGTCTATGCGGAGTCGCTCGCAATCAGCGAGCGACTCAACAAGGCGGCCGAGCAATACCTGGCCATTTCAACGAGAAAGATCGAGGTCCTGCGTCGGGCCAACAGCCAGCTGGAGGGGCAAGTAGCGTCCCTCCAGTGCTAGATCATCGACGCAGCGACCAAAGGAGATGAGAAGCCCCAGTGAGGGCTTCATATACTTTTTTATTTTTTTTTTGATAAATAAAAATTAATTTTAGTAACTTGGTTGTCGCGGGCCTTCTCGCCGTGGTCAGTTCTAAGCACGGGTGTCGTCGCCTTAAAGCTAGGGTGTCGTGAGCTTTCAACAGGGGTGTCTCTAAGGAGTTTCGCCGAAATCCAATTCTCCTTGGGGTGTCGCGGGGATTCTCCGCGCGGTCAGTTCTAAGCACGAGTGTTGTCGCCTTAAACTAGGGTGTCGTGAGCTTTCAACAGGGGTGTCTCTAAGGAGTTTCGGCCGAAATCCAATTCTCCCCGGGGTATCGCGGGGATTCTTCACGCAGTCAGTTCTAACCATGGGTGTCGTAGCATTGGTGCTGGGGTGTCATTAGATTTCAACTGGGGTGTCGCGAAGGTGTTTAGGCTGAATTGACAAGGCGTGTCGCGGGGGTTCTCTCCGTGATCAGTTCTAAGCACGGGTGTCGTCGCCTCCCTGGGGTGTCGCGGGGATTGTCCACGCGGTCAGTTCTAAGCACGGGTGTCGTAGCATTGGTGCTAGGATGTCATTAGATTTCAACTGGGGTGTCGCGAAGGAGTTTAGGCTGAATTCGACAAGGGGTGTCGCGGGTATTCTCACAGTGATCAGTTCTAAGCACGGGTGTCGTCGCCTAAAAGCTAGGGTGTCATGAGCTTTCAACAGGGGTGTCTCGTAGGAGTTTCGGTCGAAATCCAATTCTCCTGGGGTGTCATGGGGATTGTCCGCGCGGTCAGTTCTAAGCACGGGTGTCGTTGCCTTAAAGCTAGGGTGTCGTGAGCTTTCAACAGGGGTGTCTCGAAGGAGTTTCGGCCGAAATCCAATTCTCCTGGGGTGTCGCGGGGATTCTCCGCACCGTCAGTTATAAGCCACGGGTGTCGTAGCATTGGTGCTAGGGTGTCATTAGATTTCAACTGGGGTGTCGCGAAGGAGTTGCGGCGGAATTCGACAAGGGGTGTCGCTGGTATTCTCACCGTGATCATTTCAAATGGCCACATTTGCACGACGGGTGAAGGTGCACGGCCTCGCCTTATTACTAGGGTGTCGTGAGATGATAAATGGGGTGTCGTATTGTTTTAACCTTCGTGTCCTAAATCCTAATCCTTTGTCAGCATATATTGACAACTAAATCTATGGATATCATTGTTCATGACTGCGTGCCTATATTTTCATAGTTGATGCTGAAATTATAGATCGGAAAGAAATCGATAACACTCCCGGCCGTGCACCTTCACCCGTCGCTCCAAATGCAGTGGATGATATTGTAGTTCCTCAAACTGGGATGGAATTCAATTCAGCAGATGATGTATACGTTCTACAATGGATACGCGAAACGAGTTGGTTTTGGAATCACAACAGTGTGTAGCAGGGCCAACAACAAAAAAAACTTTGCTTCAAGCACCTGGCGTGTTGGAGGCAAGGAAAATCTAGAAAATCAGAGAAGAGTATGAATCATAGGGATACTGGGAAAGTTGATTGTATGGCATCCATAAAAGCAAGACTGAATGCTACAAGTGGTAAGTGGATATTGGATGAGGTTTCTCTAGAACATAACCATGGGATGTCCATAACATCAACTGGTTATCTACGGTCGCATAGGAGGATCAGCACACCAGAGAAGGCAGAGATCAGCAATTTACATGCCGTGAATGTTCTCGATATACTCTGCCATAGCAAGGAGAAAAGGGGGCAGAGACAATTGGATTTCACGAGAAGGATGCTCGTAACTTCATTTGTCGTGAACGTCAGTCTAAGCTGAAAGAAGGAGATGCTCAGTCGATGGTAATTCATTTCGCCGAAATGCAACTCAGAAATCCCAATTTCTTCTATTCCTTAGACCTCAATGATAATGGTCATCTGAGGTCTGTCTTCTGGATTCATCCAAGGTCAAGATTGGCATGCACATACTTCGGTGATGTTCTAAGCTTTGACTCAACGTACTTGACAAACAGATATCAAATGCCTTTTTGTCCATTCGTTGGGGTCAACCATCATGGACAGTCCACCTTGCTTGGATGCGCATTGTTGTCTGATGAGAGTACTGAGACATATAAATGGGTTTTTCAGACTTGGCTGGATGCAAATGGTGGTCAAGCACCTATTGCCATGATTACTGACCAAGATAAGGCAATCGAGGCTGTTGTCAAAGAAGTTTTTCCTAACACACGACATCGATTTTGTCTTTGGCATATATTGAAGAAGATACCAAAAAGATTGGCCACATTTGCACGGCAAATCCCAAGTTTATGGTTGATTTCGATGAGGCGATATATGATTCATTGACCATACAGTCATTCGAGGAAAGGTGGGCACATGTTATGGAGAAATATAAAGAATGCAAGTCTATAGATTGGTTCAATGTCCTTTACGAATGTCGGGAAAAATGGGTCCCAGTTTACCTAAAGGATACATTCTTCGCAGGTTTGTATGTCATTGTCTTTGGTTCATGTTCGCGTTAAACGCTTTTTTTTTGTTGACAAAATTTTGAACAGGGATGTCATCTTCACAAAGGAGCGAGGGCATTAATCACTTCTTCGATGGGTTTATAAATTCGAAGACAACATTAACGGAGTTCATAAGTAAGTACGAAGATGCCTTGGAAAAAAGATACGAGGCCGAAAATGAGGAAGATAATAGGACGTTGCAAACGATTGCTTTCCTAAAGACATCATCACCTTTTGAGAGACAAGCTGCAGGAAGGTATACAAGGAGCATTTTCAAAAAATTTCAGAATGAGATCCTTGAAATGGCTGCATCAAATACAAAATTGATCAAGAAGCTGGCAACACTTGTTTATATTCCGTAAAGTCGTATGAAAGGATTGAAGTCGATGGAATTGGCAAGGAGATGATCAAAGATTATATCGTGTCATACGATAGAAATATTGAGGATGTCCAATGCCAGTGCCGATCCTTTCAGTTCAAGGGTACCTGTGTAGGCATGCCCTGTTGGTTTTTCATCAAAGTGACGTATTTCGTTTACCAGATAAATACTTCTTGAAGAGATGGTGCAAGGACATGAAATACCAATTCGACGAATTCGACTGCAATACTGAGGGTTATGATAAAAGCACACGAAACTCACGGTACGCAGTGATAATTTTTTAATTGAAATGTCTTAATATTTGTTATCGTTAATATTATGTTAATGATTGTAGATATAGTTTGCTGAGTCATCGGATGACGAAGCTCGCAGAGATAGCCTCCATGTCTGAAGATGCATTTAATGTAGTGATGGATGGTCTAACACCTATATTCAAAATTGCCGTGGATGCCAACTGCGCAGCTAAACCACGTACAGAGCTTGTAATTCAAGATCATGAACAAATTAGGACGAAAGGTCGCCCGAGAGAGAACAGATTAAAGAGTGGAGTCGAGAAGAAGTCAAAAAGATCAAGGAAAAATTAGGTCAAGGAAAGAGCTGCTTCAAGCATCAGGCAGACTTGTTTGCAGTCTATTAATACTGAAGAGGACTGGAGAGAATTGTTCTTCCGTTCGAAACTTTGATGGACGAATTTGATGCTTATGTATTGAGTCAACTTACACAAGAGCATATATAAAACACGGGTGTCGTAACTTTTGAATTATGGTGGCTTGGTCGCAAATGAAATGCTTTCAAAATAGGGTGTCTATTTCAGTAAAATGAAGTGCTTTTAGAGCGACGACACCCCAGCTCTTGGCAAACGACACCCTAGCCTTGCGCGGCGACACCCGAAAGGCGAAACCTACGAGACATCCCAGTACTCGCGAACCGACACCGAAGATTTTAGCGCGACGACACCCCAGCTCTTGGCAAACGACACCCTAGCTCTTGCGCGGCGACACCCGAAAGGCGGAAACCTACGAGACATCCCAGTGCTCGCGAACCGACACCAAAGATTTTAGCGCGACGACACCCCAGCTCTTGGCAAACGACACCCTAGCTCTTGCGCGGCGACACCCGAAAGGCGGAAACCTACGAGACATCCCAGTACTCGCGAGCCGACACCGAAGATTTTAGCGCGACGACACCCTAGCTCTTGGCAAACGACACCCTAGCTCTTGCGCGGCGACACCCGAAAGGCGAAAATATACGAGACATCCCAGTACTCGCGAGCCGACACCGAAGATTTTAGCGCGACGACACCCCAGCTCTTGCCAAACGACACCCTAGCCTTGCGCGGCGACACCCGAAAGGCGGAAACCTAGTACTCGCGAGCCGACACAAGATTTTAGCGCGATGACACCCCAGCTCTTGCAAACGACACCCTAGCTCTTGCGCGGCGACACCCGAAAGGCGGAAACATACGAGACATCCCAGTACTCGCGAGCCGACACCGAAGATTTTAGCGCGACGACACCCCAGCTCTTGCCAACGACACCCTAGCCTTGCGCGGCGACACCCGAAAGGCGGAAACCTACGAGACATCCCAGTACTCGCGAACCGACACCGAAGATTTTAGCGCGACGACACCCCAGCTCTTGGCAAACGACACCCTAGCTCTTACGCGGCGACACCCGAAAGGCGAAACCTACGAGACATACCAGTGCTCGCGAACCGACACCGAAGATTTTAGCGCGACAACACCCCAGCTCTTGGCAAACGACACCCTAGCTCTTGCGCGGCGATACCCGAAAGGCGGAAACATACGAAGGCAAACATATGAATACATCGAGGACACTCCTGCTCGCAATATAAAATTTATGCATTTGCATTAAATATTAATCAGTGTTAATATGAATAAATTACATTCAATTTTCATTCAAAGAAGAATAAAAAAATTAAGAACATTTTTCGACAATGTCGCTAATCTTTTTGTTCAGGCCCTCTCTCAATATCGTCGCAGCTAAGTGTCGCCGGTAATCTCTGACTTCCTCATCCATGAAATCCATCTTCATATCAGGATTGTCCCATCGAGCAAGACATCCATGTATCTCAGACAGTATAGGCCGCAATCCAGTGATCCGGTCGGTTGGCTTGGGCAATCCGAAATATCTTCCATCGGCCAATCCATCACTTCCTTCTTATCGCAGTAGATATGGAATATGTGGCCTAGAATTGTATGTCATTTCCTTGCATTGGCCTTATACTTCGGGTTGCGTTTCAATGAATTCAGGTGCATGAACACCTTTCTTTCCATGTCGAGAGCAACCAAATGCCAGTGCGAGTTATCAGAGTTTATAATGGTGAAAAAAAACCGGAATTGGGCCTTATCTTCATCCGATACATTATCAAATATCGCAGCCCCTGATGTTCCAGCAAGTTCATGAGCAGGTGATGAGGAAGTCAGACATAGAGCAGATACGAAAACTGATGCAATTATGCACTTATGGTATTGGTCAGGATGCTCTGCCCAGTTGCGCATCAGAAACTCCTGGCCGCAATCAATTATCTGCCAATGGAATGTAAAATGATTAATATAATTCTAAAATCAATGACTAGAACATGTTCCTTGATATACTTACATAATCTATTATCATTTCATTGTTAATGAGATCTTGAAGATTTTTTTTGTTGCAACGCCAGAAAACATATTTGTGTAGACGATCTCGTCGGTTTGTTGCTTGCTCAAAAAATTTTGAATAATTATTTGGTCATCTTCGACCGTTGTGTTGGGCTTTGACGTGCCCACTGTCTTCACCGACTTTTTAGGACAGGTTGTCTCATAACATTCTCCGACGACCGTGGATGCCTTACGCTTCCTCGGCTTTTTAATCCTCCTAAAAGCGAAGGCACTCCAATTATTTCTAAGTCCATATTGTCATCCTTTGGCACAGGGGTGCCAAGTTTATTATCGGATATGGACTCATGTTTATTTTCATTCCCATGCTCTATTTTATCAGCCAATGAATCCCCCTCCAATCTCTTCTCCTCTGCTTTTGCATTCCCTGTCTCAATTGAAAACTCGGATGAATGGTCCTCCTCATTTATTGCATTACCAGGCTCGCGAAGGACCAACTCCAGGAATGCACCTTCTCTGTTTTCTGTCTCCCCTGTCCTCCTATTTATTGCATTACTTTCCTTTCTGACCAGTGAACTGAGGAGGCTCGCAGCAATGGACAGCCTGTGCCTGACATCGTCGAGTTGATCCTTAACGCACTCCAATTCAGTCCTCAACTCGGTGCATCCTGCGCAGCTATCCGTTGGTTGAGGGGCGCAGGTATCTGTTGGTTGAGGGGGGGATGCAACATTCTGCTGAGGGAGAATCCAGCGCTCTTCTGGCAATGGTACAGTAGCTCCCTCCATCTGCAACGCAAGATGATAACAAATTAATATTAAGTGAACATATTGACGCATTAAGTTGGAAAAAATGGCCAGAGCAATGGAGCAATGAACTAGATTACCAAGTCGTGAGGCTGCAAGTCGGTAACCCGAACCGTTTGGATCTTCATTTGGTGGTCATACCACTTCAACAGCCGGGGCCGTTTATCAGTTTATGCTGGCTCTCGCATTAATGTATGCTCGAGGAACCACGCCTGAACATGATATTTTTTTGGATATTAAATAATGTAATATTACAAAAAAAATTTACTCACAACACTAATTATGTGTCTCAATAATCCTTACCACCAGTGCTGCCGAGCATCCGAACAAGGTAGGCTGCCTCCTAACTTTTTTTGCATTCTTTGAGTGCACCGGCTCCTCGGAACGCAAGCAAGCAGCTATTTCTGGGAGAGCCAAAACAATCAACTCCTTCAGTGCCGAAGCCCAGCCGATGCTACCCAGTTGACTTAAGTCATCCAAGTGCTGGATGAGATACCGTGGACATCTCTGATTAGACTTTGGAGCCAAAACATGGCCAACATGTATGCGATCCAAAGTCGGACGGTGTCCTCGACATCCTCCTGTACTTTACATGATCGGAGTTGAAATATCAACTTTTCCAAACCTTCTTGGCGAAGATCTAAACCCTGGCCAAACCGTTTGAACAACCTTCCGTTGAACATTTGGCTGGACGTGTCGATCTTCTTCCCATGAGCTGGAAGTCCCAGAATGAGTGCGACTTCATCGGCACTGAATAGAACTGGCTTTCCGCAAAACATGAACTCGTCGCCTCCATTGTGACATCTTATGATGTCTGCTAGCAGTCGCCCGTCGACTGTGAACGTCTGCATGTCGACGAAGGCACCAAATGGGGTCCTTCGAATCAGTTTTGTATGCCGTCTAGAGAACCCCATCCTCCAAACCCTTTGAACGTATACTGCTGGCCTACAGCTATTCTTAAACAGCTGGGAAGCCTTCACTGGGGGGACTGGAACAATTTTATTATCAACTGAAACAGGGGATAAGACAGAAGACATACTTGTCATGAAATTTTAAGAGAATGTCATAATATTTAATATAGTGATAAACATACCTGAAGGAGCCGCATCCTCATTCGAACGAAGAACCATGTCCTTGCATTGTTCCGCCATTTTCTCTGTCTGCTTTTTCTTTGTTCGCGGTCTTCGTCCACAAACGAAAGCACTCATCTCCATGAATGAAGTATACGGAAGAATGAACTATGGTACAAATTTAGGAGGGAAAAGGAGACCAGTGGCTTCTAGAGCAAGAGACGAAGGATGGCTTCTTGAGCAAAAGGATGGCTTCTCGAGCAACAGATGATTGAGTGCTTTTTCTAGGGTTTATGCCGACCTTAGAGAAATACGAAAGGACACCCGGATCGCCACGATCACATCACAGAGACCCGCAACCCATAGGAACTGCCACGTTTAGCAACTTTTCTCGAAATATGGCATGGCTGAGTTACTAGGGTGTCGTCGAATTAGTACTAGGGTGACGTCAAATTCCCGCCTTGTTCAAGCATGGGTGTCGTCGCCTTAAAGCTAGGGTGTCGTCAGATTTTTAACTGGGGTGTCGCGAAGGATTTATGGCCGAATTCAATTAGGTGTCGTCGGGTACTCTCTATGTGGTCATTTGTAAGCACGGGTGTCGTCACCCTAAAGCTAGGGTATCGTGGGATTTCAACTGGGGTGTCGCGAAGGATTTA
>UESW01002216.1:219863-288072 GCA_900491605.1 Calamus simplicifolius | reverse complement strand
TCGACTAGGGTGTCGCCGGGGACTCTCTATGTGATCATTTGTAAGCACGGGTGTCGTCGCCCTAAAGCTAGGGTGTCGTGGGATTTCAACTGGGGTGTCGCGAAGGATTTATAGCCGAATTCGAACTAGGGTATCGCTGGGATTATCTCTGTGGTCAGTTTTAAGCACGGGTGTCGTCTCCTTAGAGCTAGGGTATCGTGAGATTTCAACTGGGGTGTCGCGATTGATTTTTGGCCGAATTAGAACTAGGGTATCGCGGGGATTCTCTCCTGTGTCAGTTCTAAAGACGGGTGTCGTTGCCTTAAAGCTAGGGTGTCGTCAGATTTCAACTGGGGTGTCGCGAAGGATTTACGGCCGAATTCAATTAGGGTGTCGCCGGGTACTCTCTATGTGGTCATTTGTAAGCACGGGTATCGTCGCCCTTAAGCTAGGGTGTCGTGGGATTTCAACTGGGGTGTCGCGAAGGATTTACGGCCGAATTCGAACTAGGGTGTCGCTGGGATTATCTCCATGGTCAGTTTTAAGCACGGGTGTCGTCTCTTAGAGCTAGGGTGTTGTGAGATTTCAACTGGGGTGTCGCGATTGATTTTCGGCCGAATTACAACTAGGGTGTCGCGGGGATTCTCTCCGTGGTCAGTTCTAAAGATGGGTGTCGTTGCCTTAAAGCTAGGGTGTCGTGATATTTCGACTGGGGTGTCGCGAAGGATTTACGGCCGAATTTGACTAGGGTGTCGCCGGGGACTCTCTATGTGGTCATTTGTAAGCACGGGTGTCGTCGCCCTAAAGCTAGGGTGTCGTGGGATTTCAACTGGAGTGTCACGAAGAATTTACATCCGAATTCGAACTAGGATGTCGCTGAGATTCTCTCCGTGGTCAGTTTTAAGCACGGGTATCGTCTCCTTAGAGCTAGGGTGTCGTGAGATTTCAACTGGGGTGTCGCGATTGATTTTCGGCCGAATTAGAACCAGGGTGTCGCGAGGATTCTCTCCGTTGTAGTTCTAACGATGGGTGTCGTCGCTTAAAGCTAGGGTGTCGTGAACTTTCCACTGGGGTGTCGCGAAGGATTTACGGCCGAATTTTGAAGTAGGGTGTCGCGGGGATTCCTTACCATCCGGACTCTCAGAGCGAGGGAGGGTAAGAAAGAGTTCTTCTTGCAGAGATGAAATCCAACATAAATTGGCGCTAGGATGGAGGGAAAGGACAGCATCCGGACTCTCAGAGCGAGGGGGGGGAAGAAAGAGAGTTCTTCTTGCACAGATGAAATTCAGTTGAGCACGAACCTACGCCCTTGCTTGAAAGTCTGGTCGACAGGAAATATTTCAGTTTCGAGGCTGAAAAACCTGGCTACTGGAGTCTACTGGAGTCTTCAAATATAAAAGTTTATCCAATGAGTTTTTCCTTGCCAAAACCTCACGTAGACGTTCGCTTCTCTCTCTGATTTCGGCCAGGTCTGCCTTCGTTATCTCTTCGTCAATTGCTTTTAAAAGGCTCGTTTTTTCCTCCATCTGCTTTTTCTCTATTTTCCTGTCATTAAAGCCTTTTAAAAGCAATTGACGAAGAGATAACGAAGGCAGCTGAGGCCCATCTTACAGACCTGGCCGAATTCAGAGAGAAAAGCGAACGTCTACGTGAGGTTTTGGCAAGGAAAAACTCATTGGATAAACTTTTATATTTGAAGACTCCAGTAGACTCCAGTAGCCAGGTTTTTCAGCCTCGAAGCTGAAATATTTCCTGTCGACCAGACTTTCAAAGCAAGGGCGTAGGTTCGTGCTCAACTGATTCCTTAGCATTCGGACTCTCAGAGCGAGGGAGGGGAAGAAAGAGTTCATCTTGCAGAGATGAAATCCAACATAAATTGGCGCTAGGATGGAGGGAAAGGGCCGCATTAAAGAGTATGACATTCGTGCTTACAAAACAGTTATGACTCCCAGAATGTCATAACTATTTTGTTCTAAGGAAGTTACCCGCGCATTAAACGGTTTGGTCACGCATTAACTAACTCTAATCAGAAAAAACTGTTGGTGTAATAAAGGAGCTTTAGAAAGAAGTTGGAAGAAAGACTTTTTACTTTGTGCTGCGGATGACATTTCCTCTAGAAGTTTTTGTACACAGACTCCAGTTGCCAGGTTTTTCAGCCTCGAAGCTAAAATATTTTCTTTCGATCGGAGAAGAAAGATAGTTCTTCTTGCACAGATGAAATACAACGTAAAATGGCGCTAGGATGGAGGGAAAGGGCATTTTCGTCTGCACGCTAATTTAAAAAAAAGCAAACTGCTTTAAATGGCCGTCATGTTCAGAACGTAACATCAAAGTAGAGCCATACAACCCGGCAGGTCATCCACGTAGGAGCCACATGGATTAATCAGAAGAGGCGGTGCAGCCCACGTAAGCCTTGCTGCACCGGGGGTGGTGTACAAAGTCTTTTTCTTGTACCATAGGGGCCAATTCCGTCCCAAATCGCGTTGGAAAAAAAGTTCTTATATATATATATATATATATATATATATCGTGCACACCGCACGCGTATGACCATACGTGTAATATAAAAAATAAAATAAAAATATTTTTAAACACGCACGATTAATTATCGCGCGCAACAGCGCGACGCATGGTGCAGCGAGCTGGATGGTACAGGGCCAATGGATAGAGAAAACCATGGCCGAGTTATCGTATTTTAAAGTCCAAGTCCCATGCCAGGATTTTTTTTTTTTCTTGATACTGGACGCATATATTGAACAAGAAAATATAAATACTCTTTGCTAATATCAAGACTTGAATGATATACCTGGTCTTAACCTTTTGATTTGATGAAATCCCCACCAGAACTTGGTAGGCCAGGTTACCATACGGTCAAGGATCAAAGAGTATGACTGGCTCGACAGGGGAAACTAGCTTTCAAAACGAAAAAAATGCTAAGCACGGAGGACGGCATGAGGAACTTCACTACAGGAGGAAATTCGCCTTTTGATGTATACATTAAGGTGTTACAATCAGTACAGAGTTTTCTCTTAACAAACTGAAATCATAAGTCTTTGCAACTACCAACAGCAGCAGAGAAGCAAACTTATCAACAGATCACTTGACAAAGCTGGGGCATATTGTTCCATTTAGAGGTAGCATATAATCAAAGTTTCCTTATGATATACTTGAATATTATATAAAACGCTTGGCGAAATTTTATTTCATTCTTTATATCAAAATTTAACTGTTGCTATACTTGAAAGGAATTTTTAAAAAAATGAAGAAAAGGAAGAAGATTTAAGCAGCCTTTTTATGCACCATATTTCGCTATAAGACGCTTCATATATTCTTCAGTATCATTTGGTCTTCTTCTATGAGAAATCAATGACTCTTTTAACGCATTCTACAATACCTTCACAGTTAGCTTGGGACACTACACATCCTGAATCATCTTCCAAAGAGTGAGGGGATCAGAGACTTCCATGGTTTTGACAGGCCTTCATTGTCTTGCAGTGTTCCAACTCATCATCACGGATGTTTACAAACACATGATATAAGTTTTCTGCAAGACAAGCATGAGTTCTAAAAAGCTATTATTTTACCAGCAATTTTTTAATGGCTTTCCCCTCATGCTTCAATTTGAAAAGAGGCAGGAGTCAGATTCAGCAGAATCTGGTAAAAACACAATATTGACTATCAGGCAGTAACACAAGGATTAGTAGGCTCTAATTAACAGTGCTAATCAGGTGTTAGCCGTGAAGATCACATGATCATTTGAGACCTGAAAATAAAACCTGAGAGGAAAAATATATTAGGTAGCATCATGCAATCGGCACGAAGCCAAATCCATGCAAACCTGATGGCTTAGATTTTCTGCTGTGTAAGGCCACAAAAGGATAGCAACATAATACAGACGTTATAAAATAGTGAATTGAGTAATGGGTGCCGATAAAACATGAGGTACGCCTGCACAATAAATCCTAAAAATTGGGATAGCTACAGTGGAGGGGTAACAACAAACAAATGCATTTTGATATTAACTAATTTATGTATGCACACCAATTTCTGTTTAGCTTATTAATAATTATGCAGTTGTAATTAATGATAATTAATAGTCCTGAGAGCATCCCTTTTTTATTTTATTTAAAGAAGCCACCTAAAAGGTTCAAAGCATTCCTAAAATATTCTCCAAATTAAAGATGAGAATAGAAATGATGAAAAAGGTTTCTGAATTGTATTTAATTCATGGTTGGCACATATCTGGTCCATCAAGTATATTTTTTTTTTTGGAGACAAAATAGTGCGTATGGAACATGATTTGGCCAAATCGAACACGGTCATCTGTGATGTATTGGATACCACCACAGCTCCACCAGGGAGGTATTGATGTTTTGCAAAAGTAATTGAACAACTAAGAAATCTTTAAGGCCAAGAAAAGAAAGAAGTTGTCATTGTCCCATACCTATTCTTGGCCTCCTAAAGTTTGGAGTTCTGGTTGTCTGGAATTCATCTGGAGAGAGATTTAAAAAAAAATGTAAAAACCAATGCTAGTGGGAAAAAGGCAAGCCATTACAAAGGTAGGAAAAGACCATGATATTTACCAAACAAATACAAGTCTTCATTCAAATAGTATCTTATAGCAGCCTCTGGAGCAGGTAACTGTTTCAACTCTTCTGCATCCAAAAAAAAAAAGGGAAAAGAACATCAAGCAAGTTGAACTGCCTTGAGATTTCATGTTCAAAATTATTCAACTTAGTAAGTTTTTGGAATTAAGTGCAACAGAAATGCATATGTTAAGATGGACATATGGTAAAACTTTAAAAGATAGAATTAGAAATAAACATATAAGAGAAATGATAGGAGAAGCCTCAATTGAAGATAAAATGAGAGAAAATCGATTACGGTGGTTTGGACATATACAACGTAGACTTTTAGATGCTCCAGTTAGAAAGAGTGATCTTTTAACAATTCATGATAAGGATAAAGGTAGAGGTAGACCTAAACTAACATGGCTAGAAATAATTAAAAAAGATATAACTATTTGTAATTTAAATGTCGACTTAGTCCTGAATAGAGCAGAGTGGAGGAAGCAGATTTATGTAGCCGACCCCATGTAGTTGGGAAAAGGCTTAGATAATTGATTGATTGAAAGTAAGTTTTTGGAATTAACTCATTTCTTCCTTCAAATTTATTTGATATGGAAAGCAGTTAGAATTAACATTTCTATAACTCAACAGTAACAACTTAGTTCTATCAAAGTGGAACAACCAATGTCAAAAAGAAATTATTTGCCATAGGATGGAATGAACAAGTGCAAATTAGGAGTCAGGATGGCAATTTTACCCCGATCCATCCGACCTGCCACGACCTGCCCCAGTCTTCAAGCTTTTTACCAAGTTCAAGGCAAGTTTCAGGAAAAACTAAAGCCTTAAGGTCGAGGTTGGAGGCAGAGCTAGTACATATATATTCCCGACCTTGAAACCCAACCCAAACCTGCTCCAAATCTATATTTTTCAAATATTTTTAAGTTTTTAAATATTTAAAAGTTCTAATATTTTTTAAAGTGTTTTTTAAAATATTGTTCAAAAAAAAAAAAAAAGAGTAGGGGAAATGCAACAAGTCGAGGCAATACAGTAGGGAATAAATTATTACCATGGCAAGGCATGGGATGGGGGTAGGGTGGGGTATGGGAAGTTAGGGACAAGGATGGGGTGGGCAAAAACAAACCCCGATCCACCCCATTGCCATTCCTAATTACAAGAGAGTAGCTAATTTCAATGAAGATTAAGTCAGTTAGTAATATCCTTGATTTATGATTTGGATTGTCAGCAATGCCAAAGATCACCTACTGAACTATAATATAAATGAGGCTACAATTCTTTATTGATTTTTCTCCTTGTCCAGGGTTTACTCAAGGACCCCTATTTTGAGAATAGTAGTTCATTTCTAAAGGCAACATTATGAAGAACAATTTAGAACAATTCTAAATATAAGATAAAAGAGCAACATTATAAAGAACAATTTTACACATACATAAATTATTAAAACACAACCTTTGATACCATATGCCTTCTCTAGTCTCTTCTTAATGCATGCTTCTTTTGACTTGTAACACTCATAAAATTGATCCCTAATTAGCCTTCAACTATTTAAAGGTCTCCAATAAAGTTCAAAATAACAACACAAAGAAAGTTTCATATGAAAATGGATAAGCTAGGAATTATGAATATTGTACACTTCCCTTGACCTCTAATACTAACAAAATCTATATCTGAATCAACTGCAAAAGCATCCACAGCACGTTTAGAATAGCAGGGGACAGAACTTTTATGGGGAAGAAAGTAAGCTAAATTAGACATTCTTAAAATGAGACTACAAGATAGAATTACAAAGTCTTTGGGCCATATTCATGTCGTTAGTGTTCCTTTTTAATATCCTATAGTACCACAGAAAAAATAATCTAATACCAAAAAAGAAAAGGAAAAATAGACTAGAATCCTTACCCCCTCGAAGCTTTACAAACTTGCCATATGTTGAGTACGCATGCCTTTCAACACATTCAGAAAAATGATCTGCACATAAATTATAATAGAAAAAAAGCAAAAGAAAGTGCATAATAAAAACGAATCATAATAATACGGTTCTGTATTTAATTGAGCATAGATGGTTCAAAACTAGGTACTACCTTGTGATGAGCAGAAATTTACTTGTGCAATTTTCTTGACCATTAGACAAAATTTGTTTACCACATATTGCAGCATTATAGTTTAGAGAAACTCCTTGTGCCAATACAATTTTTTTATGAGCACTCAATTAATTAAAAATTATTTGCACTGCACTAAGAGCAACTTTGAAATAAGAATGCAATTTGCTAGAATCAATTATGTCATGATGCTTACAAGACAAGGTTTATTTTTAATACCAAACTTGTTCAGCACTGAAATCTCAAAATAGAAAATTAGATAAAATGAAGGCTACAGGGCATAAATATGTCTATACTTACATGCCATTCTCGGGCTTAGAGCATACATGACAACCGTCATGAAGTAGCAGAAGATTGCTATGAGCTGAGCAATAAAATGATCAAACCAGAAAGCATTGCCCCCTAGTTCCTGGAAAAAAAAATCAAGACAAGAATTGCATTAGGTATCCAACAGAGGTGATAAATAAGTTTGAGCTTCAGTGTAAACGATATTCAGCGTGCATCATATGGTGACAGTTACAGTGTTACATAATTAAAGGGTCAATACATTGGTAGGGAACAGTCAATTGATAAATCCAGTTATATCAATCGGAAAAAAAGATTAGAAAAAGCAACATGCATGGATTCCTAATAAAAGTCAAAAAATATAAAACATAGTAACTCTGGATCACTTATGAAGCAGTGTAACCATCCCTGACACAAGCTACTGAAACTATGTTTATGTTAAAGAGGAGTAAATCTTTGAAGCATTAAAAGAACTTCTAGAAGAGAATGATGAATTGGTTAAAGGAAAATATGAGGTTGATAGACTGTTAATGGCTTGTACAGGTCAATGAAACATAAGAACTGAATTTTGATTGGTAGAAATTGGCAACATATCACAAACTCAAATATGCATCCTGAATGTTGAACATAAGACAAGACTTTGGTGCATTATCACTACATTGTATGCAGTGGGTGTTGTCTGTCAATTATCCTAACAATAGTTATCTTTTAAGATTACAAAATCCCATAGTCATCAAGACTGAAAATGAAAGATGAGAGAGAAAAAGCAAAATGAATCAACATCATGTAAAATAACCACAGCCAATAGCCAAGCATCATTCTGTGGTCAGCTTCACAAATCCTATTGACCCATCAACAATACATTTAACCAAAAAGCTAGCAGCTTTCTAAATAAAATTATGTAGGATATCTCAGTCAACCTTTTCTTCAGTTGACTGCTAATTCATGAAAATGGTAATCAACAATATAACCAAGCAGTGCTTGTTTTTCTACTGTTGAATAAATTATTTCATTAGAATGGGCTGCAGTACAAGTCCATCTCAGGTCCAACCAGATCAATCTCTTGGGTTATAAAATGAAGAATTTTGTTAATCGCCCAAGTTAAACAAGATGAAAAGTGACATCCAATAATTTGCTGACCTAGAAACAAGACTTCAAGGAAGAACTATGGTGTTTTCATGGTCTTGGTGACATTGACCGATCCTTTTCATTTCAAACTACAAATATATGTTCTGTTTGCAAGTGGAAACTTCAACATTATTTGATCCTTTTCACTTTGTTTTTTTCTAAATATCTCATGCGTCAACAATGAAAAATGGTTCCCTGTATCAAACCTTGCCTCCCATCCTCTTAGCTTAGAATTTTTTTGATTTTAGGAGAATCTTTAAGAGTTATTCTTTAATTGCATCTTAATTGCATGACTGCAAACTATACAACTAATAAGCTGCAGTTCCTTCATGGCCCCTCCCCTGCTGCCTTTAGCCTTGACCTGAATTTTAGTCCCAATCAAACAGAGTTGGTGTTAAGTTGTGAGCCATTGAAAGAAAGCTCTTGATTTTTAGGTGATCCATTAAGCCGAACCCAACTAAATGAGAAGCAGCTTACAGTAAATGGATTAGTAGGGTTTTATTTCATCTAAGAAATATTAGATCCACGTGTTGCCATTCTGATATTTGGACGTGGATTAATATCATGGAAAATGCCTTCAATATCACCCTGACTCCTATGAAGGCCCAATAAATCCGAACAACTTTAGCCAATGGAACACTTCTTTATTTGTCAATCTTATGTTATAAGTTGGGCTCAAGGGTTGAAGTACCGCATGTCATGCCCATGCCAGTCTCTGGCTAGGCAGTACATACTTTACCATGCCAGATAGGTACAAGCCACAATGGAATGATACAGACTGGCAAATATGATATGGGGCATCTATTCTTGTATTGTGCCCATCCCCTATTTGTGTGCTGCATAGCATATATAAGAACTGCCACAACATTGTACCTAGATCCATGTTCAAGAAAAGCTAGGAAATACCATCAGTTAGTAAAACCCCAAACATCTTTTCTTTTCCTTTCGAGAGGTCAATGAAAGCTCATGCATGCATGAAAGGAAGATCATGAGACCACAAAGAAGTATGTGTTGTTGTGGGGGGGGGGTGGGGGGATGTGGAGAGAAGAGATTCTATGCTGCCATGATTATGGAAGAATGATGTAAAATGTGAGGGAGTTATGACCTGATTATGGAAGAATGATGTAAAATGTGAGGGAGTTATGACCTAGAAAAAAGTATAAGAGGTTAGGCCAGTATGGACCCAGAAATTCAAATGGCACCGATGAGCAAAAGCACAGAGAGAGAAATAATGGTGGATTTTTTTTTCTTTTTTTAAGGAAAGGGGAGGGCAAGGTTAGTAGCAGCATCTAGGGTTTTGAGGGCTGAGGGCACATACTACACGTAAGATACTAGGGCATGCAAAAAACAAATCAGCTGTTTAAGGTAAATTAAATCATAAAGTCTAGTAATTTATGCATGTACACTTGAAACATAATAAATGAAGCATTGCAACATAATTCATAGTGGATGTAGCTTGTTTACATCTAAATACTTCTATTTCTTTCTTTCAAGAGCATGCATGTGGACACACACGAGTCATGGGTGTGGCATATGAACTCTCAACTAAATGAGATTTTAGTAAAAGGACCTAATCTGAGTAGTAAGCATAAATGCCTTAAACAATGACTATATGAAGCTCAAATTCAATTCATAAACTCTAAAAGAAAACTGGAAAGCCACATAAAATTATATGGAACAAGAAACAACAATCTCTTGTGAGATGCAATCAATGCAGCAATGGATGATGGGTTCTAGGGTACATATTGCAAATAAGAATTTGGTAGATAGCTTGAAAAAACAACTTTCCAACACCCTGAGCAGAATGGCAAGAAACTATAGCTCAGACACCATTCATCAGAACCCAAATATTTCAGGCAGCATAGCCTTCCCAGTGGAGATTCAAAAATTGAAGGAATAGATCCAACACCCTATTAAACAAATGACAAATTAAAGACCTATTGTTGACCCACATCAAACTAAACTTCTGGCAAGTCGCAACCAAAAATCCATGGGTTCAACAACACTTTAGCTATGTTCTCTAATGAGCATATCATTGCATATGGTTAGATAACATCAAATCAAACAGTAACAATCAGAAAACGCAACATATTACGTTTTACTATGACTTTGATGAAGAGTTAGAGAAAAAGGAGGTAGCAACCAAAGACACGTATGCAGAAAACATGACAATTGAAGACAGTTTACAATCTGAAGAATTGGCAAAAGTCCATAAGGTGAAGTAGCATCTGTATGGCTCATATCAGGACAAATGATTAAAGAAAGATTACAATTTGAAGAACTTGTGTCACGTCCCCAGACCCAAAAATTTTGTGCTAGGGTGACAACCGCCGCATGCCGGGCATGCAAGGCATCCCAAATTTGACACAACAAATAATTTAAGGCAATATGTATAAATAGTCAATCCAAATCCATACTTTATTACAACCCATAATTATAAGTTTGGGCTACAAGCCCTACACACAAGCATAACCGGGGTTACATCAACAATATGGAATTATTTTATTTAACTAGAAGCTCCATCAACCCCAAAATCCTTCTTCACTCCTGAGGCTCTGAAAAATATTATGAGATTTACATGAGCTCACACTCAATAAGTAAGCCTATAATAATATATAAAATAATCATATATCAACATATCTTATCAAGATATCATCAATTCATAATTCTTAAACTTTCAATTTCAAATGCATTTATCATGCTATCAGAACAAGCATATCACCACTCAATTTAATTTGGAAGCTTATACAATAAATACCAGAAAATGCATTGTAAACAACCCATTGTTTATATGATCATTTTTATATTATATTTTATGTGTCCCACGGCCCTGCTACACCTCAATCAGAGCACATCCTCTAGATGTGTGTGGCCTCCACATGCCACCTCATCGTCAATCATAGCACATCCTCTAGATGTGTGGCCTCCACATGCTATATCATCGTCAGTCAGAGCACATCCTCTGGATGCGTGGCCTCCACATGCCATATCATCATCAGTCATAGCGCATCCTCTAGATGCATGTGGCCTCCACATGCCACCTCATAATCAATCAGCACACATCCTCTAGATGTGTGTGGCCTCCACATGCCATATCATCGCCAATCAGAGCACATCCTCTAGATATGTGGCCTCCACATGCCATATCATCATCGAACAGAGCACATCCTCTAGATGTGTGTGGCCTCCACATGCCACATCATAGAAGAACCGCGGCGACACATATAAATATAATTCAGGATCATCATTATATATGCATATCACACATCATGCATCATCATAAGCATAATCTTTTCATATCACATAAACAGTGGTTTGTACATTCTTAATCATTGCATGTAACCAATTTACTTTGCAAAGTTAAAAATAAACATGTACATCATATTTGGCATAAGCATAATAAACCATTACTTTGCAAATTAATACCAGCTATTGTAGCAAATATTCAATTAAATACTCATGGTACAGTTTACCAATTTCCCAAAATAATCAATAAAACTTCATTCATAAGCATGCATAAAACTATAAATACAACAATTTATAATTTATAAAATTATTATATTTGGCTTACTTACCAGATTATGCAATAAATACCAGATTATGTAATGTAAACAAACCCACTGTTTATGTAATTATTGTTTTCGTATGTGTCCCACGGCCCTACAAATTAATCAGAACACATCCTCTAGATGTGTGAGGCCATACATACTCAAACAGAATACACCTACCGATGTGTGAGGCCAAATGAGAACCGCAGCGACACATACTAGTCTATCACAATGTTATCATCATACTTGCATGTCACTCATCATGTATCAATTTCTCATATTACATATACAGTGGTTTGTACATTATTAGCAAATGCATATGGACATCCCAGCATATTTTGCAAATCAAAGAATTTATATTTTTGCACATACACCAAGAAACTATTTCTTTCAAAATATTATCAGCTACTATAGTCATAATAAATGCTCATATGTAAATTTATGGTACCATTCAAAATAATCAAACCAAATAAACTTTCGTTTTCCTTATCTCATAATATACTTGCAAACTATAAAACCATGAGTTATAAATTAATAATTATAAATAGACTTACTTACCTTAATACGCAAATTCCAAACTGTAAACCAGCTATTTAGACATCTGGGTACCGGTAGGGGTCGCCAGCGCTTCCTTAAAAGCCTAATGAGAAGGTTCGCGATGCCTTGGTCGAAGGAAATCGGGAACCTAAACGCTATGCCGAGAGCGTAAGCGTCGTCAAGAAGTCAAATGGTCGAAATCCCGGTTCACATGAACCGAAGGTTACAGGACTTCTTCTTCCCATTGGAAAACTGCACAATCCTATGAGATGTAGGCAGAAAATGAGATAGCTGTTTCTAATGGAGCTACCCGCTCCAGACTAAGATGCCTTATTTTGTTTGTCCATTTCTGTGCCTCTCCATGATGATAATATTCTGCCAACAATATCAGTGCTCGAGACGCCTTCTATCCGCTTGATTTGCTTATAACGCCCTGCCTCTTAGCTGGTCCGTAAGCATCAGTTCCATCAGGTAGTAAGAAAGGATCATCTCTATGTATAACGTAGTCGATGCTGTATTTATTGAAAAGAGTGTTCATACATTCTTCTGTGATTACATAAGGAGCATTTGCAACGACCTCATCCACCCACTTGAGCCCACTGACAAGGATCAACCTCTCTTCCATAGACAAAACAGGAGGTCCCTTGTTGGCCACAATCTCTTTGTCACGGACAACTCCCACCACCAATTCATCCCCCAAAGCCTTGGCTTGCCGTAAGGCATTCGTATGGCCGTAATGCATGAGGTCGAAGCACCCGTCCATATAGACCTTCACAGGCCTCATCCTGCTCCTCTGCTTGTAGAAGATCCCTAAATCTAGCCAAAAGTAAGGGAAGTATGGCAGTCCAATCCCTCCGAAATAGCCGGTCGAAAGCGAGAGAATGGCAACGGTGATCACAATTCCTCCAAGCCCAAACAACTGGGCATAAAACGCCCCATCCTAGATCCAATGATTGATCTCAAATTTTATAGAACCCAGTTCTGGTGTCAAGTACATATGTTGACGCGAGATCAGACCAAGATTTATTTTTATTTTTCTAGAAAGAAAAAGATAAATCAAGATGAGATTTTATTTTTCTCTCTCGCTCAGATTCCCCCTAACTCTCTCTCTCGCTGGCATTAAAAGGAAGCTTACCGGGAGCAGACATGCGCGAGGATGGGCAAGAGATTACCTGGAGGAGGTGTGCGCCAGGGTGAAGGAGGGAGTCATCCTCCAACTCCTTTATTCTCCCACGCGACGCCTCGGATCAATAGAAAATGGGAACCCATCCGACAGGCGAAGACCCAAGAAACCAGACGTCGCATCGGGACCTAAACGTCAGAAGGAAGTCAAGATGCCAGATGTCCAAAATGAATACTAGGAGTTACATTCCCCATAATAAATTACCGGGGGTTACAACTTGCATAAGTTAGAACTCAAAGGTGAAGTATCATCTGATATCTAATTGATGATACAGACTTATGTCACCCGGCTAGGTATAGGCTATTTTTTTTCTAAGTACGAAAGCGTCCTAGTAGGGGACCGGCCTTAGCACGCCTCGTGCTAAGTCAGCCTCTCTCTCAGAGTTGTTGCGCACAACTAGTAGGGTGAGGTTGATGAGACCTCCCCATACAGGAACCCCGAAAACCCCAACAAGTAATCACAGATAATGCCCAGCCCCAAACACAAGATGTACAGGGTCAACACTACCCCAACCTCTTTGATTACTACAATCCTAAGAGGAAGACAAGATGAATATGTGCTGCAGCACTACAAGAAATCTCTCACGATCTCTCCCTCATCTTGCCCTTAGGCTACAAGATGACTCACCCGTAACCCGTAGATGATCGCCCGTAGGAAGCTCCTCAACGGCACCGATCGTATCTTCTCTCTCCTCCTTCTCGCCCAAAGTGGTGGAGACTAGAAGATGCCGCCCACCTTCTTGATAGCCGGCTGGATAGGATCTCCTTTGATACCTCTCCGTGTGTTGTTGTGTTGATTGATTGCTCCCTCACGAAGACCTCCCTCTTATTTATAAGGTTGAGCCACCGCCTCATCCAAAGCTGTCGTCCTTGGCCTTATCTCCATGCATGCCACTTTTGAATCACCGCCTTATCTCCTTGCAACCTTATCTATATGCACCGTCCAAGTAAAGCATCGCTTGATCCACTTCAAATCTTATCTCTAGATGGCTGGTTGTGTAGGCTGATTAGGAGATTCGTTGCAGCTGCTTTGGACGTCCAAATCTGCCTCCAAAATCTCTCCACTGATGCTTTGGATAAGGGTCCATGTGTCTGACTAAGTGTGGGGCTTGCCGGCCCATGGACGGACGTGCGCATCCCGTGGCACGGTCAAACTCCGTCTTGGCAGGTCCTCGGCCACCTGCCTTGCCCGCGCTGCGCGCCGCGGGCTACGCTACGGCCCTCCTGGCCGTGCGCATCACTGGGGCGGTGACAATCCTCCCCCACCTGAAGATGCCGACGTCTCCGTCGCGCTCGCCCTCACGTAGGCCTGAATGTCTTCCTCGAACTGCCAAAGTTCTTCTGCTCGCCTCAGGTGGCATCGGAAACATCATCTCCGTGCCATTGTACCAAATACTCCGTGTACTGGGGTCCTTGACTCGTACCCACCTTTCGGTCTGCCAAAATTCTTGCAATCTTCCTTGCGAACTTGGGTTGGATGGCAGGGCGCATCCTGCCTGGGTTTCTAACTCGTCTGCAATCAGGTCTCCATGGTATGGTTTGAGGAAGCTAACGTGGAAAACTGGATGAATCTTCAGTCTGGCCGGCAAGGCCAGTTTGTAAGCTACTTCTCCACCCGTCAGAGTACTTTGAAGGGTCTGTCATACCTTGGCAAAAGGCCTTTGTGGAACTTTCGCTTGGTCGCTTTCCTCCAAAGATAGGGCATAATCTTCAACATCACAAGATCGCCCACCTGGTACTCCACTGGTCGTCGATGCTCATCTGCGCGCAGCTTCATCTGCATAGCCGCCCGTACAAGGCTGTCACGCGCCTTAGCGATGTTTTCGGTCCTGTCCCTTGCAAATAGATGCGCCGCTGGACATGGGCCATCATACTGTCGTGCAACCTCCAAGGGCGTCCTAGGCTGGTAGCCTAGGCATAACTCTGCTGGACTTTGATCTGTTGCTGAAGACCGGTTTAGATTGTAGGAAAATTGTGCCACGTCCAGCAACTCAAGCCAGTTTCGTTGTCTTGCGGTGACGAAGTGCCGCAGATACTCCTCGAGCAATGCATTCACCCCTCGGTTTGGCCGTCCGTCTGAGGATATGCTGTGGAGAATTTAAGCTCTGTGCCCATGATCTGAAAAAGCGTGGTCCAGAACTTACCCGTGAATCGGACGTCGCGGTCGCTGATGATATCTCCGGACAAACCGAAGATCTTGACCACATGGGTGAAGAAGAGCGCCGCGCACGTCTCGGCTGTGCATGGGTCTGGTACCATGAAGATAGCATACTTGGAAAATCTGTCCACCACTACAAAGATGGTCCGCTTGCCGTCCACCTCCGGAAATCCCACTATGAAGTCCATGGAAACAGATGCCCATGGTCGCTTGGGATGGGCAACGGTTGCAGTAGTCCCGCTGGTTTCCTGCGCTCCACTTTGTCCATCTGGCAGATCAGACAACTCCGCACATAGGCCTCCACGTCTCTCCACATATTTGGCCAGTAGAAGTCACGAGATAGCAGGGCATACATCCGCTCCATGCCCGGATGTCCTGCCCACCTTGAGTCATGGGACTCTTTTAATAAGTCGCGCCGTAAAGCTTCATTCTTCGGCACGACTAGCCTGCCTCCATGTGCGCGAAGCAAGCCGTCCTAGATCCAGAAGCGCCGCACCAGTCCGCTCGTCACATCACGCATTAGCTTGGCTATGCCGCGTCTGCCTGCGCTGCCTCGCGGATACGCTCTATAACGCTTGACTGCATGGTCGCCACCGCGGCCACGTACTCCTGTACGACTTGGCGGCTGAGGGCATCGGCCACTTGATTCTGACGTCCTGGCCGATGCTCCCAATCGAAGTCAAACTCCGTCAAGTATTCTTGCCAACGAGCTTGCTTGGGCGTCAACTTGCACTGGGTCTTGAAGTAGGTGTTGGCGACGTTGTCGGTAACAATTTTGAATTTAGTTCCGAGCAAGTAATGGCGCCATACCTCCAGCAATGTATCACAGCAATCATCTCCTTCTCGTGTGCCGAATACGTGTCTCGGCGTCCTTGAATTTTCTGCTCTCATATGCTACTGGATGTCCCGCCTGGACCAAGACTCCACCAAGCGCACGGTCGGATGCGTCCGTGTGCACTTCAAAAGGATCCTCAAATCTGGGTAGCTGCAAGACCGGCTCCGTAGCTAGCGCCGTCTTCAGCTTACCGAAGGCCTCCTCACAGTTGGGGACCAACTCCACCTTCGCTCCTTGAGCAGATCGGTCAAAGGGCTTGCGATGGCCGAGTACCCTTTGATGAACCTCCGGTAATAATTTGCGAGTCCTAGAACGATCGGAGCTCGCTCACTGTAGCAGTGTCGACCAGTCCAGGATGGCTGGACCTTGGCGCTGTCCATCCGTATCGCGCCATGGCCAACGATGTGTCCAAGAAAATGGACCTCGGTGCGTGCAAACTCGCACTTCTCCCTTTTGACGTAGAGGCGATGCTCCCGAAGTCGCTGCATAACTCGCCTCAAGTGCTCCACATGCTGCTGCAGGCTACTGCTGTAAATGACTATGTCGTCCAAATAGACTACGACAAAGTCATCCAGGAAGTCATATAGGACGTCTGTCATGAGATTGCAGAAGGTAGCTGGTGCGTTCGTCAGGCCAAAGGGCATGACCAGGAACTCAAATGAGCCGTACCGGGTCATACACGTCGTCTTTGATTCATCACCTGGCACAATACGTACCTGCGAGTATCCAGAGCGTAGATCCAATTTGCTAAAGTATTCCGCCTTCGAAAGACGGTCGAACAGATCTGCTGCGTTGGGCACCGGGTAGCGATTCTTCACGGTGACCTTGTTGAGGGCTCGATAGTCCACACACATGCGCAGAGATCCATCCTTTTTGCGCTGAAAAAGGACCGGTGCTCCGAAAGGGGCACGGGATGGCTGAATCAGTCCCGCGGCCAGTAACTCATCCAGCTGAGTGCGCAGTTCCTTCAGTCTGCAGGGCCCATGCGGTAGGGGGCCTTTGCCGGGGCATGCGCTCCGGGCTCCAGCTCGATTCGATGGTCGTGCGTGCGCCGTGGCGGTAATTCCTTTGGTAGCTCATCGGCATGAGATCGGCGAACTCCTGTAGTATCTCCCCCACCTGCGCGGGCACCTCCTCTGCGTCCTTCGATTCGGGCTGAACCTGGACTAGTGCCGCGACATATGTCTGGTCTCCTTTCCTTAGGCCTTTGCTGAGCTGCTTAGCGGATATCAGCCCGCTATCTGGAACTGTGCGCAACTGGTGTTGGCCATCTTCTGCTTTGCAACGGTTGACTGACCGCTGCTCTCTTCCTTAGCGGTTGGTGGCAATGCTGAAACGAACCCGGTGTTGTCCTCCGCTCCTATCAGCATGCCGTTGAGATGTGGAATGATCATTGCCTTGGCTGCCTTGAAGAATTCCAGCCAAGGATGATCTGAAAATCGTCAAGTGGGATCACAAAAAGCTGCACGGCCCTCTCCAGGGGCCGACTTCTAGATCAGCCTTTGTAAGGCCATTCACCCTCGCTGCCTTCGAGTTGATGGCCTTTATCATGGTTGCAGCGGTGGAAGTCTGCAAACCTAACTCCTTCACTATGTCTTCCGCAATGAAGTTGTCGGTGGCACCCGTATCAATCATGGCCCTCAGCTGGTGGCCATTGACCTTCACCAAAACATAAAGAAGCCCTTTGTAGGATGGCGGCTTCCTGGTGACAAACGCATTAATCGCTTGTAACTAGTTCACCCGGGAGGGTCCCTCTGAGTCGCTGGATTCCTCGACCAATTGGGAGATCAAGGCCGTGAGCTTCCCCTTCTTCTGACAGTCGCGCATCCGATGCACCTCGCAGATGAAACAGCCTTGGGGCCGCTCAGATCTGGTCGTGGTATCCTTAGACTGCTGAGTAGTTCCCTTCTCTTTTCGGGCTGTCTCTTCTTCTTCTTCCCTTGCTTCTTGGGATGAGACGTCTTGCCCTCCTTGGCTTTAGCTTTTTGCTTGCCAGGGGCGGGGGTAGGCGTAGTGGTATGAAAGTCGACGAAGCTCTTGGCAGCAGCCATCGCCGAATTGAGATCTTTCACTCCTTGCCTTCGTAGCTCCACTTGCGCCCAATTCTGCAACCCCGACTGAAAGTTGAACAACTTGTCGGCTTCGGACATGTCTGGTATGTCGAGTAGCAATGAGCTGAACTCCTTGACGTAGTCTCTGATGGAACCCGTCTGCTTCAGCTTCTTCAATTGGTCCCTCGCCACCCATGTGATGTTATGAGGGAGAAACTGAATCTTCAACTCTTCTTTGAGGGCCTCCCAAGTTGTAATTCCTGGCCTACCGGCGTTTCGATCTCCGCATTGCGAGTACGCCACCATAGCTTGGCATCACCAGCAAGGAACACGCTGGCAAGGCGGATTCGTTGCGCTTCGGTATATTCATTGCTAGGAAGTACTCCTTCATGTCCCATACGAAGTTCTCCAGTTCCTTGGCGTTGCGCGCGCCGCTGAAAGGCTTCGGATCTGGTATGCGGATCTGGGATGGATGTGGTAGATTCGCATAGGGCTGGCGTGCGCGCTCTCTCTGAGGGCGTCCACTTTATCTCCCAGCTCCTTGATGCGATTCAGAACCTCCTCTAGAACGGCATCTCTTCCGTCCTGTTGGCCTTCATTGGAAGAGCTTGGCCCGGCTCCATGATCTGGTTCTGCCGGGATCGCCTACTGGATCTGATTGATCTGCTGCTGCTGCTCCAAGGATCGGGTGATGAGATCAGTAAACCCATCCTCTGGAGGAATCCCGACAATAGCCTCGAGCCTTGCTATTCGATCGTTGTGATTCACATGGTTGATTTTTAGAAGAAAAAAAAAATTGTTCTTGGGTTCTTGTATTGAACCAGGCTCTGATACCCTCTTATCACCCGGCTAGGTATAGGCTATTTTTTTTCTAAGTACGGAAGCGTCCTAGCAGGGGACCGGCCTTAGCACGCCTCGTGCTAAGTTAGCCTCTCTCTCTCAGAGTTGTTGCGCACAACTAGTAGGGTGAGGTTGATGAGACCTCTCCTACAGGAACCCCGAAACCCCAACAAGTAATCACAGATAATGCCCAGCCCCAAACACAAGATGTACAGTCAACACTACCCCAACCTCTTTGATTACTACAATCCTAAGAGGAAGACAAGATGAATATGTGCCGCAGCACTACAAGAAATCTCTCACGATCTCTCCCTCACCTTGCCCTTAGGCTACAAGATGACTCACCCGTAACCCGTAGATGATCGCCCATAGGAAGCTCCTCAACGGCACCGATCGTATCTTCTCTCTCCTCCTTCTCGCCCAAAGTGGTGGAGACTAGAAGATGCCGCCCACCTTCTTGATAGCCGGCTGGATAGGATCTCCTTTGATACCTCTCCGTGTGTTGTTGTGTTGATTGATTGCTCCCTCACGAAGACCTCCCTCTTATTTATAAGGTTGAGCCACCGCCTCATCCAAAGCTGCTGTCCTTGGCCTTATCTCCATGCACGCCACTTTTGAATCACCGCCTTATCTCCTTGCAACCTTATCTATAATGCACCGTCCAAGTAAAGCACCGCTTGATCCACTTCAAATCTTATCTCTAGATGGCCGGTTGTGTAGGCTGATTAGGAGATTCGTTGCAGCTGCTTTGGACGTCCAAATCTGCCTCCAAAATCTCTCCACCGATTGCTTTGGATAAGGGTCCAGATATCTCTAACAAACTCCCCAAAATCTTATCCATATCTTGAGTTAGTTAGATGTAGATAATGACTGATTTTCCTTATCCAAATCTGCTGGTTGGATCCCCAAATCTTATCCATAAGATAAGGCTTAGATTTTATCAGATAAGGACAATTTTATTCCCAAAAATCGGAGCAGGAAGATCTGGGCGGTTGCAGGCTGATTCTGGGCGTAACAGTCCGCTGAGCGCGCGTCTGGGTGCTGGGCGCACGCCTGGGCGTGCACCTGGGCGCACCTGGGCGTCGGCCGCTAATGGATGGCTCCGGGTCTTCTTCGGCCACGCAGCTTTGCTGAAAACTGAGCTTGCTGATGCCGACTCCGCGTGTCGTCGCGTCTGGGAGATGAGTCCGCATTCGGCCTTGGCACTTGGATCACCAACCTCGCGCCATGTGTCTGACTAAGTGTGGGGCTTGCCGGCCCCATGGACGGACGTGCGCATCCCGTGGCACGGTCAAACTCCGTCCTGGCAGGTCCTCGGCCACCTGCCTTGCCCGCGCTGCGCGCCGCGGGCTACGCTACGGCCCTCCTGGCCGTGCGCATCAGGGACGGTGACACTTAAGGTGCAAAAGGACAAAGGTGCATCCCAAATTTATCGGATATAAATGCAGTAGTTTAGTGAGAAAGTAGTACCTCCATGATAAATAGATGATGCATCTCATTCCAGCTTTCGGCAAAATGCACTTTCAAATAATCACCTCTTCTCCACCAACCGAAGCTCTCATACATGTGCAGAACAGATATAAAAGCTGCTCGGTCATAAGCTCAAGCCAAAGCAAGCATAATTCAGTACCTAATCAAAAAAGCATGCTGCGCTGCTACATAATGAAAGCTTGGAATCTACTGAGGAGTGCATAAATTATTTGAAAATAATACCAGAGCTTTTCATAATAAATCGTAAGACTCACCAAAATATGGTACCCTAGCTATGGTTTCCAGCACAAAAAATCTTGCATAATGTCGATCATGATAAAATGCATCAAGTATCTTGACTACTACCTCCTACAAAAATTACAATTTACATGAAATAATTTGTGATGTTAAACACACCGTATATGTGTAATTATTAAAAAATATAATGGAAAGCTTATCACTGTTAGAGACAACTAGGTAAGAATAAACACCAGTACTGTCAGAAATTGAAAAGCCAAAGAGAAAATATCAGTATTTCAAATGACACTTTATCCTTTCAAACATTATGAATTATAGAAGCAACAAAAACATTTTTTTTCAAACAAACGAAAGCAGATACTTGGGCAGGACCTTGCAAAGGAAAATGAATCATCTGAATAGTACTTCTAATGTTTCTGCTGTAACAGGAACAAGCTAATAAAATTACCTAGACATCCACATGTACACATAAAAGGACAGGAGAGTTTACAACTTCTTTCTGCTAAAACCTGGTTTGCCAATATAAGAATTTCTTCAGTATATAAGACACTGAACTGAAGCGATATAGTCTAGTTCAACATGATTAAAACGTAAACCATTTCTTTTACAACACCTTCTGTTTGAACTGCTGAATCATCATTGCTTACTAAAGTCAGATTTACTTATTTCCATTTCCAAGTTTTGGTACATCAACAGTTTGCAACTATAAATCTCTTCATCATTTCATGTAAAGATTTAGCAAAGCAATGCTAACATGGAACAAAGTGGCCACTGCTGCTATCCCATCCAATAGTTGATACAATTTATCAAGAAATATTTATGAACCAGACTCTGAAGCATAGAAGCAATGCCTAGAATGGATTTAAATGCCACAAGGCATAGCATGAATCATGTCAATCCCTTGTCAACACACTGCGGGCAAAAAACTAGGACAGCATGCTGCTGTGCCAGTGTGCCCCAAGCACTCACACGGAATGGCACAGCAAGTGGCGTGGTACCAACCGTGCCAATGGTGGGCCTGCCGGTGATACTTCAATTCTTGATGTCTAGGTAATTGAGCAGAACTTAAGAATCAACAAGGATAATAGACATTGTCATGTTGCATTGAACTTTATGCGTGTGTGCTTGTGTTTCTGTGATACAAATCGGAACTACACTCAAAATACTTATTCTGAGACCATCAATATTCTCTAATGTTGCTAGATTCAGGATCTTTGTCCTTAACATGCATAAAATACAAATTAAATTTTGCAGAAGTATCGATAGATTCAGGCACTTTGGGTTTCCAGGTCAGCTTTATAATGTACAGTTGAAAACTAACAAGTTGTTTTTGTGGCCGGCAGCAATTAGGTAGCCGATCTCCATTGACAATTTAAGGGCAGGCATTAGCAAGGTTATAACAGAAAAGGGAGAACTGCAATGTTAAGAAGAGCATTGCAATGATTTAAACTACCAGCAGAGATTGGTAACTGACAAGTCATTCTCATGTTAAATGACTTCAAAACTTTCCAAAAGTTTTGGTCATCATAAACCATATTGAAACTACAACATAGGACACTAACTTTATGATTTTAACACGCATATATTCTCATAAATATAATGGCAATACTAGTCCGGCACATGCAAACTTTTTATAAAAGAAAAAAGAAGAAAAAAGAGACTACAGCTAAGAAACATTTTCTAGGTATCAACTATCGAGAAAACAGGTGAAATGTTATAAAATCCGAAATAAAAAGTGAACATACCGTGAGAAAAATATTCACGGATTGCTCAAACTTAATAACCCAGCGCTGCACAGGAGAAATAGTCATCGGATCAGCATCGGCTACCTTCCCATCTTTATCGGGAAGAGTCCTCGCATTAAACGAGTCCTCCACTGGAACTTGAACGGGGAATATCATTTTTTTTTTTTAATAATAATTTTGCCCTCAAGAAGATAGCTCCAGTTATTCTAGGTTTCCTATAGAATAAGTTCAATGATAAACCTTTTCTTTGTATTTATAGCTTTTAGAAATAAGAAAGATATTCAGAATATCTCCTTTATCTTTTATTTTAAATACAGCTTTATTATCTGTCATGCACATGTGCCTACAGTATGATAGCACAGAGGGATTTATAACGTAATAAGTTGTGAGATGTATGGTTTTTTTAGATATTTTATTAAGTAAAAAGTTTATGTTACAACTTCTCTAGAATTATAGGATTTAAATTATAACTTTTATTTTTAATATTTAACTATTTAATAATTTATATGTGCATTTTTTGTCTTTTGTTCAGCCATTACCAATCACAAGTGGAGAGCACTCAAAAAGTCATCAAAGACAATTTAACCGCCGAGCCCAAACAATACAATATTTGACCTTAAAGGCACACCATTTGGATTCTTAATTATAATAATGCAAGAAGCGCTACTGATCCTACCTAAATTTCTCATATTTAGATGCGCATCTTTATTTTCATCACTTATTTAATCAAGGATGATTCTGCAACTATTGCACCGTACTGTTAGTCCATTTCATTCCCCCTAATACTAATAGGTTCATTTTTTAAGAGAACCTTTTACCAAATTTCTTGAATGAAATAATTATAAATATTAAAAATCCTTTTTTCAGCAAAAAAATCTAATTAGAACGTTCTCTCAAAAAAAATTTATGTAAGATGTTGCTAGGTTGATTCTAATACAGAACAAATTTATCATCTTTTTCACCTACTTGATGCCATAACCTCCTTCCTCCCTCTTTCAAAGATATAAAGAGAAGGTACCAAAAAAAAAAAAAAATATAAAGAGAAATAGTTAGCCGATGAACAATTGAAGATGGTTGAACATATGTAAAATGTAGACAACTTTATATTCACTAAAATTTTTTATATTTAAAAATAAAACATAAATCTAAACTTTTAAACCTACTTAAAGACCTAAATTATTCTTCTATAAAAATCCATGTAATTTAGAGATCATTTATTTATGCATCAAAATCTTCAATATGTATAGTTTTATACCACAATTAATATATCAATTTTGAAGTGATTTAATGAATAAAAAAAAAGTCTCCAAGACATAAGAGCTTTTTTTATAAAAAAAATCAAACCTTATAGATTACATCCAATAATTCATATTTATATTTTTCAATTTCTAATATTGAAACAGATCACGTGTAAAATTATATTTTTACATTCTACGTTAAAATTAAATATATAGAAATGTAATATCTTATTCGCATCAACATTAACACGCAGAAATGTTCATCAATATATAGCACGTCACCACACGAGATTGACCAGAGTCTCTCTCTCTCTCTCTCTCTCTCTCCCCCCTCTCCCTGATATTTTATGTTGGAAGATCGTTCAACCTTTCCAATTGAAAACAGCATCCGTCTCGTTGTCACGTCTCTCGCGTGAACCTCCCCACCTCCATGTCTCTAACTTCTCTTTTCCCCGGCACCATCATCCCAAGCAAGCCTTAGCCTTACCACCAATATTGTCCGTTAGCCGTGGTGCCATCTACTGTGGCGAGCTGTTCCATCCATCTAACATGAACGCAACACCAGCCATATTCTCCCGGCTTTCATCACTGCTCGAGATCACTTCGGACTTGGACGCATGCAATTTGCCTGTAAATTTCCATAATTTCCATCAGTGCTTTTCAATTCAATGCACTGTTACGTGCTTTTAAAGATCGAGATCCAATTACCTGAAGCTCTGGTCATCAAACCATGATATGTTTCATGAAATAAATACATGCCTACGCCAAACATCATCTTGGTGAAATCTCTATATGGTTTATATGAAATGATCCTGCTTTGCCTATCCTAAATAACCAATTGGAATTAAGAATAAAACCATTGAAGTGTGGTAGCAAGCTCAGTAAAGCTTGAAGAAGTGAAGGAGTGGATCGTAGACAAACTGATTCGCATTAAAGGCCATGACAAAGTCTACATGGGCATAGCGGGGCTGGTAATTGAGCATCAATTTGGATTTGTCATGCGATTTCAGCCTTTCCAGCAAGTGCTTGACATCTCCGACATCAGAGAGAGCGTCTTGGCCACCATAGCTGAGGAACAGAGGGAGATCTTGGGGGATGGCGGACATGTTGTAGGCCGGGGGATGGGCTTGTCCATAGTGCTTCATGTTCTCATGGCGATTGCCATAGTCGTATCTTGCTATGTTGCCTCTTATAAGCACTGGGTTCCAAGTAGAAACAACCATAACATTAGCTTAAAAAGCTCCTGAGATGGTTAAATATGGACTTGGTTGCAGCTTACTCTTGAGATATTCAGGGACTTACTCTGTGACAAGTGTATCACGTTCTTTGTTGCCGTTGGCTGTGGTTCATGCTCAAGAAAAATCTCGATGGTGGAAGCATTAAGGCAGCAGTTTTTTCCTTGAGTTGGAGGATTTGAAAACACGAGATCAGAGGATTTAGAAAGGGTTGTCATTTTTCTCTAAGGAATCAAAATAAGGCAATTTAGAGGTTAAGAAAAGAAACCTGTGATGAATGTCAAGATATCATGGCAATTGACACCAGGTTGCTTGCAGATTTCTAAAAGAAGCCTATGTGCAGCTTCTCTGTCATGCAATATAAAAGTCAAGCTTCAATAATTCGAAAAATAATAGGTTTCAGGTGTGGTGAGTTGGTTCTAATTGACAAAGAAATGCTCCACGATATTAATTGAAATCTCAGAGAAGTTGCATCGTTGATGTTTCAATTTGTGCTCTTAGTTCTCAAGCATCAATGGAGTTAATGTTGTCAGAAATTAAGTCTATTCCGGGTGACAAAAACATCGGTCTTAAAACATCTAAAAGGTCCAGCTACTTCATGTCAGCAGTGGTTATTTACTCACCCAAGTGGATCCAACTTATAAATACCCAGCCAGTAATAGGTCTGCAAAACAAGGCAGAAGCCATGGTTTATGAACAACACTGACATGGAGGCATGAATTGAACATTAAATACCATTCAACTCTGTTTTACTGTTGCAATGAAGGCATGGGCTGCAGCTCGGGCAATAAAGGATGTCACCTTGTTCAGGTAAGCTGTTGGGCAGAGCAAGGCAGCTGACCTTACCATGTCCAGTAAGTGATGCTCACAGAAGGATGCAAGGGCCATCAGAGTTCCCTAATAAAGTAGAGCTCGACATTTTAGTCTTCTATGTCCTCCCCTACCAATCCACACCCCCCATAAAAAAAAAAAAAGGGTTCAACCGGCTTTACTTTTCTCCACTTGACTTGAAACCAGAAAGACTCACCAGAGAATGCCCAACAAAATGAAGTTTCTGATAGCCAGTATGGCGATACACATAGTCAAAAGTGGCAGGAAGATCAAACGCAGCAAGTTCATCCCATGACCACTGCCAATATGCCTGCAGTCAAGATCACCGTTCAAATAAAAAGACGAGAAAGAGCTCATACATCAGCCTGAAAGAAAGTAGCATTCAATCATGCAAGAGAACAGAAGTAACCGAATCCTTGGGAGAAAGAGTGGTGTGTCCGAGGCTGTATTTCGTTCCACGGCCATTGGCGATCCACACATCATATCCATTGTCTGCCAAGATGTACGGCAGTGATTGGTGTGGTGGATTCAACAGCCATTGGATCCCATCCTGCCAACCATAACAGGTCACTCTCAATATTTCCTCAGAACTCATTTCCTTTAGTGGAATTCAGACTTACCACCATGATCCCATGCTGTAGCAAGACTGGTGTCTTCGTTGCTCTTTTGGCTGCAGCAGAACGACCATTTGGAATCCTCTGCATTCTGAGAATATAACCATCTCTTGTTGTCACCTGTAACATATGAAGTCCCAAGTTTGGTCATTCGTTCAGCATGAGCATGAAAAATGCCTCTAGAAAAAGAAAAAGAAAAAAAAAAAAAACTTGTACGTGGTGTTCTTCGCACTCGTAGCCATAAATCTCCACGCGTGATTTGCATGCACCTATGTCAGTTGAGGTTGGAGCTTGAGACACGGGCAGTGAACCTGAATCTCTAGCGCCAAAACTGGAAATTTGGTCCTTCCTCAGCCCTGGAGCAGCATNTCGGAAGGCCCGGTCTGATGTCCCTCAAGGCCGTTGTCTCCATCCCACACCTAGCCATGAAGTTTCCCACCGAACAAGGGGTTGGAGTTGTTTGAGGAAGTCAGCCATGGCTCGGCAGTGCTTTGTTACAAGCCTTCAGTCTAGAATGCCGGAGTTGATTGGCTAGATGCTCGCGAGGACTTCGCCGAACAAAGAGGAGAACCGGCGGAGGAATTGGAGGAGGTACCGCTGGATGAAGCTCGACCTGACCGAACCATCAAAATCGGGTCGCTGCTCAAAGGAGAGCCTCGACACAGATTGATCGGGTTCCTCCGAAGTAACGCTGACATCTTTGCCTGGTCCGCCTCTGACATGCCAGGGATCAGCCCCGAGGTTCTCGTCCATCATCTCAATGTGGACGAGATGCACAGGCCGTTAAGCAGAAGAAGAGGAGCTTCGCCCCAGAACGACAAAAGGCCATCGAGGAAGAGGTAGACAAACTCATCAAGGCCAATTTCGTCCGAGAGGTAAATTATCCGAGCTGGCTGTCAAATGTCGTCATGGTGAAAAAGTCGAACGGCAAGTGAGAATCTGCATCGACTTCACCGACCTCAACAAAGCCTGCCCGAAGGACAGCTTCCCCCTCCCTCGGATTGACCAGCTCGTGGACGCCACCTCAGGCCACCAGATGCTGTCATTCATGGACGCCTATTCTGGCTACAATCAGATCCGAATGGCCCCTGAAGATGAAGAAAAGACCGCCTTCATAACCGACCGAGGTACTTACTGTTACCGCGTTATGCCTTTTGGTCTTAAAAATGCAGGTGCCACCTACCAGAGGCTGGTCAACAAAGTGTTCAAGGAGCAGATCGGCCGAAATATGGAGGTGTACATGGACGACATGCTGGTTAAAAGCAAGGAGGCTTCACGACATGTTGAGGACCTCGCGGAGAGCTTCGCCACTGCGCAAGTACGGGATGAGACTCAACCCGACCAAATGTGCCTTCGGTGTCAACTCGGGGAAGTTTCTTGGCTTCATGGTCTCCCAGCGAGGTATCGAAGCCAACCCCCAGAAGATTCAAGCTCTCCAACAAATGGCGCCCCCGGCATCTGTCAAAGAGGTCCAGCGCCTAACCGGGAGAATAGCGGCCCTAAACCGCTTCGTGGTGCGGTCGGCCGAGAGATGCCTCCCCTTCTTCAAAACTCTCGATCGGCTAAAACTTCCAGTGGACTCCCGAATGTCAAAGGTCATTTCAAGATCTCAAGAAGTACCTCGGCTCGCCCCCGCTCCTCAGCAGTCCGACCCCAGGAGAGACCCTATTCTTGTACCTGGCTGTTTCGGAAGGTGCAGTCTGCTCGGTGCTGATCAAGGAAGAAGGCAAAGTCCAAAAGCCGATCTACTATGTCAGCAGGCTGCTCCGCGATGCGGAGACGAGGTACAGCAGAATCGAAAAGATGGTGCTGGCCTTAATTACCTCAGTTCGAAAGCTGCGGCCATACTTCCAAGCACATTCCGTGACGGTCCTGACCGACCAACCCATCAAGGCGGTGGTCCACCGTCCCGAGACATCGGGGAGAATGACCAAATGGGCCGTCGAGCTAAGTGAGCATGACATACATTTCCAGCCTCGCCCAGCCATCAAGGCCCAGGTGCTAGCCGACTTCCTCCTCGAGTGTACCATCCCGGAGGATGGTTCTACCCCAGACTCCCCCGAAGAACCAAAAGCTGGAGCCCGGTGGCTCCTCCATGTCGACGGGTCATCTAATGCCCATCGCTCCGGTGCGGGTCTGGTTCTTACCAGTCCGGAGGGGATGACCTTCGAATATGGCGTCCGATTCTCCTTCCCGGCCTCCAACAACGAAGCCGAGTACGAAGCCCTGTTAGCCGGTCTCCGAATCGCCCGCAATCTGAAAGTGGAAAAGCTTAATGCCTTCACCGACTCTCAGCTGGTAGCCGGCCATGTACGGGGAGAGTTTGAGGCCCGGGAACCGAACATGGTTCGATATCTTCAGGAGGTACGGAACCTGCTTTGCATTTTGCCGAGTTTGAAATCATTCAGATTCCCAGATCCGAGAATGCTCGCGCCGACCTACTCTTCCGATTGGCGACCGCGGAAACAATGGATGCCGAGCAAAAGTTCCACTTGGAGACTTTGGAAAGGCCCAGCATCGCGGAAGCCGACCGAATAATGCAAGTTGAGGCCGAACCATCCTGGTTCGACCCTATCCTCAAATACCTCAAGAAGGATCGCTTCCGTCGACCGGAGAGAGGCTAGAAAGCTGAAGCTGCAGGCCACTCACTACGTATTGATTGACAACCAGCTTTATAAACGATCTTTTTCCATGCCGCTGCTCAGATGCCTTCGCCCGTCCGAAGCAGATTATGCTCTGTGCGAGGTACATGAAGGGATTTGCGGCAACCATTTGGGAGGTCGGTCCCTATGCCACAAAGTGCTACGACAAGGCTACTACTGGCCGACCATGCAAAAGACGCAGACGACCTAGTCCGAGCCTGCGACCCCTGCCAGAGGCATTCGAGCATCCAAAGGCTCCCTTCCGCCGAGCTAATTTCCATATCCTCCGCTTGGCCCTTCGCCAAATGGGGGATGGACATCCTCGGCCCATTCCCGCTTGCCACAGGACAGCGGAAATTTCTATTTGTCGCCATCGACTACTTCACCAAATGGGTCGAGGCGGAAGCAGTTGCACAAATTACCGAAGCACGGGCCAGAGATTTTGTTTGGAGGTCTATCATCTGCCGATTCGGCCTCCCGCACACCATAATCACTGACAACGGCAAGCAGTTTGACAACTCTAAATTCTGCCAGTTCTGTGAGGAACATGGAATCCGTCACCACCTTACTTCGGTCGGGCACCCACAAGCCAACGGAGCGGCCGAAGTGACCAACAGGACCCTCCTTCAGGGAATCAAAGCTCGCCTCTCCAGAGCCCAAGGCAGGTGGGCGGAGGAGCTGCACCATGTCTTATGGGCCTACCGCACAACCCCAAGAATCCCGACAGGCGAAACCCCATTCCGAATGGCTTTCGGTACAGAGGCCGTTATCCCTGTGGAAGGTCGGCCTCCCATCATTGCGGGTGGAAAGCTACTCAGAGGAAGCTAGCAACGAACAGCTCCGCACCAACCTCGACTTGGTGGAGGAAATTAGAGAGAAGGCCCGGATCAGAGTGGCTGCTTATCAACAAAGGGTGGCCCGTTACCCTGCTTCCAGAGTCAAAGGAAAGGCCTTCCTACCCGGCGACCTTGTCCTCCGAAAGGCCTCTGTTTCCAAGCCGCTGGAACAAGGAAAGCTGGCGCCAAACTGGGAGGGCCCGTACCAAGTAGCGGAGATCATCGGACCGGGAACCTACAAGCTACAAGATCTGGATGGGAAATCCATTCCTCGGACGTGGAATTCGGACAATCTCTGAAAATATTATCAATAGGGTACGTCCTCTCCAAATTGATTTCATATGCCTCATTATATCTTCCTATTGGCACATTTTCCTCAATACAAATCATTATGCACTACATCACCAAAAATTGCAAAAAGAAACAGATGCTGCTTACCAATCCTCGGCACGACCGAGCTCCTTGTCTGGACAGGATTTCTTCGAACCTTGGCAGGGCCAAGTAAAATATTCTTCGAACCTCGGCTATTCTCCGAACCTTGGCAGGGCCAAGTAAAATATTCTCCGAACCTCGGCTGGGCCGAGCAACAAATTCTCCGAACCTTGGCAGGGCCAAGGAAAAAATATTCTCCGAACCTCTCCGAACCTTGGCAGGGCCAAGTAAAATATTCTCCGAACCTCGGCTGGGCCGAGCGACAAATTCTCTGAACCTTGGCAGGGCCAAGTAAAATATTCTCCGAACCTCGGCTGGGCCGAGCAACAAATTCTCCGAACCTTGGCAGGGCCAAGTAAAATATTCTCGAACCTCGGCTGGGCCGAGCAACAAATTCTCCGAACCTTGGCAGGGCCAAGTAAAATATTCACCGAACCTCGGCTGGGCCGAGCAACAAATTCTCCGAACCTTGGCAGGGCCAAGTAAATATTCTCCGAACCTCGGCTGGGCCGAGCAATAAATTCTCGAACCTTGGCAGGGCCAAGTAAAATATTCTCGAACCTTGGCTGGGCCGAGCAACAAATTCTCAGAACCTTGGCAGGGCCAAGCAAAATATTCTCTGAACCTCGGCTGGGCCGAGCAACAAATTCTCCGAACCTTGGCAGGGCCAAGTAAAATATTCTCCGAACCTCGGCTGGGCCGAGCGACAAATTCTCCGAACCCTGGCAGGGCCAAGTAAAATATTCTTCGAACCTCGGCTGGGCCGAGCGAAATTCTCCGAACCTTGGCAGGGCCAAGTAAAATATTCTTCGAACCTCGGCTGGGCCGAGCGACAAATTCTCCGAACCTTGGCAGGGCCAAGTAAAATATTCTCCGAACCTCGGCTGGGCCGAGCAACAAATTCTCCGAACCTTGGCAGGGCCAAGTAAAATATTCTCCGAACCTCGGCTGGGCCGAGCAACAAATTCTTCGAACCTTGGCAGGGCCAAGTAAAATATTCTTCGAACCTTGGCTGGGCCGAGCAACAAATTCTCCGAACCTTGGCAGGGCCAAGTAAAATATTCTCCGAACCTCGACTGGGCCGAGCAACAAATTCTCCGAACCTTAGCAGGGCCAAGTAAAATATTCTCCGAACCTCGGCTGGGCCGAGCAACAAATTCTCCGAACCTTGGCAGGGCCAAGTAAAATATTCTCCGAACCTCGGCTGGGCCGAGCAACAAATTCTTCGAACCTTGGCAGGGCCAAGTAAAATATTCTCCGAACCTCGGTTGGGCCGAGCAACAAATTCTCCGAACCTTGGCAGGGCCAAGTAAAACATCCTCGAACCTCAGCTGGGCCGAGCGATGAATTCTCCGAACCTTGGCAGGGCCAAGTAAAACATTCTCCGAACCTCAGTAAGGCTGAGTAAAAATTTCTTCAGGTTAAGGCGCCGGCTGAAAGCCGAAGTGCGTAGGCCCCGATTAAGGCCGAGGGACTTCCAAATAGCCCCCAAAATTTCTGCCGGTTTAAAACGAAGCACGCTGAGCGAAAAACCGTTGACACACAAAAGGAAGGGCCCCTTAAGCCCCGCGTAATCGGCCAAAAGCCCCGAGCAGAGCCAGGGGATTCCCCTCTGCAGCTGAAAATCTTTGGGTAACGCCCCTATAACCCGTCGATCAAAGCGTCTATATCAGCGCATAAACCAACGGGGCCACACCCTAACTATTACGAGGATAGCATGATCAAGGCCAAAACTCTTAAAGAAGAGGATTACTCAAAATAAATCCATTTTTCATTCATCAAGAAAAAGGGATTACAAAAATGACAGAAAAAACATAAAAAGAAAGCAAAAAGAGGCCCTGGATCATGGATCGGAGTCGCTCCCCGAAGCCAACAGGTCTTCCTAGCGCTCTGCGAGGTCGGCCACCTGCTGACTAAGCGAGGCAATCTCCTCCCTTTGCCGGTTTACCACCGGCGCAGGGCCTCCGCCTCCTTGGTCGTCACGTCCATGTACTCCTCTACGACCCTCACAAGCTGCTGATTACTCGCAAGGGCCAACGCCAGGCCCAGTCCGTTGACAGTGACAGAGGTACGCCTCCTCTCCGAGTGAAGCAGGCCGTTGAGTGAGGTGCGCAGCTCACTAGATGATCGCCCTTGAGAGGCCATTGTTTCAGGACTTAAACTGAGGGATGGCTGAGACCGATACCCCTCGGTCATATTTATACTCGCTGGACAGGTATCTCAATCGGTCGCGCCATAGCCGCCGACCCATAAGAGCTTGCCATGTGTCATCATTTCAATGCCTGCAGAATCCAAAGTGTCGCGCCCCATCCCGAGCGAGATCGGTAAGCGCGAGCAGACTGTTTGGGAATTCCCCCAAGCAAGACATTTTCCGATCTGCCGGCCCTCGCAATAAATGCCCTCAGCGCTTCCCCAAGCCTCCTAAAGCTGGCCTCTTTTTCGGGAAGCGCAGAGGGAAGAAGTCCGGCATCCGGCCAATGACCTGTCCCTTCGGGAAGAGTAGCGTCACCAATCAAAAAGCGTGACAATATACTGCTCGTACCAACCTGGCGCCCATCACCAAGCGCCGCATAGACCTAGCACTATGGCTCACAATGACAACTGAATCGCTCCCTTGAGCCCAAATCTCCGAACCTCGGCTGGGCCGAGTGACAGAATCTCCGAACCTTAGCAGGGCCAAGCCAAATATCTCCGAACCTCGGATGGGCCGAGTGACAGAATCTCCGAACCTTGGCAGGGCCAAGCCAAATATCTCCGAACCTCAGCTGGGCCGAGTGACAGATTCTTCGAACCTTGGCAGGGCCAAGCAAAAACTCTCCGAACCTCGGCTGGGCCGAGCAACAAGTTCCCTGAACCACTATGGGAAAAAGCATAGATTCCTTGAACTTCGGCCAAACCAACCAACGATAATTCGAGCTCCGATAAGAGCGAAGCACGAAAATACCAAACTTCAGACCAAAGTAAGGAACGTATTTCACCGAATGATCCCTGAACCGTCACTCGCGAACCTCGATTAGTTCGGATAGCGTGGGATCCTCATCTAAGGACAAGCGGGACGCCTTTGTACCCCACAAACAACAATGACAGCAAACTCGGCACAAAAAGATAGAGATTGAAAAACAAAACATAACTCTCTTTATTGCCAGTCGAGATCGGTTACAAATGCCTTAGAGGCGTTACAAGAACATTGAAATGCATAAAATAAAGACGAGTACAAAACTCGGGCAACTGCTCCAAAGCAGACCTAGGCAACTATGATGCTCCGACGTCCGGATCGATAAATCAGACAAACCACGAAACGGTCAGCCCGCTTGGACGGTTGATAAAGCTGACCCTCCATGGCCCCCGCCGAATGAAGAGATTCAGAAGGTGGCACGGCCCGTGGATGCTAATTCTGAGGACTCGGACGAACCAGCCCGCTCCCCTAGGAGAGGGTGCTGGATTGCAGGTCGCCGCCCGACCAAGAGGCTCGGGGACCATCAGACCCCGGTTGCTCCCATATTCTCCGCCCCATGGCAAGGATTCCCCTCAGAGAAGGGATGGGAATCCAAGCAGCAAAAGAGGGAGAGTCTGTGCGTGCTACAGGGGTGTCGATACACTTCCTACCAAAGCCCCCCGTAACAGGCCACAAAGGTCACACTGGAAGAGTATATGTGCGCTCTCCGTGTGACCTCTGCACCCTCCATGTGCGCTCTCCATATGATCTCGGGACTCATCCCCTAAGGGCGAGCCATCCTTCGGTGGCTCCTTCGTCGCCCCAACTATCCGGAGCAGAAGGCTTGCAAGAGAAAAGCTTAGTCCTTCCACTTCCAGAGAAACAAGCATGATGAAAGCTCTAACAGGAAAGAAACTTTGGGGATGACCAAAACTGACCTCCATTTTCCCCTTTTTATAGGCAGAAATGGACCGGGGAAAAGCTACCCAAGCTGGAAGCCCCGAGATTCAAACATCTGGCCCATGCCACCACGTGGCCCCTCAGGATAGACGCGGCACCCTACCGCGCACCAAGCCCACCGCCTGAGTTGTGACGTATACGGAGATCTCCTCCTGATCCCGAATCATGATCATTAAATACAGGAGATCGTCCACTAGCATTTCAAAAACTGGCAGGTTCAGGAGATCGTCCTTCGAAAATAATGTCCTCCAATGGTAAGCGGCTGCGTGCGCAGCACGATGAAACAACCTGCATGGAAAAGAGCACCTTCCGGAAAGCTTTAAGTGCAGCTTTATGTTCTCCACAGCGCGTACTACCGATTTTGGTAAAATAAAAACCGATTCACCTGCAAAGCGGCAGGGCACTGACAGAATAGCAAAAAGCGCGAAAACCTACCTTACTCGTCGGCCCCAGCCAACCTATCTTTGCTCGTTGGCCCTAGCCGACCTATTTTTCTTGTCGGCCCTAGCCGACCTATTTTGCGTCGGCCCTAGCCGACCTATTTTGCTTGTCGGCCCTAGCCGACCTATTTTGCTGTCGGCCCTAGCCGACCTATTTTGCTTGTCGGGCCTAGCCGACCTATCTTTGCTTGTCGGCCCTAGCCGACCTATCTATGCTTCGGCCCCAGCCGACCTATCTTTGCGTGTCGGCCCTAGCCGACCTATTTTGCTTGTCGGCCCTAGCCGACCTATCTTTGCTTGTCGGCCCTAGCTGACCTATCTATGCTCGTCGGCCCCAGCCGACCTATCTTTGCCCATCGGCCCTAGCCGACCTATTTTGCTTGTCGGCCCTAGCCGACCTATCTTTGCTTGTCGGCCCTAGCCGACCTATCTATGCTCGTCGGCCCCAGCCGACCTATCTTTGCCCATCGGCCCTAGCTGATCTATCTTGCTCGTCGGCCCAAGCCGACCTATCTTGATTGTCGGCCCAAGCCGACCTACTTTGCCAATCGGTCTTAGCCGTCCAGCTTTGTTTCTTGAGCCTTAATTAAGGCATGAGCGAACTGGATCTCCTGTCGGTTCGCCAGTCAAGGCAATCGCCCGCCTTGGGTTAAGCCAATGCACTCCCTCAATCCCGAAACGAAAATGACCAAAAAACATCAGCGAGCCATAAGTTGCTCGCGATTGAGGCAAAACTGGGTGGTAACAGGGTCGTACAAAGAAAAACACTTAAATGAAAATAAAGGTTTCATCCATTAAGAAGCGTCGGTCAGACTTTCAAGAAACAAAGTACAGAAGTGGCCTCTAAGGGCCGGGAACCACATCGGTTTTGGAGGAACTCTCGGTTACATCTGCGGAGGTGTGACTAGACTCGCCCTTCTCTAATACCTTTGCCCCTTCGGCGGCAGTTCGCGACCGTCCCTCAGAAGCTGCGGCTTCGCCGGAACCCGGGACAGCACCAGGGTCAGTGTCGGAGACGTCGACATATTCGTCCTCTTCTTCTCCTTCGGACTCACCCTCATCAGGAGTTTCAGCGTCCAGAAAAGAGAGATCCCATTCTGGATGCTCGCTGGATATCTTCTCTTTGCATTCCTGCAGCCCAAGTTGGAAGGCGTCAACACCGATAGCATCCTGCCTCCCCTTGAGTATGGCGAGCTGCATATTGGCCTCAGCAGCCTGTTTCTCAGCCTCTGCAACTTGGGCCCGCAGAATGATATTTTGCTCCTCAAACTCGCCGGCCCGCATCTCGAATTCTGAGCTCTTATTGCGGTTGGACACTAGCTCGCCTTGAAGAGCCCGAATCTCCAACTCCAACTTCGCCATCTGAGAAAGCCAAAGTCAGTCGGCATCACAAGAAACCAGTAGAAGAAGCTAAAAAAGGGGGGGAGGAAATGAGATCGTACCTCCTCTCTCGTCTGGCCAACCTCTTGGCCTAACTCCTCAGCCTCACCCCTGGCTCTTGTTCTGTCAGCCCCGACCAGCTCGACTCTCTCCTGCAGACTATTGATCCTCGACTGTTTGGCTCCGATTTCCTCCCGGGCTTGGGATAACTCGTTGCTCACCCGAGCTATTGTCCCTTGGTGCCATTTAGCGCCCTCCCTCAAGTGAGTGATTTCGCCATCGCGCCGCTTCAGCTTCTCCTCCACTTCGCCAAGCATTCTGGTCAAGCGCTTTCTTTCATCGGCAGCTTCCCTTCCCAGCCGACCCAAGCTTTCACTATGTTCCGCCGCATCGCCGCCACCTCCGCAGAATGTTTCGATTCGATTCTGGCCAGCTCCAAGCACGCGTTGTCGTTCTTCGCCAGGAGTTCCTGCAACTCCTCCACCCTACGCTTTTGCTTGGACACCTCGGCCAGGGCGACCTGGTGTGCCGCCCTTATTCCCTTCAAGCTCCTATCACTCATATCCATAAGCTCTTCGAACTTCTCAGACACCTTCAATCGTGATTGAAGCTCGGCATTGTCCCTCCTGGCCTGAATGCTGGCCCCCGTCGCCAAACTCAAACGCCAGCACATCGCCCGAGAAAGCAAAACGCTCTGCGAGACAAAAGATGAATAAAACCCACGATGGGGTCACTCAGGAAACATCTACCGCACAAAAGAAATAACTTACCCGCGAGGCATAGGCCCGAGTCATCCTCATCAGGGTCGTATTGTCGATGTCGGGAAGGAGATGGACACTCTCGGCCACGCCTTGCTGACCGAATGCGGCATCGACCAGCTCCAAGTCTGCAAACTTGTCCGCCGAAGGATCTGCACCCGGATGCAAGGCCGACCTCATTAAGGCGAAAATGCCTCCTCAACACCAGCGCTCGAACTGCTGGGCTGACCGTCCCCGCCTGAGGGACCGACCTGGGCGACCTCCGTCTGAGAGGCCCCCAACTTCCCAGCCTCCTCTATCAAGGCCCTGGCTTGGACTTCTTCGGATAATTCGGCTAGCCCAAGCGCCAGCCTCCCCAAAATCTTTTTCGAGGGAGCTCCCAATGCGGGACTCCCACCTTGCTGCGTTCCCTCCTCCGACGCACCTTTCCCGGTTACCACCATCTGTGTCTCCACCACAGGGCCCCCCGGGGTCTTGGCCCATCCTACCACTTGCGCCTCCTCTGCAGGCTCCACTGAAGCCTCTATCTGGCCCGCCTCCTGAACTACCGTGAGCGACCCGGCTTCACTACTATCGGACTCCCCTGTGGAGAGACCAAGAGGGAGCTCCCCCTGAACCTCCTCGGCCGCAGTTGTCCCTTTCCCCTCTCCCGCTAGAGCCGGTGATGATCCCGCGGGGACAGAAGGCCCCATAGAAATGACCGCCTTCGCCAGATCCGTTGCTGGTTCCTCTTTCATAGGGGACGAGGTCGGACGAACCACGGAGCCTCGTCTGAGCTATCTGATATCTCTAACACGGGAGGACAAGGGATCATGGATTCTCTCCCCAAACCTTCCTTCGCCCCCGACGTTCCTGCCGTAACCGCTCCGGTATCCAGCGGGCTTCTTGCAGAGGTATGGGCCCTTTTCTCGGGCCTGCCACTATCTGCGCCGCTGCTCTCCCCTGGGTGCTTTCCTCTCTTTCTCTTAGAGAGGCTCGATAATGCCGACCTCTTGGCTGAAAGAATGAAACACGCGCAATCAGATCCAAGCACATTCATCGAGAAAATGCGCAGCGAGAAAGGGCAAAAGAAGGGATTCACCTTGCGGGTCCAGGGGGCTGAGCCCTGCTACGAAGAGGGCCCCCTCCGATAGCAGGTCGTTAGCTAAAAACACTCGGCCATTGCGAAGGACGTCCAAATCCCTCTCCTCCTGCGCTGACAAAACTGGATGCGTCTCTGCATCCCTAGAAAAGTTCCCCCATTTCCGAGGGAAGCCGGATCCAATGTTTTCCTCTGCGATAACGAACCGGCTCTTCCATCCCTTGATGGAAGATGGCTTATCCACAATGACGTTGAAGGACCTCCGGGGTCCAATGTACGGCCACTCTGATTTCCTTCCAGGTATCAGATGGTAGCAGGCGCGAAAAAGGGGAAGAGTGGCGACAATCTGAATTTGGTGGCACATTGAAATAAATCCGATGATGCTCCGCCAACTGTTTGGGGCCACCATCGCCGGGCAGATATTGTAGTGGGTCATTATCTCCTTCACCAAAGGATGGAGAGGGAAACGAAAGCCCGCCTTCAAACTGTCTTCGTAAATGAAGACCCCGGACTCCAGATCTCGTGAGACCCTATCCTCAGACTCCGGTGCCCGCAAACAACATCTGAGGGCATGCCATACCATTGGTGAATCCTCCCATATCCTCAGCTACAATCTCCAAAACCACATCGTCGGGGCTCATCGCCATCTCGATTGAGAGAAAAACACCAGGCGGGATGACGAGAATCGAGGGGGATAAAGGCCAAACTTTTCAAAAAACAAGATGAGAGGATGCTGCGAACGTGCACATATATATATATAGTACGTCTATCGCCTTGCTTCCCCACTAAGGAAGCCGCCTTGAGAAGACGGGGCGTCCCGCCCGAGGTGTTCGGAACCACCTCGACAAATGCCCGATCATTCGGGATTTGCGACGTGGCGCATTCCCTACCATCACTTTTAAGGGAGCCTTACCCCCAAAGGCATGATGATCCTGACGCATTAATTAGGGCATCATTGCACGGCTGTCCAAACCAAAACATCCCATCCGGAACGCGCCGCTCGACTTATACTCCCTATGCCCAAACCTACACTTCGAACTAGGGAGTGGAGGGCATGTGTTGGGGGGTAAAATCGTATTGCATCAATATCCATGCGAGGCGGCTAAGGCCGACCTCCTCCCTTCGCCCTTCCGGGCTTCCATAGCTCGGCCCTTTCCGGGCTTCCATAGCTCGGCCCTTCCGGGCTTCCCTAGCTCGGCTCCTTCCGGGCTTCCATAGCTCGGCCCTTTTCGGGCTTCCTAGCTCGGCCCTTCCGGGCTTACCTAGCTCGGCTCCTTCCGGGCTTCCGTAGCTCGGCCCTTCCAGGCTTCCGTAGCTCGGCTTCGTCCGGGCTTCCACAACTCGGCCCCCTCCGGGCTTCCTTAGCTCGGCCCATCCGGGCTTCCTTAGCTCGGCCCTTCCGGGCTTCCCTAGCTCGGCTCCTTCCGGGCCTCCATAGCTCGGCCCTTCCGGGCTTCCATAGCTCGGCCCTTCCGGGCTTCCGTAGCTCGGCTCCTTCCGGGCTTTCGTAGCTCGGCTCTTCCGGGCTTCCATAGCTCGGCTCCTTCCGGCTTCCATAACTCGGCCCTTTCGGGCTTTCGTAGCTCGTTCCCCCCCGAGTCACCATGGCCCGGCTACGTTAAATGATCCATAATCCAATACCCACCTCCGTGAAACCTGACGCGGGAGAGCCCAGGTTCACCATAACGACATCCTAGATAAGGAATCATGTCGAAACGTGGCCTAAGACCTATCATAACAACCCCAGGCCTACTCAGCCAGATCTCAGTCATCAAGAAGCTCTCCTGGCCGTCGATCCCCTAACAAACAGGATACGGATTCCAACGGCCCCACAACGATCTGATTCTATCCACCTCCGTATCCTAACAACCTCTGAACCTTCCAGAAGACGTTCAAGACACAGGTGATCGCCTATAACTACCAGACTGGCAGATTCCCTCAGGTACGCATACGCACGCGCTCTCTTGGACGCACACTCATACGTGTGCTCTCACTCTCCTGCCCTCACGCCGGCAGCTCGTTGGTGCTCTTGCCTTCCAGAGCTCCCGATTGGCCGCCCCCGGAGAGGCCTTCCGAAGAGATCCACCTCCCCATTATCTGGTTGATTGCCAATTTCTTCTCCACTGACTTGAGCGTCGGAGGGTCTTCCGCGGAGGGCCACCCCCAACGCCTCTCGCGCGAGGACTTTTTGTGCAGGTCCGCCCCCTCTCCCTGGAGATCGACCGCGCCCGAGTCGGAGGATGGATCCCGGCGGCAACACCATCTTTTTCGTGCATGAAAAAATGAATTGATTATCTTAATAAGGCAGAACTTTGCATCATATTATATGACAGATAATTAAGCAAGCTTCATTTCGCATGAAGTTGGCTCCCTATGTTGTTCTTATCATCTTTCAATTAAGTGTAGCCGAGGGCGGTGTATATCATCCTCTTTTTAGGATTTATATCCTTGTGAAGGGATGGAGGAATTAAAACGAAGATGGTAACACAATGATAAAGAACAATATTTAAGGGGTCCTAGATTGATAAGATTAATGCTCTTGCTTTCCTATTTGCCTGAATTTTAGAATAGATAAGCCATTAATTAATTAATTGATGTGGAAGTTCAGGGAACACTGCTGAAACCGTGAGCCAATTAGAGATGGTTGGCACTTGATTGGATAAAGCTGTCATGGATCGGCTAAGCTAGTTGTCAACAATATAAAGTCCTTTCTAGTCATGGATGCTGCTCGTGCCATCAAATGATATGATCTACAATATTCAAGAATAATTAATCGTTCATTTCAAGTTGATTTGGGTGGCATATGTGATCAACAAAACTTGCATCCTTGTGGACTGGTGAAGGAAATTGATCGCTTCCTATATACCCTTTTGTACCATAATTTCTCTTCTAGAGTTGTCGCTGTGTTGTTGCTTTTTATTTTTTCAAATTAAGAATCATTGGCAAGAACATAATCTGCCATGCATCACTCCCATTGTTTTTAATTATAAGATAATGGCTCATCAGAAGTTCTTATTGTACGTACTGCAAGCAAAGCCAGTAGATATACACGTAGTAAGAAACAACCCCCCACTAGCTAGTAGCAAGATATGCATACAGACACCAGTAGTACGTCAAAAACATATCACAGATGCTGCATATAATTAAGGAAGGCTCTTATTTGTACTTGTACGTTTGAACCCCATGGATCCAACTGCAGCCCTCTCTAGTTAAGGTGGTCAGGAGATGGTGGTTTGTGAGGTGGTTTGTGAGGTCCGGGTGGCTTCACAGTCGGCGGTGGCTTCACGTATGGCTTCGGCTTAGGCTGGGGGATGTAGCCGTGGCCACTTTCGACATCCTTGGTATCGGAGACGGGCGGCAGGTGGTGGCCAGGGGGACGCTTGGGGCCAGGAGGCTTGTGCTGGTCCACAAGCTGCCGCTTCTCGTCGGCAGGAGTCGGTGGTTTGTGTTCGGGTGGCGGCAATTTAGGCACCGGAGGTTTAGACTCCGGAGTTGGTGGTTTCGGCTCCGGAGGCTTGTAGCCGGCGTCGGAGGGAATGGTGAGAACCACCACCCCTACGAGAAGAGCTAGAAGGAGGTATTTTGGCACCATGGCTTACGTTTTGGCTGGGAGGTATTTTTGGTGGTGAGCCATCGTGTTGGGTGGTATTTATAGGCGTTGTAGGGTAAGGATTTTTTTTTTTATGTTTTTTGGGTGCGTTGGAGCTGGAAAGGATGTTGGGTGGTTGGAGTGTGTGGCAGCGAGCGAACGGCAGACATCTCTGACATTTTGAACCATGGCTCGCATAAAGTGCCAAGATCTAGAAGGAATGGAAGCGACGAGAAAACAAAATCTAGGCAGGAAAATTTTGAAGACAGATTAAGATTTGTTGGGTTCATGCAGCAGGGGACTGGTAGGAAACATGAGAGATGATTATTGTTTGATCGCACATGCAACTTTGGGTCTCATCACCTCCACCAACCAATATGCATGACACATGATATATATATATATATATATATATATATATATATATATATGGAATGACCGTATGAAAATTAAGAACTTTAATAGCTGCAGTCCTCATCACGTGAATGCACTTGTTTGGTAGGTGGGTTAATTTATTTTGTTTTGCTTCGTTCAAAGAAGGTTAAAAAGTATTATAACGCATTCAGTCCTCTCTTAATTAAAAGATAAGATGTATATTATAAATAAGTGGCAAAGTTTCAGTGTTGGCAGTGACTTACCAGCAATGGGCATGGGCGGAAAGCTTACGATGCTTCCATTATAATACACTATCAAAAATTAAATTTTCAACCAGGAGTAAAATTTATTGACTTCACCAAAAAATTTTGATAAAAAAATGTTATTAAAATATTTTTAAAAAAATTCATCTTTTAAAATATATGATATTGATGGCAGTTCTTCTCATAAATTCCTTGATAATTACTGAGAAATCTAAAACTTTTAGCAAGAAATTCACTAATCAAATTTTAAGAAAATTTTTCTTACTAAAAAAATTGGCTATTATTTGAACCCATGATCAACTAATTACCCATTGCACCAATGACTTAAACTCACAACCAACTAATTACCCATTGCACCAATCTGATTGCCATTATTTAACCACTTAATAACGGATCGTTGGCAATAAAGGGTGTAAGCCTAGGTTTTTCATAAGATTTGAACAAATTAGAGAGAGAAAGAAAAAAAAAAATTTGGTTTAATTAATGGTATTAAAAATTAGTACATAATATTAATTTTACTTATGACTTTTATTTTTATGCTAACGAGAGAATATGTAAATGACATATGCTTGATATATGATTTTAAAATCACTAAGGGATTTCTAAGAAAAAATTCCTCTCTAAATAATTTTTTTATTTTAAAAATATCTTACCAACGGATTTATCCCTTAGTAAATACCGAACTTTCCTTACAAATCTCTTGCTAAAAATTATTTAAACAATCAGTCACAGATTCCTTGCAGATTACTAAGGGATTTTTAAGGAATTTATCAAGGGATATATCCTTAGCAAATTCCTTAGAGATTCCTTATTGAAACTAGATTTTGAATGTAATGTAAAATTTCTTGAAAATCCTTTTCTAATTCCTTAGTAATTTTCTGTGGGACACATCTCTTGATGATGTTCTTTGATGAAATACGTAAGAAGGGCTTTTGGTATGCACTATAATTTAAGTAAGACTATGCCTCCTTTGCGCACTAATAGCACAGGTCCAAAAATAGAGAAATTCTTGGGAAATACTTCTAGATCTTGCACATCACAATTAAAGCACATATACATGGCTCTTTTGTCATTCATAATCGGTTATGTGTATGATATGCCGATTATATGCCACTTCTAAAGAAGTTAGCGTCCAATGCGATCTTGATTATTAGAGACTCCGTGAGAGGGGGAATCATCCAAATACTCTTTTGACCATTTAAAGATCTTGCAATATGCAAATGTCTGATAGTTCAGAAGCTTGTTAGCTTAGAGCTGAAGAAAAATCGGCTAGCTATGTTTGATATGGGGGATAAGAAGGATATCCTCTGGATATCCTCCGGATATCTCTCTTTATTTGCAAAAGCTATAATTAGGAGGGATAGTTCTGAAAAAGTTTAACCAGAGGAGATAACCCATATTTAATCATAGGTTATCCTAACTTATTTCTTTAGGTAGTGTTTGATATGGGGAATAAGGAAGGATATCTAGGGAATATCCTTCCTTATTCCCAAATGCTATAGCTAGAGGGGATAGATCTGAAAAAGTTTAACCAAAGGGGATAACCATGTTTAACCATGGGTTATTCCCTGAACTTATTCCCTAGGGAATCCAGGAACAACTAAAGTTATCCCTTAATGGCATACTTGTAATTTTAAAAAGGTACTTATTCCCTTAGCTATTCTCTGGATAAATGCTATCCTGTACATTTATCCAGGGATAGCGTTTGGACTATCAAACACTACCTTAGGTCCCCAGAAATAACTAGAGTTATCTCTTGATGGCAAAGCTGTTATTTAAGAAAGATGATTATCTCTTGAACTATTTTCTGGATAAATACTATTCTGTATACACTTACCTAGAAATAGCTTTTTATGAATCAAACATTACCTTAAAATATCAAAGGGGAAAACGGTTCACACCGGAGTCGAAAGCAACTCTAAACCATCCTCCTCCTCCCTCTTCTTTCCTTCCACGTGGCAGATGCTTTCATCGTTCAAAAGGCTGCGCCAAACCTAAAGAATTCCGGTTCACAACTACTGGGCTTGGCATCTTCGGTATATATCCTCTAAATTTCTCCCTTCTTTTTCCACGTAGCAGGTGCTTTCATTGTTCTATGGATAGCGCTAGCTAAGCGTTCTCATTCAGAAATTCAAGTTCTGGACTTGGCAGCCGCCGGCTATAGATTTCGTTCTGCGAGGAAATGCGATTGCTTTTTGACAAGGCGCTCCCGAAACACAATTTAGTCCATCTCAGTAACAAAAAGTCAGTGATGATGGGGAAAATTATACTACTTGGATGATGCGTTTTGAATTTCTGTATCATAAACTTGTTCTTGTGGTTGCCCTGTCTACATCTTACCAATTCCTTATCATGATTAAAAAAAAAATCATCTCAATATACAAAAGAAAATAACAAAAATATCCCTTCAAATTTGATTAATTTACATATAAATCTTAAAAGATTTTTTTTTAAAAAAAAAAACAAAAACAAAAACTACTATTTTGATATAGAAAGGCACACTCTATTTACCCCTATCATGAGATAATGTTAGTATATCATGGCTATATATGTGACAGTAACTTTTTAAGTGCAATCAAATTAAAAGCAGTTTTTGAGCGCCCGTGAGAGGAGGACATACAAAGTAATTCATTTTGATGAAAAGATTAGCACTAAATATTAAGACTATCATTTGAACCACTTGTTAAGCTTTAATACAAATTAATTGGTGCTTTATAGAATATGGTCCTCGTTCAAAGAGAAAAATCTTGTCTTATATATATATATATATATATATATATATATATATATATGATGTTTACCCTTTTTCTTTTGCATTTTATTTGTATTTGTTGGCCGGGGGATCGCTATAGGACAATAAGCAACGTCAGATTAATGATCTTTTTGTCAAAATTGTGTGATATAACTAGAGGATGAGCTACTCTATGTCAGATTTCTCTTTTAACTAGTCAAATAAGCCATGGTATACATAGATGACGGATGAAATTTCATGGTTTGATGGAGAGTATAGTCATGGTAATAAAATTTGTTGGTAAAAAGTTAAAAAAAGAATAGTGGAACGCCTGCGAACGTTCGAGCGGAACGCTCATGGACGTTCGCTGAACTCACACGAGCATTCGCTTGCGTGAGCGAACACTCGTTCATGATGTTAAAAAGAAAAAAAAAACTCTCTAACTCACTCTCCCGCTCAATCTCTCCCAGAACGTCTCACGTTCTTTGCCTCTCCCTCCATTATTTTGATGCTATTCGGCGCCAGTCTGTCCGTGAAGGGAAAAGGACAGCAGGGGGCAGCGTTTATTACCAGTACAGAGCACTATTAGCTATCAGCCTTTACATCCTGATCACCTCTTGGCAAGACGGAGACAGCCGAAAGAGAGAGAAAAGAAAGAGAAATGACTGCATTGGAGTCCTAAAGAAAAAACTCTCTCAACTCATTTTTTTTAATTTAATTCTTTATTATTTATATTTATTAATCTTTTTTTTTTTTAACATTTGAAAGAGTCATTGAATTGCACCTCTACGCAATCGTACTCATGATAGGAGGTTCCGATCGAGCCGATCGAATTGTTAAGCAGTGTCTAACATATCTCGGTCCATGCTCGATTCTTAACTTTTTTTTAATTTTAATTTTTTTATGCATTTAAATTTTTAGATTAAATTTTTAGTAATTTTTAGGAAAGAGTTTTACAAGATCAAAAGTATTTTTCAACATCTAAGGATCAATTTTTCCTTTTCACTAGAATCATACAAACCAAAGTTATCGCATGCACAAATTTCTTGTAGATTGAGGGTTCTATATTTGGTTCTTATTTTATTGATGTTTTTTATAAATTCATTGTCTCCCATTATTCATGTTACAGACACTGAAAAAAAAAATTAATGAGGTTTGCTTCAGTTTGGTGCATGTCTTGCTATGCATAATGGTGAAGCTGGAATGATTCTAACATAGTTCTAGAACATGTATTGATCGGGGACATCATTTCCATCTGGTGTTGTTTTACTACGTCTAAAAAATGTAGTATTTTATATATGACTACATTTTCTAAACCGTAGTCTAGGTGAGTGTAGTTAAAAGTGTAACTGTAGTTAAAAGTCCCTCTTTTAGACTACGTTTTTAGACGTAGTTAAAAGTCAAAAAAACGTAGTCTTTAAATACATTTAGACTACGTTTTTATTGAAAAATGTAGTCTAAAGTCGAAAAACGTAGTCTTTAAATATATTTAGACTACGTTTTTATCAGAAAACGTAGTCTAAAGTCAATAAAACGTAGTCTTTAAATACATTTAGACTACGTTTTTATCAGAAAACGTAGTCTAAAGTCGAAAAAAACGTAGTCCTTAAATACATTTAGACTACATTTTAATCAGAAAATGTAGTCTAAAGTCAATAAAACGTAGTCCTTAAATACATTTAGACTACATTTTTATCAAAAAATGTAGTCTAAAATCAAAAAACGTAGTCTTAAATACATTTAGACTACGTTTTTATCAGAAAATGTAGTCTAAAGTCGAAAAAACGTAGTCTTTAAATACATTTAGACTACGTTTTTATAAGAAAATGTAGTCTAAAGTCGAAAAAACGTAGTCTTTAAATACATTTAGACTACGTTTTTATAAGAAAATGTAGTCTAAAGTCAATAAAACGTAGTCTTTAAATACATTTAGACTATGTTTTATCAGAAAATGTAGTCTATTATGAACATTTAGACTACATTTTATATTAAAAATGTAGTCTAATATCAAATCCTGTCATACAAACATATAATTTCAATTCCAAAAAAATCCTAAAAATATTGAATTCTTCGTGCAAACTGTCATACAAACATTTACTGTCATACAAACATATAGTTTCAATTCCAAAAACCTCAAATACATTGTCCAATACTATCATACAAACATCTTTCCACATAACATTTCTTCAAATGCAACCTTGTAAGTACTCGACCCATTCTCCACGCATAATGTCGATCTCTTCTTGTTTATAAGTTTTCTTCTCGCCAAACTGCATATATACATAAGTTAATCAGAAAAGAGCACTAAATAACACATGATACAAAAATCTAAAATCATAAAAAGTACTACTTATATGAATCATGTACGCAATAATAACAAACCTTTTCATATAAGTTACTCATAAAAAGAGCACTAAATAATACATGACATAAAAACCTAAAATCATAAAAAGTAGAACTTATGTGAATCATCTACGCAATAATAACCTACGTACCTTTTCATCGGTTGAAATGATATAATTCTCGATGATCTCCTTCATATACATGATGACATAATAGCCACATTCAACACCAGATGGTTGCTTTGGACACTTGAAAAATGAATTTAAAAGTTTTTATAAGATTAAAACAAATAAGATCTAATTTTATGAATTATTAAAAAGAATATGCAACTCAATATACCTTAATTAACTCCCAAGTAAGTGTTTTTCTTGCAACTCGGTCAGCTTTAGCATTGTATATTTGAGTGCACTAATTTAACAAAGTATAGTAATAGTGTGAGACTCAAATGATATAATTTAGACAAATTACTGCAAAATTAAAAAGAAATAAATACTTACGTATTAATAACACCTTTCAATTCTTTTCCACTGAACGTCCAATAGAATCACAAAAATACACTTTGTCCCCATGAGGGTCAATAACCACCAAGGACCAGTGATCCCTTCATAAACATAATAACAATAATCAACAACTTAATATCAAAAGTATCAAATTTCATTAAAAAACAACTTACCCAGAGTTATAAGGAGCTAGAAACAATTGATCCACATAACAACGCTCTAATCTTTTAGCAATCAAATCTGATCGTACTCCAGTCGATCCAGAGTGTACAGAGATCTGTCCAGGGTCTATGAAGCCATACATGTTGAGCAGTTTTGATTTCTTGATTTGATTGTACAAATAGCTACATAAATCAAATTATTCAATCCCACAGTTTTTATTAGAAACTTGTAACATATAGTAATTGCATATGAAATGCAAAAAATATAAAAATATCTTAATTATTACCTCATATATAGCACAATACAACTAGAAGTAATCCTGTCCATTGAGCAAAAGTTATCAATATCTTCTCGAATAATATAACAAACCCGTTCATGACCAAAGACACCAACATCCAATACCACCATTATTGTATTTGTATCTCCCAAACTTTTTGCAATGTGATTCTTTAAATATGATAAACTCCATGGACCCTTTTCTTTGTTTTCTATCTGTAATTTTTGGGGGACAATCTTAGCCTGTTCATAATAATGAAACGTCTCTCTCTCTCTCCCAAAAACATCTCTCTCTCTCTCTTGGAAACATCTCTCTCTCGTCTCTCTCTCTCCCGAAAACATCTCTCTCTCTCTCTCTCCCGAAAAACGTCTCTCTCTCTCTCCCGAAAACATCTCTATCTCTCTCTCTCTCCCGAAAACTTCTAACTTCTCTCTCTCTCTCCCGAAAACGTATCTCTCTCTACCGGAAACGACTCTCTCTCTCCCCCGGAAATCTCTCTCCCAAAAACGTCTCTATCCTCTCTCTCAGAAACTTCTAACGTCTCTCTCTCTCAAACGTCTCTCTCTCTCCCGAAAATGTGTCTCTCTCTACCGGAAACGACTCTCTCTCTCCCCCGGAAATCTCTCTCCCAAAAACGTCTCTATCTTTCTCTCTCCCGGAAACTTCTCTCTCTCCCGGAAACATATCTCTATCTCTCTCTCTCCCAAAAACATCTCTCTCTCTCTTGGAAACATCTCTCTCTCATCTCTCTCTCCCGAAAACGTCTCTCTCTCCATGGAACCATGCCCCCCCCTCTCTCTCCCGAGAACGATACCCCCCTCTCCCGCTCTCTCTCCCGGGAACGATGCCCCCCGCTCTCTCTACCTGGAACGATGCCCCCCTCTCTCTCTCTCTCCCTGGAACCCCTCTCTCCCTGTAACAATGCCCCCCTCCTCTCTCTCTCTCTGCCCCCCCCCCCACCTCTCTCTCTCTCTTTGTGAAACCCCTCTCTCCCTGGAACGATGCCCGCCCCCTTCCTGTTGCCAATCTTCTTGTTCTCCCCCCCCCTAAGCATCTCTCTGATACGATGCCCCCTCCCATGTTTCTTGATCGTAGAAGACTAGGGTTAGGGTTGTTTTAAACGAAAACTAGGGTACAAGAAAAACTAGATAACTTAGCCCTCTTCCCTGGCTAAGAGATGCATACCTGGATCAACGATGATGGCAATGGTGATGAAGTCTTTGTAAACCAAACTTTGATGGTGGTGGTGATGGTGTCTCCTCAACCGTAATCCTACGGGGTGGGCGGTGGAGTCGCAAATGAAACCCTAATCTAGAACAAAACTACCGCGGGATATCGAGGGTTTCCTTTAAGAAAAAGGGGGGGAAGCGAATTACGAGGACGAGGGAAAAAGATAAATTTTTAGTTTTATATTAGACTACATCTTAATTAAAAATGTAGTCTTTTACATTATTATATAAAATAATATAAGATTACGTCTTAATTAAAAACATAGTCTTTTTACATTATTATATAAAATAATATAAGACTACGTCTTAATTAAAAATATAGTCTTTTATATTATAAGATAATATAAGACTAAGTCTTATTTAAAAATATAATCTTTTATATTATCAGATAATATAAGACTACATCTTAATTAAAAACGTAGTCTTTTTACATTATTATATAAGATATAAGACTATGTCTTATTTAAAAATATAATCTTTTATATTATCAGATAATATAAGACTACGTCTTAATTAAAAAGCGTAGTCTTTTTTGACATAATATCAGATAATATAAGACTACATTTTAATTTAAAATATAGTCTTTTATATTATCAAATAATATAAGACTACGTCTTAATTAAAAACGTAGTCTTTTTTTATTATCAGATAATTTAAGACTACGTATTAATTAAAAACGTAGTCTTTATGTAATATCAGATAATATAAGACTACGTCTTAATTTAAAACGTAGTCTTTTTATATTATCAAATAATATAAGACTACGTCTTAATTAAAAACGTAGTCTTTTTTATTATCAGATAATATAAGACTACGTCTTATTTAAAAACGTAGTCTTTTATATTATCAAATAATATAAGACTACGTTTTTAATAAAAGATGTAGTCTTTTAAATTATGAAAAATTATGAAAACGTAGTCTAAAATATTAGACTACATTTTTTACGAAAAACGTAGTCTTTTTTCTAAAACCTACCGTAGTCTATTCCACTATTTGTAGTAGTGCGTGCAAGGTTCATAGAAGTGTACTAAAATGTCCATTAATGCAGATGGATGAATAAGTCTGTCTTATAACCTCAGTCTAGTAGTTGGGTCTGTTAGATACAGTTGGGTTAGTAAAATCTGTCAATAGATATACTAGACTAGCATACTAACAAGGTGGAGACGGTTAGTTAGAATGCGGTCAAGGGACTACATACACATTCATCGGCATATATGGTCTTATGCATTGCATTTTAAAATGATGAGCAAAAATAATCTGATCCAGCACCGATCAGTACTTGAAATTTTATTTTGTTATGTTGGAGTCAACCAGTAGTCTAATTTATATTTTAAATTTTTTTAATTAAAATTTATTAAAAAAGTTATATTTTGTGCTAACAAACATTGAATCGTAGCACACACAAAAAACTTAACCCAATGGTAATTTTTAACATCTATTTCTGCATTTTGCCATTATTTTAAAGGGGTCATTTGTACCTTCTCTCTCCATCCATTTATAGGACATAACATTAGATTTTTGTAATGTATACTTATGAATGATTCTATTGCAGTTACTGGATAAGATTTTTGCAATTTAATAATATAAGTTGATTGCATATAATTTCTTTTCCTGCTTTGAAATTATATAGTATGAGAAAGTTATATTTCTTTCATTTTTTGTTTCAAGTCTTGATGGACTGTTCCTTATAAATATTTGTCTTCTTAAGTATGAAGCTTCGGCCTCATCATATTAATTTTTATACCGTGCTTCATTTGAAGAGATGTATTGTCTACTTCAAATTGGTACGATTGATTCTTGACTATTAATAGGAAAAAACTAGTGTTAGTGAAAACTCAAATCATTCCTTTTGATGGTAGCATGTGATCTGTGAAAATCTTTGGTGTGTTATGCTCATTATATGGAATGGTGACTTTGTGATCGTTTAGTGTTGGCTTTAGAATTCAAACATTTGGATATGCGGACCTAGAATAGAAGTCAAAATGTTTCTAGATTGTTTGTTCCTTCTAATCTTGATTTCCATGGTCTTTTGATTTCCATGGTCTTTGGTAGCCGGTCATTGTATTTCTCTGTTACTGCAAACTTCACAATCTTTGGATGGATATAAATCCCTTGCAACTTTTGATTGCTTGTGATAGAATCCAGTAACTCATATGTTTATTGACACATGCTTAAAACATTTTTTTAGGTGGCTGATCTTGGTGCGTCACCAACATTACTACAAAAAATTAAATAGCCTACATTAGGTTTTAGGAAAAAGACTACATTTTTCGTAAAAAATATAGTCTTATATTTTCACAAATTAAAAGACTACATCTTATATTTAAAACGTAGTCTTAAATTATCTGAAAATATAAAAAGACTATGTTTTTAAATAAGAAATAGTCTTATATATAAAAAGACTACGTTTTTAATTAAGATGTAGTCTTATATTATATGATAATATAAAAAGAATACATTTTTAAATAAGACGTAGTCTTATATTATCTGATAATATATTTTAGACTACGTTTTTAATTAAGACGTAGTCTTATATTATCTGATAATAAAAAAGACTATGTTTTTAATATCTATAAAAGACTACATTTTTAATTAAGACGTAGTCTTATATTATCTGATAAAATAAAAAGACTACATTTTAATATTTTATAATATAAAAGACTACATTTTTAATTAAGATGTAGTCTAATATATTTTTAATTAAGACGTAGTCTAATATAATTTTTCTCCTTCTAATTCGCTTCCCCCTTTTTCCTAAAGGAAACCCTCGATATCCCTTCCATCCGTAGTTTTGTTCTAGGGTTTCATTTGCGACTCCACCGCCCACCCCGTAGGATTACGGTTGAGGAGACTCCACCACCACCATCAAATTTGGTTTAAAGGACTCATCACCAGACAGGATTAGGGTTTTATTCTTCACCAGGCTGAGATTCAACTGTAGGTTTTTTTTTTAATCTAACGATGAGAGAGGGCAAGACCGGGGTTTGGCTCGGGCCCAGCGGCGTGCCCACCGGGCCTAAGCCACGGCCGACAGCCTCATCGGACCTGGAGGGCGTCCGGTGTGGGATGCCAAGCAAGAGCGGCATTAGCATCCGGAGAGCGGAGGAGAGGGCCGCAGTTCCTGTGCGAGAGCCAAACCGGCTCCCACGTTCACGGGCCTGAGCCACGGTCGACAGCCCCAGGACCTGGAGCGGCGTTCGGTGGGAACGCCGAGCCTGAGAGGTCCGAAGAGGGAGGAGAAGGCCGTGACCCTTCTCCTATGCGGGAGCCAAACCGGCTCCTGCGTTGTTCGGAGCTGGTGGGTGCTCGCCGCCTCGCCGGGCCGAGGAGGTTGGAGACCCCCACCAGGAGATCGTCCGGTGAGGGTCCGACTGGCTGGCGATGGCCAGCCATACCATCGGCTCAGTGAGGAGCCGCGTAAGGGAAAGAGAGAGAAAGAGAGAGAAAGAGGGAGAGAGGGGGAGGCCGCGTCGGCGGCCGGCCCTGGACCGGTCGCCGATGGCCGGTCTGCCCAGCAATTGGCCAGCGGCGGCCCTTGGATGTTTCGGTGAAGAGGGGAGAGGGAAACAGGGGAGCCCTATTTGGGCTTTTTGGGAGGGTTGGACCAATCTGTGAGCCCAGTTGGGAGTTTTTGAGCCCTGTAATGGGTCGTGGTCAGAAAAAGGAATATAGTGCCCGAATCAGCGTTGATAGTTTCTGGGAGATTTTTATTTCCCCATTTGGATTGTTATTCGGGAAGATATTCAAGCCCAAAGTTGGGCCCATGAATAGATTTGGGTAGCAATTAGGGAATACTTTATCATTTCAATTTTAGAGATTTGATGGAGGAAATTGATGATGTAGGTACCCAGAGGTCCTAATGTTATAGAATTTTCTTTTCTTTTTTTCCTTTTTTTAGAAATAAGGTGATTATTGTTTTTCTTTTTTTTTAAAAAAAAAGATAGTTTATATGTTTTCTAAACATAATATCTTTTCTATTTTAGGATATGATGAATTCATCAGGTATGGAAAGTAAGTCCAAAGAGATTGATGACAAAGGAAAGGAAGCTAAACCACTGTAAGTTATTATTTATCTTTTTAATTAATTTATCATCTTTTACTTCTTATAAATTTAATTAGTTTGTTAGATAAAATTAATTATATTTGTTGATTTAATTAACTAGTTACTAGTATTTTTTGAATTTAAACAGACTAGATAAGTCATGGTACTCTGCTGATAGACGTACAAAAAGATATGAGGATGGTGTCGAAGTTTTTTTGAATCATGTTAAAAGAAATTTAAGTGACCCTAGTTCCATACAATGTCCATGCATAAAATGTGGGAATATGAAAGTTCATGATATCACAGTGGTTAAAGATCATCTTTTTTGTAATGGTATCGACTCAAGTTATGACGTATGGATATGGCATGGCGAAAACATATGTAATGTTGAGGAAGATAAGTGTACCTTAGATGCTGAAGAATGTTGTCTTCAATACAATGATGATATTAATGCTGTGGAAATGGTTGAAGCAGCTAGAGATCTATTTGAATGTAATCCAGAGAAATTCGTTGACTTGTTGGATGATGCTGAGCGCCCTTTATACACTGGTTGTAGTGGGTTCACTAAGCTTTCTGTTTTGGTACGATTATACAACTTTAAAACAAAATATGGGTGGAGCGATGCAAGTTTCAATGAGCTTTTAAGCTTTTGGGGTGATGTGCTTCCAAAAGGAAATTTGATGCCAACATCAATATATGAAGCAAAAAAGACATTGTGCGCCTTAGGAATGCAATATGAAAAGATACACGCATGTCCAAATGATTGCATTTTATATAGAAATGCAAACAAGGATGTTGATGTATGTCCAAATTGTTCTGAATCAAGATGGAAGATTCCTAAAGGATCCAATCATCCAAAAGTAGGCATGCCGGCAAAAGTTGTGTGGTATTTTCCCCCAATACCCAGGTTTAGAAGAATGTATGGTACTCGTCAAATATCGAAAGATTTGATATGGCATTCTAGTGAAAGAGAAGTTGACAGTTACATTCGACATCCAGCAGATGCAGCATCATGGAAATTAATAGACCACAAATGGCCTGATTTCGCATGTGAGCCACGAAATCTTCGATTGGCACTTGCAGCAGATGGGATAAATCCACATAGCTCCTTAAGTAGTCGTCACAGTACATGGCCTGTCGTACTTATTACCTATAATCTCCCACCATGGTTGTGTATGAAGCGAAAGTTTATGATGTTAACCTTGTTGATATCGGGTCCTAAGCAGCCGGGAAATGATATTGATATCTTCTTGCAACCACTTATTGATGATTTAAAAATGCTATGGGATGTCGGTGTAAAATTTACGATGCATATTTGCAAGAGGTATTCACCTTAAAGGCTGTATTACTATGGACAATAAATGATTTTCCCGCGTATGGAAATTTGAGTGGCTGCAGTGTTAAAGGTTATTTGGCTTGCCCAATTTGTGCTGAAAATACACATAGTGTATACTTGAAACATAGTCGAAAAAATGTGTACCAAGGTCATAGAAGATTTTTGCGCAGAAATCATCCATATAGAAGAGCAAAAAAGGCATTTAATGGTTGTCAAGAGTTTGATGTTGAGCCTAAACCTTTAACTGGAACAGAAATTTTACAAAACACCAGAAATATTAATTATGTGTATGGAAAAAAGCAAGCAAATACAGTGCATGTTGAGAAATTAAAAAAGAAGGACAAGGTTTCAGAGGCAAAGTCTAAACTTGCATGGAAAAAAAGGTCAATATTTTTTGATCTTGAATATTGGGAGTTTCTTCATGTACGTCATGTATTAGATGTGATGCATATTGAGAAAAACGTATGTGAGAGTATCGTGGGAACCCTTCTTGATATACCTGGAAAGTCAAAAGATGGACTAAGCAGTCGTTTAGATCTAGTAAATATGGGAATTCGAAGTGAGCTACAACCAATAGTGGGTGAAAAAAGAACATATTTGCCTGCTGCAAGTTACACACTTTCTAAGGCTGAGAAAATCAAATTTTGCAAGATGTTATCTACACTTAAAGTTCCAGATGGATACTGTTCTAACTTAAGAAATTGTGTTTCTATGGAAGAATTAAAGCTTTATGGCCTAAAATCTCATGACTACCATACTTTGATCCAACAACTTCTTCCATTGGCATTACGAGGATTGTTGAATAAGAACATGAGATCCACAATAACTAGACTAAGTTTGTTCTTCAATGCACTTTGCAAAAAAGTTGTGGATACTTGCAATCTTAGTTTGCTACAAGAAGAACTTGTGAAGACTTTATGTTTGATGGAAAAGAATTATCCTCCTTCATTTTTTGACATAATGGTTCATTTAACCGTACACCTTGTACGCGAAGTCCAGTTATGCGGACCAGTATATTTAAGATGGATGTATCCTTTTGAAAGATTCATGAAGATCTTAAAAGGATATGTACGCAATCGCAATAGGCCAGAAGGTTGCATTGCAGAATGTTATATTGCTGAAGAAGCTGTAGAATATTGTTCGGAGTACTTGTCAAATATGAAAGCTGTTGGGATCCCATCAATGAGAAATGAGTGTGCTGGTCAACACAGTATTGGAAAACCACTTTCTGCTTCTCATGTATTTAAAGCTGATGCGAAAGAGTTAGAGCAAGCACATCTTTATGTGTTGGAAAATACAACAGAAGTTGCAGCTTATGTAGAGTAAGTCAGACCCATCACAAGTTATTTGAGTCTCATTAAATGTTCTTATTTTTAAAGTATGTAGTCATAACTGAATAAGTTCTAACATACAGGCAACATATGGAAGAATTGAAGGCAGCTAATCCAAATAAAACAAGGAGACAAAAGTGGCTTCAGGATGAGCATAATCGAACTTTTATAAATTGGTTGCGTGAAAAGGTATATGACTATGTGGTTGGCATCTTATAGGAGATCATCATTTATTTATACTTAACTATCATTTATATTGCTGAATTTATAAAATGAATGTAGGTTGCTTCTGAGATTAAGGAATCCAGTAACGTAATTTCCGATATGTTGAGGTGGATATCTCATGGACCCCAACCCCAAGTGATAAGATATGATGGATATCTTATAAATGGAGTTCGATTTCACACCCAAAAACGTGATAGTACCAGATGTGTTCAGAATAGTGGTGTCACCTTAACTGCTAAAACAATGCAAGTGTCTAGCTCGAAGGACAAGAACCCGATAATTTCAAACATGTCCTTTTATGGGGTTCTTCAGGACATATGGGAACTTGATTATATTGAAATTAAGGTGGTAGTTTTTAAGTGTCAGTGGGTTGACAGCTCTAGTGGAGTTAAAGAAGACGAAGATGGATGCACATTGGTTGATCTTACGAAAATTGGACATAAGTCAGATTCTTTTATTTTGTCTACTAATGCCCAGCAAGTGTTTTATGTAGAAGATGGAAATGATCCAGCTTGGTCGATTGTAGTTCCAAACTCAAGGCACATGTTTAATGGTTATTCAAATGATGATGAGTTAGGTGATATGGTATTAGAACATTGTGTTATCAAATCATTGCCTGATATACAGTCTTTTGATATTATGGATGATTCTCATCTACCTTATGTGCGGGATGATAGTGATGGTACTTGGATTGCCAATAATTAACATGAAATGGTAATAGCTTTGTTAATCGTACATTTGTTTTTATTATTTTATTATATTTATTTTTATATATTATGTTTTTTGTTAAAATAATGATAATTTACTCTTATTGTACAGGTTGCCAACTGTGAATGAAGAACCTACGTCAAGCGCAGAAAAAGTCAAAAGAAAAAGGGGTCCAACAACTATGCCTAGAGTAATAAAAGCTAGGTATCATGGAGAAGTAAAGGATGTGATTTACAATAGAAGAGGACAATCTTTAGGGGAGGTTAATACGGAAATGCAAAGTTATCTAGGTGTTATTGCCAGAACCACTGTGCCTATTAATTTCGAAAATTGGCTTTCAGTTCCTGAAGAACTGAAAAACAAAATTTGGATTCAAATAAAGGTAAGTTTTTTCTTAATTTTTTAATTAAATTTTGATTTCATTAGTATGCTCTTATGTATTTATATGTTTTTGTAGAAAGCTTATAATGTGCCAGCAGAAGGAAAGAAATCATATTTTGTCATCTGCTTGTACAAAATGGAGACAATTTAAGTTCAAGTTGAGGACAAAATTCTTGAATCCATTGGGATATGCGACCCTTATTTGACAACCCTCCTAAGAACTATCCATTCATAAAAAAAGATGCTTGGAATGCCTTTGTCAGCAGGTATAGTTCTCCAGAATTTAAGGAATGGAGTAGGTTGCAAAGTGAAAGAGCAAAAAGCAATGAGTATCGACATCATTCATCTAGGCGTGGATTTGTTAATGTGGAAGAAAAGATAGTAAGTGTTGAATATTTAGTTCTGCATTGTTGAGTAATTATTAGCTTATTTTTTAATTATATTTGTTGTCTAATAATTATAGAAAAAAGAGATAGGCACGATGAAGACATTGGACGAAGTGTTGTATGGAAAGCTGTTTATTCAAAAGGTGATGGTTCTGATAGTGAAGTCATCCAAGAAGTCATACAGAAGATTGTAAGTAGTAAATCTGTTATTATTCATTTAATAGCTAATTATAGATTCTTTTATAACTTCCTAATGTATGGTTCGTTTTGTCTACATATCAGGATGAATATACAATGAAGGTGAAAGATGGATCAATACAAGAATCGGGACAAAAAGACATACTAGGAATGGCATTGGGAAATCCCGAACATGGTGGTCGAGTAAGGGGTGTTGGAGGCATGGTTACCCCTAAAACCTATTTCAATCTTCCAAAAAGAACAAAAACAAGCGAACTCTTACAACATTTGTTAGAAGAACAAAAAATATTGAACCAACAACAAAGAGAAGATGCAGAGGAAAGAAAATCATTACTTGATGAACTACATCAAAACAGTTGAGAGATATTTCAAAAATTGCTGCAAGTGCTCAATATGTTTCAGACAAAGCTAGCTGCTGCTCAATTAAAAAACTGCATCCAAATAAAATGTTGCTGATTCTGATACACAAAATGATGAAAATATAGAATTTATTGCTATTGGACAAAGAAACATGCAAAAGGTATGTTAATATTTACTTATATTTGTAGCAATTTATTTAAATTCATAGTACTTATATTTTCTAATGTTATTGCTTTGAAGGGAAAACCATGCAAATTGGCAGTAGAATCTATTAATAATATAATTGGATATGGTACAGTGATTGAGAATGTAGAACCAAACTCTGTTGTACATGGAGTTCCTTTGGGTATTCATAATTATCGTGTATCTATTGATGTTTGTTTTGACAATGATGCTCTCCTTCCAATAACAATTGGTGATGATCCTGTAAAAGTTAAAGATTTTGTTGGTTCTCACGTTGCATGGCCTCGATCATTAGTTATTGATGATCAAAGAAAGGTATCTAAAACCTTTTAACTTATATTTAAATTTGTGATTAATTTATATTGATAAACTATTTGTTATGTAATTATGTGAATTGAATTTCATTATTATGAACAGGCTAAGATTGTCCCCCAAAAATTACAGATAGAAAACAAAGAAAAGGGTCCATGGAGTTTATCATATTTAAAGAATCACATTGCAAAAAGTTTGGGAGATACAAATACAATAATGGTGGTATTGGATGTTGGTGTCTTTGGTCATGAACGGGTTTGTTATATTATTCGAGAAGATATTGATAACTTTTGCTCAATGGAGGAGATTACTTCTAGTTGTATTGTGCTATATATGAGGTAATTAAGATATTTTTATATTTTTTGCATTTCATATGCAATTACTATATGTTACAAGTTTCTAATAAAAACTGTGGGATTGAATAATTTGATTTATGTAGCTATTTGTACAATCAAATCAAGAAATCAAAACTGCTCAACATGTATGGCTTCATAGACCCTGGACAGATCTCTGTACACTCTGGATCGGCTGGAGTACGATCAGATTTGATTGCTAAAAGATTAGAGCGTTGTTATGTGGATCAATTGTTTCTAGCTCCTTATAACTCTGGGTAAGTTGTTTTTTAATGAAATTTGATACTTTTGATATTAAGTTGTTGATTATTGTTATTATGTTTATGAAGGGATCACTGGTCCTTGGTGGTTATTGACCCTCATGGGGACAAAGTGTATTTTTGTGATTCTATTGGACGTTCAGTGGGAAAAGAATTGAAAGGTGTTATTAATACGTAAGTATTTATTTCTTTTTAATTTTGCAGTAATTTGTCTAAATTATATCATTTGAGTCTCACACTATTATTATACTTTGTTAAATTAGTGCACTCAAAATATACAATGCTAAAGCTGAACGAGTTGCAAGAAAAACACTTACTTGGGAGTCAATTAAGGTATATTGACTTGCATATTCTTTTTATAATTCATAAAATTAGATCTTATTTGTTTAATCTTATAAAAACTTTTAAATTCATTTTTCAAGTGTCCTAAGCAACCATCTGGTGTTGAATGTGGCTATTATGTCATCATGTATATGAAGGAGATCATTGAGAATATATCATTTCAACTGATGAAAAGGTAGGTTATTATTGCGTACATGATTCATATATATAAGTAGTACTTTTTATGATTTTAGATTTTTTTGTCATGTGTCATTTAGTGCTCTTTTCTGAGTAACTTATGTGTATATGCAGTTTGCTGAGAAGAAAACTTATAAACAAGAAGAGATCGACATTATGCGTGGAGAATGGGTCGAGTACTTGCAAGGTTGCATTTGAATGGCACTAAATGTTATATTGAAAATGTATTGAAGAAAATTGGATATTTTAATTCAATGTATTTGAGATTTTTTGGAATATGTTTGTATGATGACATATTGGATATTTATATGACAGTATTGGATATTTCAATTCAATATTTTTAGAATTTTTTGGAATTGAAAGTATATGTTTGTATGACAGGATTGATATTATACTATTTTTCAATATTAAAATGTAGTCTAAATGTACATAATAGACTACATTTTCTGATGAAAAAGTAGTCTAAATGTATTTAAAGACTTATTTTTTTGCCTTTTAACTACAGTTTCTGATAAAAACGTAGTCTAAATGTATTTAAAGACTACGTTTTTTTACCTTTTAACTACATTTTCTGATAAAAACGTAGTCTAAATGTATTTAAAGACTACAATTTTTTGACCTTTAACTACAATTTTGAAAATGTGGTCTAAATGTATTAAAGACTATGTTTTTTGACTTTTAACTACAATTTCTGATAAAAATGTAGTCTAAATGTATTTAAAGACTATGTTTTTTTTTTACTTTTACTGTCTAAAAATGTAGTCTAAACTAGGGACTTTTAACTACGCTTTTTTTTTTTGACTACACTCAAAAAGACTACATTTTTTAAAATATTTTTAACCGTAGTCTATATATAAAGACTATGTTTTTAGACGTAGTCTAATTAAATTTCTTTTTAAGAAGATCTAGATTTTCAGTTTTCAAGGTTTTATTTTTTGTTCTTAAAATCTTAAAATCACTAAACAATTCATTGAAAGCATTATATAATTCATCAAAAGTAAAATCATCATTAGGAGTTTCAGAATTTACCTCATCTTCATTATTTGCCATGAAACATATGTTGGCAACCTCTTGTTGATCATCTTCGGATGAAGATTCCTCGTTGTCGCTTCAAGTTGCAATATACGCCTTCTTCTTCTTTTGTATCCCTTCTTAAGTTGAGGACATTCGGATCTGAAGTGTCCTGGTTTCTTGCATTCATATCAGATCAAGGGATCTTTATCTTTATTTTATCTTTTTCTCCTTCCATCTTAATACCGGTTTTTCTCTTGTGGAAGGGTCTTCTTCTTTGCATAAACTTTTTGAATTTCTTCGCAAGGAGAGCGGTCTCATCGTTGTCTTCATCTTCTTCATTGCTGCTCTTTTCATTTTCTACAGCTTTGAGTGCAACAGTCCTCTTTTTCTTCACATCATTTTCTTGATGGTGCTTCATTGTAAGCTCATGGGTCACAAGAGATCCAAGTAGCTCCTCCAAAGGTAGATTGTTTAGATCTTTGGTTTCTTGGATAGCTGTCACTTTAGCTTTCCATGCTCTTGGAAGACACCTAAGAATTTTTTGCACCAATTCAGAGTTAGTATAGGTCTTACCAAGACTTTTTAGTCCATTTACTATATCAGTAAATCTAGTATACATGCATGTAATAGATTCATTTTGATCAATGCTAAAAAGTTCATATTTATGTACCAAAATGTTAATCTTGGATTCCTTAACTTAGTTGGTACCCTCATGAGTAATTTTCAACCTATCCCATATCTCCTTGGCTGAGATGCAAGCGGATATTCTATTAAATTCATTTGCATCCAAAGAGCAGTATAGGATATTCATGGCCTTGGCATTGAGCTGAGCCATTTTCCTATCATTTTCATTCCAATCCCTTTTTTGGCTTAGGAACAATGGATCCGTCTACTAAGTATGTGGGAGTGCTCGACCATTGATAATGACACTCCATAACTCATAGTCTAAAGCTTGAATGAAAATCCTCATTCTAGCTTTTCAATATGAATAGTTTGTGCAACTAAACAAAGGTGGTCGGTTTGTGGATTGTCTCGTAGAAAAAGAAGAACCAACTTGAGCTACCATTTGGATCTTTAGCTCTTGATTATTAGATCAAGCAGGGATGAGCACAAGCTCTGATACCAATTATTGGCCCAGATGGCAACCCAAGAGGGGGGGGTGAATTGGGTTCTTTAAAAATTTTATAATTAAAATTAATTTCTCAAGATGAATGTGCACAAGTAAAGTGTAGAGAGTATGATGCTATGAGTGCTGAACACAATATAAAGTTAGAGTGAAAGAGAGAAGAAATAAGCACGACAAATGCAAAGGATTTATAGTGGTTCGGTGTTAGCTACACCTACATCCACTCCCAAGCAACTATGGGTATGCGCTATAATCACCCTGATTATAGCAGAGTTGTTTTGCAAGATCACAACTCGAACTTATTGTTTTACAATGGGATCATAACGAACCCAGCCGGTTTTCACAGGTTCACCAGCACACACCTAACACAAGCTAATCTTAGCTTGCATGAGGTCAACTACCTCACTGATTCAATCCCCTGATTTAATCAGAAAACAAGTGTATCAAATAATTGATTACAACAATATAAAAGCTCCTCAAATGAGCAGATAAACAATATAAATAAAAGTGAGAATAGAAAAGCATGATTAGAAGATGTTTGATGTTGAGCTTTTCTTCTTTTCTTCTTTTCTCTTCTCTTCTGAATGATCTTTCTCAAGATTGAACTTAGGCTCTTGAAGAAATGTTGGTGCAGAGAAGGATGAAGAACTAGGGCTCTTTCTTTTCTTCTTCTAATTGATGGAAATCCTTCGGATTTAACTTTTGAAAGCTTTTGGATTTCTCTTCTATCTCTTTTGCACAGTTAGGCTTTGAATCAAAGTTTTCCCTCTTTGATATTTCTCTATTTTCCTCTTTTTTTCTTCCTCTGCTTTTTGAACGGTCGAAATGCCCTTTTATAATCTCTCTTAATCCATGTTTTAATGCAAAGTAGCCGTTGAGAGTACTTGTGGATGAGTTCAACACGTAAAGGGAAAGAGCCGTTGAAGAGTATTGGAGGAAATATGAATGTTGGAGCCGTTTCTCATAATTTTGAAAGTCGCCTCTGACAGATTAGAGTTGGCTCTAATCTGGCCAGGTGTTGGTTTTAAGTCAAGTTTCCCAAAATAGAAAGAAAATATTTGTTGTGGAGTCGGCTCTAAAATTCTGTGGGGTCGACACAACTCGAGCTGGAGTCGGCTCTAATTTCCTTGGGTTCGACTCTAACAGTGTCCCAAAAAAAGCAGTCTCTGTTCTTAGGTTAGAGTCAGCTCTAACTCTGCTGGAGTCAGCTCTAAAATCTGAAGCAGAAAGATAGTTCACTGTAATCAGGTTAGAGTCGACTCTAAACCATGCCGAATGTGCCAAATAGTTCCGATACGCTCATGTTGACCCACTTATTGATTTTGATGATTAACAAAAGCCATGAGTATATTCCTTATGTTACTAATGAAATTAACAAGTGTTTCAGGAATTTAGAAAGGTTAAACATTCAAATGTTATGTAAAATTAAGTTTGAATCAGTTTTTAATGGAATATGTCAAAGTTCAAAACTTGGAGCAGACACCCACAGTTATTAGAGCCGACTCCAGAGCGTATCGAAACAGTTTAATACTTTTGGCACGGTTTAGAGTCGACACCTGAAAGTTAGAGTCGATTCTGACCTGAGATACAGAGAACTATTTTTTTTCTTCAGTTTTTAGAGTCGGTACCTAGAAATTTAGAGCCGACTCTAACATGAAAACAGAGACTATATTTTTTTTTGAAATTCTGCTAGAGCCGACACATCGAAAATTAGAGCCAACTCTAGCTCGTGTTGTGTCAACACCACAGTATCTCGGAGCCGACTCCCCGATGAACATTTTATTACTATTTTTGAAAATCTGATTTAAAGTGACACCTGAAAAGTTGGAGCCGACTCCAACCTGTTAGAGTCGATTTTCAAATTTGTCAGAATCAGCTCCAACGATCATATTTCTTCACCTACTCTTCAACGACTCTATTTCTTTGCATAAGGAACTAATCCAAGTACATTTCAAAGGCTATTTTTCACCAAATTATGGATTAAGAAAATCTATAAAAAGGGGTTCCGATCGTTCAAAAATAAAGAGAAGAAAACGAAAAGAAAAAGAGAGAAATCAAGAAGTTTTCAAAAAGGAAAATCTCTGTGCCAAGCCCAACTGTTGAAAAGAGATAGAAGAGAAATCCAAAACCTTTCAAGATCAAATTCGAAGGATTTCCATCAATTTGAAAAAGAAAAGCAAGAGCCCTAAATCTTCAACCTTCTCTTCATCAATTCTGTTTCAAGAATCGGAGTTCAAGCTTTGATAGTCCATTCAGAAGAGAAGAGGAAAAGAAGAAAAGCTCAACTTCAAATAGCTTCAAAGCAGGGTTTTCTAATCTTATTTTACTTATATTGCATATTTGCTCATTTGAGGAGCTTTTGATTTGCTGTAAACATATATTTGAATTGTTTGTTTTCTAATTCAATCAAGGGGATTGAATTAGTTGAGGTAGTTGACCTCGGGCAAGATAAGATTAGCTTGAGTTAGGTTTTGTGCTGGTGAACCTGTGAAAATCGGCTGGATTCGTTGTGACCCCGGTGTAAAACAACAAGTTTGAGTTGTGATCTTGCAAAACAACTCAGTTGTAATCAGGGTGATTATAGTGTGGACCCAAGAGTTGCTTGGGAGTTGATGTAGGTGTAGCTAACACCGAACCACTATAAACCTCTTATGTTTGTCATGCTTATTGCTCTCTCTTTCTTTTATATTGTGTTCATCAATTATTGCATCACTTCACTTGTGCACATTTATCTTGAGAAATTGGTTTTAAGTGTAATTTTTTTTAAAGAATCCAATTCATCCCCCTCTCTTGGGTTGCCATATGGGCCAATAGCTCCGAAGTCGGCTCTAAACTCTGAACTTTGACACATACCACAAAGAATTGATTCAAGCTCATTTTTGTATGAATTATAAATACTTAATCTTTTTAAATTCCTGAAACACTTGTCAATCTCATTAGTATCACAAGGAATATACGCATGGCTTTAGTTAATCATCAAAATCAATAAATGTATCAACACAATTGGATTGGACTTAATCATGCACCCTTTCTTTACTTTTATTGCATTCTAATTTGAATTTGAATTTCAAATTTAAATTTTTCTCAAATTAGTCTTCAGTTAAAATTTGAAAGTCTTTTTAAGTCTAAATTTAGAATTTAGATTTAATAGTATAAATTCAGAATTTAAACATAGAACTAATTGGAACACTTAAAGCTAAATAAGTTTTTTCACCTTAACCCTCTCCTCAAGTCTCTCCACCTTTTAAAACGTAAAACCTCTCTATAAATCCTTCAACCTTACAAACCTCCTCCCTTTTATAAGGGTTATTGCACTATAAGGGGAAAAAATATTGCGACGCCGAAATGCGTCGCTAAACATGCTATTGCGATGCAATGACGACGTCGCTCAGATATCCATCGCAATCTCAATTTGTCGCAATTGCATCGCAATATTATGACTCTCTGCGATGCAATAATGCGTCAATATTGCGACACATCCAAATGCATCGCTAAATTTAAAACTAATTTTTAATATTTAAAATTATTATTAAATATTACGACGCATTCAATTGCATCGCAATATTGCGACGCATTTTGTTGCATCGCAATATTTAATAATAATATTTTAGATATAATAGTGATGCAATTTGAGTCGCTAATGCGTCGCTAAGAAATTTTTTTTTAAAATATTGCGACAAGGTCATTGCGTTGCAATATTTAATAATAATATTTTAGATATAATAGCGACGTAATTTGAGTCGCTAATGCGTCGCTATTAAATTTTTTTTAAATTATTGCGACGCCAGGTCATTGCATTGTAATATTTAATAATAATATTTTAAAATATTAGCGATGCAATTTCAGTCGCTAATGCGTCGCTAATTAAATTTTTGAAAAAAAATAAAATATTAAAAATTAAAATGGTTAATACAATTTCGTTACATTTAAATATTGATAGAAACATTCTTCACTCATATTGATCCAAACAATAATCATTCAATTTTCAAAAATAATTTATATATTAAAATTTTGAAGTTTTCATGTACAATATATAAAAAAAAAAAAAATACATCAAGAATCTAAGCGATCACGTGGAGGCTGGAGACCCTGCGACAAGCGGCTAACCATATCCTGCAAATGACGCATCTGATCTCGCATGTCTGCAAGCTCCTGATCCCGGCCTCGCATACGCTATTTGAACTCATGCTCGACCTCCTGCCGAACCTCTTGACGAACGTCCTGCCGAACCTCCTCCGCAATAGATCTCTGAATGTCGTCTAAACGCTCAGCAGGAATATCACCAGAAAATCGTGAGCTGGAGGCCTGATGGGGAAAATATGAAGAAGCTCTAGTGTCTAGACCATAGACCCTGCGGTCTCGCGGCTGGGCACCAATAGCCTCCAAAAACACACGCCGACTCTCCTCTGCTGAGAGTTCGATGAGCGTCTTCCCATCAGTGGAGTCGACCTGCGATGCCTGGGAGCGAAGCTCCTCAACTCGTGTCTTTGAATTATAAAATCAACAATAAATGAGTTAATAAATTTCTTGAAATAAAATTTTAGAAATTAAACAGATACTACATAAAGCTAATTTCTTACCACAACCTCTAGTGATCGCATGTCGACCCAGGAACCGTCCCTCCTGGTGTGTGTCGCCCTGAATAGACGAAACTCACCAGGATCTCCGCCCTCCTGCTCAGACTATAACAATAAAAAAACTGATATTAATACAAATGTTTGTAAATAACTAAATTAGTAATTAAATTATTTATGTTTTCTTACCATACGGCGTCTGTGCTCCTGAATCGAAATGGAGCCCAAAGTATGGCGGGAGAGACCCGTGCCAGGATCGCCCTTCTCAGATCGGCGGTTTGTGCTGGCTGATGTGGACCTCCTGCGTCAGCCATCGGACTGCCAGGCCTGCTGCCACTCATGCCAAATACCTCTAGCACATGCGCAGGATGCTGACCCGATGACCTCCAATGATGAAGCATGTCGGAGTATCGGCGTCCCATAAGAGCCTCCCATGCTGCCCTAATGGCATCATGGCTGGCAGGGTCCCACGTAAACTTTTTCTGCATTAAAATAAACAGTTAGTTCTAGAATTTATTAAGATTAAGAAATTTTATATTAGTGATAAATTGTATTTAACAAGTTTATCTGAAACTTAGAAAAATAAAACTCCCTCGTGGCTGGAGATATGTGGCACCAATCGTAGCCACTGGGATCTGCACACCTCTGAAATACGGCGCTGATGTGGCTGGATACATGATGCTGCTCAATAAATCTGTTTAAAAAATGCATGTTTATAAGTAATTGACTTAAAAACATAAACATATATTTTTAATTAGTATATACTTACAACCCATGAGCATCAAGTCGAAGTACGGTGCGGCCGATGGTGGAAGAACTCTCGGAGGTATGTGCCGATCGGCTGGATGGTAATACCAATGTAGGATCACCGCCGACAGCTGGAGAGATCGAAGGCTGTGTGATGTGTGGAGATCCGAACTCTCCATCTCCAAAGCTCATGTGATCTGATGCAGCAGGGCTACGTCCCTGCTCACTTCGTATGTCATCGGTAGATCTACCTCTGCCCGTCATACTGAAAATACTAAAGATTCATGCAATTAAATTAATTAATGATTGACTATGTAAAAATTTAACACTTATAAAATAAAGTTGAATTTAAAAAAACCTCTATGTTTAATCGGTGTCATTTGTTTCATGAAATGTTGGTTCAACATCCGATGCTGTATCGGACTGCGATTCAGTTTCATTATCATCGGAAGGAAACCGAACATTTGCATCCGCAATTTCTTGGACATCACCATTTGGATCTCTAAGTGATGTTTCAGGAGCCCTTGTGTCGTCCTCAATTGCATGCATTTCCATCTCATCCTCTTGAAATGCAGGGCACTCGGCTGATTGACTTGATGAAC
>UESW01002216.1:189056-211842 GCA_900491605.1 Calamus simplicifolius | reverse complement strand
ACGGCCGATACCTTTAAAAATTGATATTCTATCGTCATTAGGTTCTCCTTCGTCCACACATACGTCATCGTTACGATCAAGATTTCGGCTCCTCGTGTGGACGTGACCCTCAAAGTAATGCGAGGCAAAAGCTGAAACTTCTTCGACCAAGTGTGCATTGCATATAGAACCTTCAACCCTTGCCTTATTACGCACATTATTTTTAACTTCTTAAGGTACCTATATGTAAGTTAAGACAAAAAATTAACCAATTTCTTGCAATGAATAATATTTGAAATGTCAATATGTCTTAATGATGTACATATTTACCTCTCGAAAGGATATCCAGCGATGCACGGGACCAGCTATGCTTGCTTCGTATGGCAAGTGAACTGATAAATGCATTGAGTCAAAAAACTGAGAGGAAATATTCGCCCAGCTTGCATAAATAATTAAAATTTCCTCCTTAAGCCTTACCATGGATGCAGAAGTAATGACTGCGGCAGACAACTCTTTGAAGAACAAGCTGAGCTCCGTCAATGTCTTCCAGACATGTTGCGGAAGCAACTCACGAAAAGCTATAGGCAAATAACCGTTGCATGAAAACATGGCAGCCATGACTCTTCATGCCGAACAACTGAGCTTATGCATGTCCACACACCTACCGATATTTGAGGCATAACCATCTGAAAATTTTAACCCTCTAAGCCAGTTACATAAAACTTCTCGTGAATTTCTATCAAGAGTGTAACAGGCTTTAGGATAGGTCCCATTGGCATCCTCCTCAAATCACCTCTTCTGCAATACTAATTAAGTTCTTCTCTTAATTTTGCAGTATCTTTGGTTTTTCTGGGATGTTTAGCATCGTGTTAAATATGTTATCAAAGAAATTGTTCTCGATATGCATAACATCCAAGTTGTGCCAGATGAGATTTGTGCTCCAATAAGGTAAATCCCAAAATATACTCCGCTTCTTCCAGTTATGTTCTTTACATATACGGCCATTTATTCTATCTGCATCTGGTTCCCAAGCATACATCAACTCCAATGCTTTATAGTATCAAATATATCCTTGCCGGACCTAACCGGTTCGGCGAATTTTGTGACTGCTTTGTTCTTCTGGAAGGCGATCAAGTTACGCATGTAAGGATGATTTGGGGGCAAGAACTTCCTATGATTATCAAACCATGACTGCTTACCACTCTTCTGCAATGTAAATGCATCCGAATTATACATGCAATGAGGGCATGCCATACGTCAAGCAGTGCTCCAACCAGACAACATTGCATATGCCGGGAAGTCATTTATTGTCCACATCAAATTAAGCAGCTCTCATGATGAAATTCTTTTCGTAGAAATGTTGTAGGCCATGACTCTTGTTTCCCACAACATTTTCAATTTGGCCACCAATGGTTGCAAGAAGACATCAATCTTTTCCTTTGGATTTGATGGTCCTGGATCCAAAATTGTCAAAAATATTAGAATCTTTCATGCACTTCCATGGAGAAGGTTATATACAGTCAGTATCATAGGCCAACATGAATACTGTTGCCCCGCTTGACCAAATGGTTGGAAGCCATCTATAAAAGACCTAATCTCACATTCCTTATATCTTCAGCAAAATCGGGATGATTTCATTGAAATGCTTCCAAGCTTTTGAATCTGATGGATGCCTGTTGGAAGATTATAGAAAAATTATATGATCCAATCCTTTTGATTTTGATGATTACTAAAAGCCATTGAGTTTATTAAAGGATGTAATGAGTTTATGTAAATGAGCAACAAATTTATTTTGAACAATCAATGAGAATGCTTAAGTTTAACTTTAATCAATTTTGAAAGTGAACTTTAAGCTCAATATTCAAACTTTCAAAAGAAATGTTATAATTCATGTTTTATTCAATAAGTTTTTGGATTAGTTCTTGAATCAATTCTAAATGTCTAATTTTATTGATTCAAGTCAAAACAATGAATTAAAATGAATCTGGAACGATTTTAATGTCAATCAGAAAAGTTTCTGATTTTTGATACGTTCCGGAGCCGACTCCTGAGTTTCAGAGTCGACTCCGCTCAGTGTACAGAAATGTGCATCTGTCTCGAGTCGACCCACGAAATTGTCGAGTCGACCCCTGATTCTGTCGAGCCGACTCCTGGACTGTGCGAGTCGACTCCGCTCAGACACCAGAAGAGTGTTTTTCTGAGCACTTCGCGAGTCGACCCCAAGCCTTTCACGAGTCGACTCCCGACTATCAGGAGTCGACACTTTACTTTTGGCGAGTCGACCCCTAACCTTTATAAACATTTCTATTTTTGGTAAGACGAGCTCGAGCCGACTCGGGAAAAGCATGAGTCGACTCCAGCAAATCTGGGCGCGATTTTTAACGATGACACGTCAGCTCCAACGGTAAGATTTTTGAATAACGGCTATTTTTCCTTGTCTCTAACGGATATATTTTTGCAGATTCTATAAATAGAGGAGCTCTTTTCAAATCAAAAAAGAGAAATCAAAAAGAGAGAAAAGAATATCTTTCAAAAGAGGGAAAAACAGAGCTTATTGGAAAAATCTTCTAGCTCAAAGTAGAGTGATTCAAAAGGAGTGAAATCAAAGAGAAGTTTCGTCTGCTCCAGATCTCAATCCACAAAGTCAAAAGAAAATCCAAAGCTTTCAAAGATCAAATCGAAGGATTTTCAAAAGGAGAAAAAGCTTCATCTCAACTCCAAAGTCTTCAACGGTCAAGAATCTTGCTGAGGCCTGATTCAACACTTCAAGAGGAGTTAAAGAGAAGAAGGAAGAAAGCCAAAGCCACTACCATCTGCAATACATCAGGCTTTTCTAACCTTTTTATTTTTACTTCATTTGTATATTTGCTCAAGGGGAGCATTTCATTATTAAACACTTTTATTTTTGTTTGCTGATTCAATCAGTGGATTGAATCAGTGGAGGTTATATACCTCGTTGCAAGCCGGAGTGCTTGTGTTGGGTTAGTTGTGAGCCCGTGAAAAACAACGTGTAGGGTTTTGTGCTGGTAAGCCCGTGTAAAACCAGCTGGGTTCGTTGTGATCCCGGAAAACAACAAGTTTGAGTTGTGAGCTTGGAAAACAACTCGGCTGTAATCTAGGAGATTATAGTGTGGACCCAAGTGAATCTTGGGAGTGGACGTAGGTGTTGGTTGCACCGAACCACTATAAAATTATCTTGTGTTTGCCGTGCTATATTTTCTCTCTCTATCTCTCTTATTATTGCTTGTGCATTGCTTCTTAGTTAATTTCACTCACTTGCACATCTTGAGCAAATCTGTTTAAAACATTCAAAAAGTCTTAAATTTTTAAGAACCCAATTCACCCCCCCCCTCTTGGGTTGCCATCTGGGCCAACAATTGGTATCAGAGCAAGTGCTCATTTAGAATTTGATCTCACGATCAAGGGCTAAAGATCCTTATGGCAACACAAAGTGGTTCAAGTTTTGCTGAAGGTCATTCTACGAATAGACCTCCTTTATTTAATGGAACCAACTATTCATATTGGAAAGCTAGAATGAGAATATTCATTCAAGCTTCTGACTATGAATTGTGGGGAGTAATAATAAATGGACCTAGTACACCCACACACCTTATTGATGGCACTATTGTTCCTAAGCCCGAAAGGGATTGGAATGATAATGATAGGAGAATGGCACAACTAAATGCTAAGGCCATTAATATTTTATATTGTTCCTTAGACTCAAATGAATTCAACCGAATCTCAACATGTAATTCCGCAAAAGAAATTTGGGATAGGTTGGAAATAACACATGAAGGAACAAACCAAGTAAAAGAATCAAAGATAAATATTTTGGTTCATAAATATGAATTATTTACTATGGAACAAAATGAAACCATCACATGCATGTTCACTAGATTCACTGATATTGTGAATGGTTTGAAAAGTCTTGGAAAAGTTTATACTAACTCTGAGCTTGTTCGCAAAATCCTTAGGTCACTTCCAAGGACTTGGGAAGCCAAGGTGACCGCCATACAAGAAGCCAAAGATCTGAACATCCTACCTTGGAAGAGCTTCTTGGTTCGCTGATGACTCATGAGCTTCAAGTTAAACAACATGTCAATGAGGATGAGTCAAGAAAGAAGAAGACCATCGCCCTCAAAGCTGCGGAAAAGGAAGTAAGCAGCAGCGATGATGAAGAGGATGATGATGATGAGTCAGCCCTCCTTGCAAGGAAATTCAAGAAATTTATGCAAAGAAGGAGGCCCTTCCACAAAAAGAGATTTGTTTCAAAAATGGAAGGAGAAAAAGAAAAGGATAAGAAAAAGGAAAAGGACAAAGAGAAAGAGCCCTTAGTATGCTATGAATGTAAAAAGCCAGGGCATTTTAGATATGACTGTCCTTTACTTAAGAAGGCCTACAAGAAAAAGAAAAAGGCCTACATGGCAACTTGGACTGATAGTGAAGAGTCTTCTTCCGAAGAAGAAGAACAAAAAGAAGTTGCTAATGTCTGCTTCATGGCCAACGACGACGACAACGACAATGAGGTAAGTACCGAAACCCTCGATGATGAATTTACATTTGATGAAATGTTTGAAGCTTTCAATGAATTATGATTGATTTCAAATCTTTGAAAAAGAAACACAAGTTTTGAAAAATGAAAATTAAATTAATAAAAGAAAAATGAATTAACTTTAGAAGTTAAGAACTTAAAATGAAAAAGAAGAACTTAGCAAAGAAAGAGATAATCTTAATCAAGAAATAGATTTGTTAAAATCTGAAACTAAAAACTCAACAAAAGATTTAAAAGATCAATTAGAAACTCTTTAGATAAAGAACAAAGTTAAAGAAAATGACTCTCTTAAGAAAGATGTTAAAAAGTATAAAGACATTGTTGAGAAATTTACTCTAAGCTCAACTAAACTTAACATGATTTAGATAGTCAAAAAGTTTTTGACAAAGCAGGTTTAGGGTATAACACATTAAGGAAACAAAAATCTTTAAAGAATATTTTTGTAAAAGCCAACCAAAGTAATATAACTTGTTTCAAATGTAATGAAAAAGGTCATAAATCATTTGAATGCAAAACATTAAATAATAACAACAAGTTAAATGTTAAAGCAAAGAAAATATGGGTTCCGAAAGGAACAATTTTTGTTGCTACTAACCATGAAGGACCCAAGAAAGCTTGGGTACCTAAACATAAAGTTTAAATTATGTTGCAGGAATGTCTTGTAGCCAAAAGATCAAAGAAAAAGTGGTACCTTGATAGTGGCTGCTCAAGACATATGACGGGTGACAAAGATGAATTCATCACCCTAGAAGAAAAGAAAGGTGGAGTTGTTACGTTTGGCGATAACGGTAAAGGTCAAATTATGGGCCTTGGTAAAGTCCGTATAACTCCATCTACATTTATTGATAATGTACTTTATGTTGATGGTTTGAAGCATAATCTAATAAGTATAAGTCAATTATGTGATAAAAACTTTAATGTTTCATTTAAATCTTCTGTATGCACTGTAACTAATTCTATTGATGATAGCATTGTATTTACTGGTTATAGACATGGCAATGTTTACTTGGTTGATCTAGAAAAATTATCTTTGAGTGATCATTGCTTAATTGCTGACAATGCTAACATAAATGAAATTAGTTGGTTGTGGCATCGTAGATTAGGTCATGCAAGCACACACCTTATTTCAAAACTAATTAAAATGGATTTAGTTAAAGGATTACCTAAACTAGATTTTGAAAACAATAAAATATGTGATGCATGTCAATTTGGAAAACAAACTAGAAGTTCTTTCAAATCTAAAAACATTGTTTCAACTTCTAGGGCACTAGAGCTACTTCACATGGATCTTTTCGGACCAACTAGAACCACAAGTCTAGGAGGAAAGAAATATGGTCTAGTGATTGTAGATGATTATTCTAGATATACTTGGGTAATGTTTTTAGCTCACAAAGATGAGACTTTCTCGATATTCCTGAAATTCTTCAAGAAAGTCACAAATGAGAAAAACACTACTATAGTATCTCTAAGAAGTGATCATGGAACAGAATTTGAAAATCACTTATTTGAAAGTTTTTGTTCTGAAAATGGAATTAATCATAATTTTTCAGCCCCTAGGACTCCACAGCAAAATGGTGTAGTTGAAAGGAAAAATAGGACTCTAGAAGACATGGCCCGTACCATGCTATGCGAAAGTAACCTACCAAAGTACTTTTGGGCGGAAGCTATTAACACAGCATGTTACATCTTAAATAGAGCCTTAATAAGACCAATCTTAAAGAAAACACCTTATGAATTATGGAATGAAAGAAAACCAAATATAAAATACTTTCATGCATTTGGATGTAAATGTTTTATTCATAATAATGGTAAAAATAATTTAGGAAAATTTGATGCTAAATCTGATGAAGGAATCTTTTTAGGATATTCAACAACTAGTAAAGCTTATAGAGTATTTAACAAGAAAACCTTAGTAGTTGAAGAATCCATTCATATAGTTTTCGATGAGTCTTTAGCATCTAGTTCTGAAAAGCTTGATGATGAGGAAGATACAAACATAATTGAAAAAGATCTTGAAAAACTTAATATTGAAGTATCTTCTGATCATGAGCAAGAAGCTAAAGATGATGATTCACATAAGGACGATGATGTCAATATTGATCATAATGATACAGATCTTCCAAGAGACTGGAGATATGCTCATAGTCATCCCAAGGAATTGATTATAGGCGATCCATCTCAAGGAATAAGAACTAGATCATATATGAGAAATATTAGTAATCATCTTGCATTTGTATCACAAATTGAACCTAAAACTATAGAAGAAGCTGAAAAAGATAATAATTGGATGTTAGCAATGCAAGAAGAATTAAATCAATTTACAAGAAATAATGTATGGACTTTAGTTGAAAGACCTAAAAATCATTCAGTAATAGGATCAAAATGGATTTTTAGAAATAAACTAGATGAAAATGGCATAGTAATTAGAAACAAAGCTAGATTGGTTGCTAAAGGATATAATCAAGAGGAAGGTATTGATTTTGATGAAACCTTTGCACCTGTAGCTAGATTAGAAGCCATTAGGCTATTACTTGCATTTGCATGTCATATGAATTTTAACTTATTTCAAATGGATGTAAAAAGCGCATTTTTAAATGGATTTATAAATGAAGAAGTTTATGTAGAACAACCACCAGGTTTTGAAGATCACGAATTTTCAAATCACGTTTTTAAATTGCACAAAGCTTTATATGGTTTGAAACAAGCACCTAGAGCTTGGTATGATAGGTTAAGTAAATTCTTAATAGAAAATGATTTTACAAGAGGAAATGTTGATAAAACCTTTTTTTGAAAAGAAAAAGTAAAGATTTACTTGTAGTACAAATATACGTAGATGACATTATTTTTGGTGCTACTAACGATTCTCTTTGTCAAGAATTTGCAAAGTTGATGCAGGGAGAATTCGAGATGAGCATGATGGGAGAACTCAACTTCTTCCTTGGACTCCAGATCAAACAAAGCAAAGAGGGAATCTTCATCAACCAAACAAAATACACAAGAGAACTACTCAAAAAGTTTGGTATGGAATCAATGAAACCCCTCGGAACTCCAATGAGTCCTTCATGCAAGCTGGACAAAGATGAAGAAGGTAAAAAGGTTGACCAAAAGTATTATCGAGGTATAATCGGATCCCTTCTTTATTTAACAGCAAGTAGACCAGACATTATGTTTTCAGTATGTTTATGTGCTAGATTTCAATCAGAACCTAAAGAATCACATTTAATAGCTGTTAAAAGAATACTAAGATATGTAAGTGGAACAAAAAATGTAGGTTTATGGTATTCTAGAGACTCCACATTAAATCTAATTGCATATTCAGATTCTGATTATGCTGGATGCAAATTAGATAGAAAAAGCACAAGTGGTGCATGCCATTTCTTAGGAAGTAACTTAATCACATGGTTTAGCAAAAAGCAAAATTCAGTTGCATTATCAACTACTGAAGCTGAATATGTAGCAGCTGGAAGTTGCTGTGCGCAAATCCTATGGATTAAGCGACAACTTGAAGACTATGGTATCACACTTGATAAAACACCCATAAGATGTGATAACACTAGTGCAATTAATCTAACAAGAATCCAATTCAACATTCAAGAACTAAACACATAGAAATCAGATATCATTTTATAAGAGAACATGTAGCAAATAATGAAATATGTCTTGATTATGTTAACACTGAAGAACAATTAGCTGACATATTTACTAAACCTTTAAATGAAGAGAGATTCTGTTATCTTAGAGGAGAGTTAGGTATTTGTGATCCTTAGAATGAATTTGAAACCCCTAAGGAAATTTTATCTAAGATTCTTTCAAATCCTCAATCCTTAAGGAAATCTTATCTAGAATTCATATCTAATTGATTCACTCATATCCAATGATTATTTATCAATTTTTATGATCATATTCCGGACACATTTCAGAAATTTCATGTTTTGGTCTGAAATGGTCTCGGAGCCGACTCGATGCGTATCGGAGTCGACTCCCGGTTTCGACTGAAACTCTCGAGTCGACCCCTCTTAGGCGCGAGTCGACTCCATGTCGGGATGGCCTTTCTGTGTCTGTGCCGAGTCGACACTTGGGTTTGCGCGAGCCGACTCGAAGTGGTCCCAAGTTGATTTATCTAGGGCAGAGTCGACTCGCCGCTCATTTCATTCGACCAATCTTTCAAAATACTCTCTCAAAACTCTTCCAAACCTTCCAAACTCCAAAATCCCTGATTATCACCTCCAATCATCAAATGGCACCCAAAACTAGAGGATCTAGTCTTGTGGCGGGCGGCGTCAAGCGGAAGCGTCCGTGAAGAAGACGGTGAAGCGTCCGGTGCGTGAACCTTCTCCAAGCACGGACTCCACTTCATCTGCTTCTACTCCGACTGCTACTCCTGCTGCTACTCTTCCCAGGTAGATCGTTAGCGGATAGGATCATTACTACTGGTAGAAAGGTGGATTTTGAATTATTTGAGAATGAGGGTTTTAGTTGGGAGACAGTTGATCGAGATGGGATGGGAGAAAGTTTGTTCTCTAGATGCCCGACCTATCCCTCTTGGTTAAAGAATTTTACAAGAATTTGTCTAGAGGAGATCATGGCTTATTAGCAATGTGAGAGGAGTCAGACTATCTGTGACTGCTGAATCTTATCTAGATTGTTGGAATTACCCTTATCTGGCACTTCCACCTTTTCTTCTGATGACCGCGCCCCAGCTTTATCCAGATTATTAAACAGGGATGTGGTTGGATTTGAAGAGGTATTTGCTAATCAGCTTTCTTTAGAGTTGAGATTGCTACACAATATCTGCAGTAGGATTCTCTTTCCTAAAACTGGTAGATTTGACTATGTATCTGAGAGATGTCTTTGTAATGGATGCCATTGTGACAGGCAAGCCTATCAATCTTCCCAGCATGATTCTATGGTACATAGCAGATTGTGGAGGGAAAAGGAAATCTAGTCTGCCTTATGGGATGATCCTTACAATGATCTTTCGAAGCCAAGGTGTGGTGATTTCTGATAATGAACCTATGAAGAATCTAAGACACACTGATTTTTATAGCCTAGGCAACAATTCATCGGATGGGATTTATCAAAAAGAATGGTAAATGGGAAAGGAAAGGAGTGACAGAAGATAGAGCTACAGATACTGAGGCTGCAGGACCCTCTGTTAGACATCCTTCGCCTGCACCTCCGAGCCCTTTGGTTTCTGCCTCTGCTCCAGCCCCAGTTCCAACATTTGTTCAACTTCATCTTCTGCTAGTTTTTCAGATCAACAACTTATGCAACTCAAAGCCTTACTTGAAGATCAATCTGATAAGCTTAAAACTGATTTTGAGAAAAATTTATGCATTTGAGAGAGACTCTTTATTCTCTTGATGATCGTATCTCAAAGATTGAGTCCACTCTCGGTCTTCATCGGCATCCTTAAGTGGTGATCTCAAGAATATTTTTGAAGAACTTAAGGATATATGTGGAGATGGAGAGACATATGCCAAGTGCAACGCAGAGCTTCAAGACAAAATTCAGAGTGCGTGCACCTTTGTTGATGAAAGACTCAAGGAATATGTAAAAATTCAATCTGAAGGAATGAAAAAATAGTAGATCATCTAACTAGAATTGTAAGAACTCATTTTTGAGTTACTAGAGTTTCAATCCTTGTTTTGTACTGAAGTTTTTATTATGCTTTCATTTTGAAATCAATGTACTAACATTTTGATGTATTAGACCTTTAAATGAAATGAATTCTCTATTTCCTTATTTCAATGAATGAATGAAATTTGAATGAATGTTTATGATTCTCTATCTTTTTGTTGATAACAAAAAAGGGGGAGAATTTTATAGTTCTATGATTGTGATAAAATGAGATAAACAATGAGATATTTAATTAAGTTTCATAGGGGGAGCTACTTCATTAAGGGGGAGCCTAAGCCTAACTATGAAAACAAAATAAATTCACTAATCAATCATGAACAAACTCAATATTTTTGTCATCATCAAAAAGGGGGAGATTGTTGGAAGATTATAGAAAAATTATATGATCCAATCCTTTTGATTTTGATGATTACTAAAAGCCATTGAGTTTATTAAAGGATGTAATGAGTTTATGTAAATGAGCAACAAATTTATTTTGAACAATCAATGAGAATGCTCAAGTTTAACTTTAATCAATTTTGAAAGTGACTTTAAGCTCAATATTCAAACTTTCAAAAAGAAATGTTATAATTCATGTTTTAATCAATGAATTTTTGGATAGTTCTTGAATCAATTCTAAATGTTAATTTTATTGATTTCATGTCAAAACAATGAATTAAAATGAATCTGGAACGATTTTAATGTCAATCAGAAAAGTTTCTGATTTTTGATACGTTCCGGAGCCGACTCCTGAGTTTCAGAGTCGACTCCGCTCAGTGTACAGAAATGTGCATCTGTGTCGAGTCGACCCATGAAATTGTCGAGTCGACCCCTGATTCTGTCGAGCCGACTCCTGGACTGTGCGAGTCGACTCCGCTCAGACACCAGAAGAGTATTTTTCTGAGCACTCTCGAGTCGACCCCAAGCCTTTCACGAGTCGACTCCCGACTTTCAGGAGTCGACACTTCACTTTTGTGAGTCGACCCCTAACCTTTTTAAACATTTCTATTTTTGGTAAGACGAGCTCGAGCCGACTCGGAAAAGCATGAGTCGACTCCAGCAAATCTGGGCGCGATTTTTAACGATGACACATCAGCCCCAACGGTAAGATTTTCAAATAACGGCTATTTTTCCTTGTCTCTAACGGATATATTTTTGCAGATTCTATAAATAGAGGAGTTCTTTTCAAATCAAAACACCAGAGAAAATCAAAAAGAGAGAAAAGAATATCTTTTGAAAAGAGGGAAAAACAGAGCATATTGAAAAATCATCTAGCTCAAAGGAGAGTGATCAAAAGGAGAGAAATCCAAGAGGAAGTTTCGTCTGCTCCTTCATCAATCCACAAAGTCAAAGAAAATCCAAAGCATTTCAAAGGTCAAATCGGAGGATTTTCAAAAGGAGAAAAAGCTTCATCTCAACTCCAAAGTCTTCAACGGTCAAGAATCTTGCTGAGGCGTGATTCAACACTTTAAGAGGAGTTAAAGAGAAGAAGGAAGAAAGCCCAAGCCACTACCATCTGCAATACTATCAGGCTTTTCTAACTTTTATTTTTGTACTTCATTTGTATATTTGCTCAAGGGGAGCATTTCATTATCCAAACACTTTATTCTAATTGTTTGCTGATTCAATCAGTGGATTGAATCAGTGGAGGTTGATATACCTCGTTGCAAGCCGGAGTGCTTGTGTTGGGTTAGTTGTGAGCCCGTGAAAAACAACGTGTAGGGTTTTGTGCTGGTAAGCCCAAGTTAAAACCAGCTGGGTTCGTTGTGCACCCGGAAAACAACAAGTTTGAGTTGTGAGCTTGGAAAACAACTCGGCTGTAATCTAGAGAGATTATAGTGTGGACCCAAGTGAATCTTGGGAGTGGACGTAGGTGTTGGTTGCACCGAACCACTATAAAATTATCTTGTGTTTGCCGTGCTATATTTTCTCTCTCTCTCTATCTCTCTTTATTAATTGCTTGTGCATTGCTTATTAGTTAATTTTACTCACTTGCACATCTTGAGCAAATCAGTTTAAATCTTCTAAAAAGTCTTAAATTTTTAAGAACCCAATTCACCCCCCCCCCCTTCTTGGGTTGCCATCTGGGCCAACAATGCCGCATTTCATCCTCTTTAGATTCATGTTCGGCATGCCATCTCATATCAGCAGCTGTAGCCTCAGATCTGTATAATCTCTGCAGGTGTGGAGTAAGAGGAAAGTAATGCATCCTCTTGTAAGGCACACTTTTCCTCCTACTTATACTAGCTCCCCCTTCGCCATTTTTGTACCTCGATTGCCCACAAATCTTACACCATCTCAGCTCTGAGTCTTCACCCAAATATATCATACAATTGTTTAAGCAACAATCGATCTTATTAACTGGGAGCCCAAGACCACGCAACAACTTTTCGTTGAGTAAAAACTGTCTGCTACAACATTATCATTTGGCAAAATTTTCTTGATTAACTCAGTTACAGAATTGAACATCTTTTCTGATAATCGATGTTCTGCCTTAATATTCAACAACCGAGCAACCGTAGACAACTGGGAATGACCCTCACAACCAGGATACAATTCTTGATTTGCAGCACGCAACATATCATAAAATTACTGTGCATATGGATTTGGTTCTTCCGTAAATGTATTCTGATTGAATTCATTACACGATGCATTCATCACCATTTCTTCATATGTGTTTAAATTCACAAATGGTTCATCTATGGGAATTAACACTTGTTGGCTTATAACAGCTGCTGTAATTTCCTTAGGTTCACCATGACAGTACCAAACATCGTAATCAGGAACAAACCCCTTTTTACACAGATGCACCTTAACAGTTTCAATATCTATGTAGGCTTTATTCTGACACCCGTGGAAGTTCAGTTTCAATATCTATGTTGGCTTTATTCTGACACCCGTGGAAGTTGCATGGGCACCTAATCCTAGGCCCATCCATCCATTCAGGTTGGCTACATGCAAATGCGATAAATTCTTCCAATCCATTCAGAAAATCTGGATTAAGCAAGCCATCTTTTATCCTTGCATACATCCACGAGCGAGCCCCGCTCATTTTTGACCGACTTATACAATTTCTAGTAAACAATTAAAGGAAACCACAATATAAAACTATATTAGCATTACAAAATATATAACTAAATTATTTCTTTTACACAACTAAGATTAATAACAACCATTTAAATCATTTATAACTAAACCAATTTTTTTTACACAACTAAGGTCCGTACCCTGCAAGACCGGGCCACGACTACGATCCTTGTCGTGCTAGCAAGGACCGAGGTACAGGTTCATGCCAGGTTAATGCTAGGGCTTGGGTTCGGGCCGGGCCGTAAGGCAGTCCGTTCAATCATGAGACTTCACAAGCAATCAAGTGTCCTAAATTAATTTCACCTTCACTCCATGTCTAAAAGGTAAGGCCCTATCCCATTCAAGAATATTTTTTATGATATGTTATTCTGCTATTAATTATCATCGATCGTTTACGTTGAAATTTTAGCAGCATTTCCCCATATGTTCTCCTAAATGTATGGTATATATGCCACACTAGGAGAACGTATGAGCAAATACAAACCGCAATATCAACCAACGATGATTAATAGCAGACTAACATATCGCAAAAAAAAATTTCAAACTGTCCACAGGACAATTTGAGAATTTGCAAGACTAAGTCTTACAAATTCTCAAACGGGTCTAAAGGTTATAGTGCTATGAGAAATAATATGGAAATCCAAAGACAATCGAACTTATGCTTGTTATTCAGAAATTCTTGTCAATTCCATAATAAACTCATTACGAAATTGTATGTGAAGACTAAAATATAAATCATTGAAACTACTAATTCGGTGCTGAAAATTAAATAGAACTACAACAAGACGTTCATCCTAGCATTACATAATTTAATGCTTCATTCAATTTAAAGCAGGATGTAAATAATCAAGACATAATATGATATTATAAAATTATATTATAATATGATATTATAAAATTATTATAATCATATTATAATATCAATAAAATTAGAACCCACATATGTCAAATGTTCACCAATAAACTGCCATACATAGTTTAATAGACTGAGAAATTGAACCATGACTATATAAAAATCACTAATCAATTATGACTGAATTAATTTAAAACATAATAAGCACTAAACAATTTGATCGCAATTTCCTCCTATTAATTTACTATCGATCAGAATCACTAATTAGCAAACACTACAATGATGTTATATTGCAACAATTATTTATTAGAATACCATAATTTATTGTTATTATTTTATTTTATAATATTATGAACTAATATCGCCCCTAAATTTTTTTTTTTGGGTGGGCTGGCCACAGGCCATCGTGGCCAGGCCACAGACGGCCACGACCGTGGCCGTGGCCGGAGAAGACGTGGCCAGGCCACGGCCGGCCACGGCAACGGTGGTGTTTCCCCCGTGGATATTAGGCCATGGCCGTTTCCCCCTGTTAAATTTTTTTGTGGCTTGGCCACTGTGGCCAGGCACGGTCGCAGCCACCGACCCGGCCATGGCCGCGGCCGTGGCCAGAGAAGACGGGAGGGGGGGGTTTCCCGCTGTTAAATTTTTTTTTCGTGGCCTGGCCACTGTGGCCAGGCCACGGTCGCAGCCGTGGCCGGAGAAGATGGGACGGGGGGGTTTCCCCTGTTATTTTTTTTTCCAGAGAAGACGGGAAGGGGGGTGAACCCCCCTTTCAAAATTTTTTTTTCGTGGCCTGGCCACTGTGGCCAGGCCACGGCCGGCCACGGTCGCAACCGTGGCTAGAGAAGATGGGAGGGGGGGGGTTCCCCTGTTAAATTTTTTTTTCCGTGGCCTAGCCACGACCGGCCACGGCCGCGGTCGTGGCCGGAGAAGACGGGAGGGGGGGGTTTCCCCTGTTAATTTTTTTTTCGTGGCCTGGCCACTGTGGCCAGGCCACGGCCGGCCACGGTCGCAGCCGTGGCCGGAGAAGACGGGAGGAGGGGGGGTTTCCCCCCTGTTAATTTTTTTTTTGGTGGCCTAGCCACCATGGCCAGGCCACCCAGTTGCCGGCCACGGCCGACGGCCATGGCCACGGCCGTGGCCGGAACAGGAGGGGGGGGTGGGAAAAAAACCCCCTCTCATACCAATTTTTTTTTAACAGGGGGGAGGGAGGGGTACCTGAAAATAACCCTCACCGGCGAGGTCGTCGGGTGCCGTAGAGTCGCCGGGGAGCCGCCAGAGGTGGGGAAGAGGGAGGAGGAGAAAGGAGAAGACGGGAGGGGGGGTTCGGGCTCGTGAGGAGGAAGACGAAGCGGGGGAGGGTTTTATGAAATAGGGTTAGCGATGCATAATTGCATCGCTAATACGTCGCTAATCAGCGACGCTAATTATGCATCGCTGATTGAGTCGCTATGTTGCCGCCAATAGTCATTTTGGCGAAAAATTAGCGACGCATTGTATTTGCAATCGCAATATTGCGACGCATAATGAATGCATCGCAATATTAGTTTATTAATTTAAAACTAATATTGCGACGCATTCATTATGCATCGCAATATTGCGACGCAAATACAATTCGTCACAATATTATTTTTAAATTAATAAACTAATTTTGCGATGCATTGTATATGCGTCGCAATATTAGTTTATTAATTTAAAACTAATATTGCGATGCATCCATTATGTGTTGTATTTTTAAATTAATAAACTAATATTGCGACGCATTCATTATGCGTCGCAATATTGCGACGCAAATATAATGCATCGCAATATTAGTTTTAAATACAATGCAATCGATCCAAGCCATGATCCTGATCGGCGATGATCGATCCGACCATTGCGATCCAACCGATCGGTGACGATTCGATGGTTGCGATCGATCCAAGCCATGATCCCGATCGGCGATGATCGATCTCCGAGGGTTGCGATCCAACCGATCGGCGATGATCCGACGGTTGCGATCGATCCAAGCCATGATCCCGATCGGTAATGATCGATCCGATGGTTGCGATCCATCCAATCGGCGATGATATCCGACGGTTGCGTTCGATCCAAGCCATGATCCCGATTGGCGATGATCGATCCGATGGTTGCGATCCATCTGATCGGCGACGATATCCAACGGTTGCGATCGATCCAAGCCATGATCCCGATCGGCGATGATCGATCCGACGGTTGCGATCCATCCAATCAGCGAGGATATCCGATGGTTGCGATCGATCCAAGCCATGATCCCGATCGGCGATGATCGATTCGACGGTTGCGATCCATCCAATCGGCGATGATATCCAAGCCATGATCGATCCCGGTCGGCGACGACCGATCTCGGACCATTGCGATCGATCTGATCAGCGATGACCCGACGGTTGCGATCGATCAAAGCCATGATCGATCTCGGTCGACGATGACCGATCTCGGACCGTTGCGATCGATCCAATCGGTGATGATCCGACGGTTGCAATCGATCGAAGCCAAGATCGATCCTGGTCGACAACGATCGATCTCGGACTGTTGCAATCGATCCGATCGGCGATGACTCGATGGTTGCGATCGATCGAAGCCATGATCGATCCAGGTCAGCGATGACCGATCTCGGACCATCGCGATCGATCCGATTGGCGACGATCCGAGATCGGTTGCGATCGATCCAAGCCATGATCGATCTCGGTCGGCAATGACCGATCGCGGACCGCCGCGATCGATCCGATCGACGATGACCCGATGGTTGCGATCGATCGAAGCCATGATCGATCCCGGTCGGTGATGACCGATCTCGGACAGTTGCGATCGATCTAATCGGCAACGATCCGACGGTTGCGGTCGATTGAAGCCATGATCGATCTCGGTCGGCGACGACCGAACTCGGACCTCGCGATCGATCCGATCGGCGATGATCCGATAGTTGCGATCGATCAAAGCCATGATCGATCCCGGTCGGCGATGATCGATCTCGGACCATCGCGATCGATCCGATCGGCGATGACCCGACAGTTGCGATCGATGGAAGCCATGATCGATCCCGGTCGATGACGACCGATCTCGGATCGTTGCGATCGATCCGATCGGTGACGATCCGACGGTTGCGATCGATCGAAGCCATGATCAATCCCGGTCGATGATGATCGATCTCGGACCATTGCGATCGATTCGATCGGCGATGACCCGACGGTTGCGATCGATCGAAGCCATGATCGATCTCGGTTGGCGATGACCGATCTCAGACTAACACGATCGATCCGATCGGCGACAATCCGATGGTTGCGATCGATCCAAGCCATGATCGATCCCGGTCGGCAACGACCGATCTCGGACCATCACGATCGATTCGATCGGCGATGACCCGACGGTTGCGATCAACCGAAGCCATGATCGATCCTGGTCGGCGACGACCGATCTCGGATCGTTGCGATCGATCCGATTGACGACGATCCGATGGTTGCAATCGATCGAAGCCATGATCGATTCCGATCGATGACGATCGATCTTGGACCGTTGCGATCGATCTGATCAGCGATGACCCGACGATTGCGATCGATCTAAGCCATGATCGATCCCGGTCGGCGATGACCGATCTCAGACCATCGCGATCGATCCAATCAGCGACGATCCGACGGTTGCGATCGATCCAAGCCATGATCGATCCCGATCGGTAATGACCGATCCGACGCATGTACCAAAATTAATTTTTTAAAAATAATTTTGATACATTTCATTGCGTCGCAATATTTCATTTTTTATTTTTTATCTTTTAATTATATTTTATAAAATTTATTTTTTTAAAAAAACTCTACGATGCATTATATGCGTCGCTAAATTAAAAATTAATTTTTTTAATTTTCTAATTTATTGCGTCGCTATTTAACATAATGAATTTTTTTAAAAATATTGCGACGCACTGAAGTGTATCGCAATATTTTTATTTCATAATTTTTTTTAATATTTTTATAAAATTTATTTTTTTAAAAAACATTGCGACGCAATACTTGCGTCGCTAAATAGAAAATTATTTTTTAATATACTATTTTATTGCATCGCTATTGCGTCGCTATTTAACATAATTAATTTTTTAAAAATATTGCGACGCACTGAGTTGCGTCGCAATATTTTTATTTCATAATTATATTTTATAAAAATTAATTTTATTTAAAATAATTGCGATGCAATTAGTGCGTCGCTAAATAAAAAAATAATTTTTTTAATTTTCTAATTTATTGCGTCGCTATTTAACATAATTTAATTTTTTTAAAAATTTGCGACGCACTGAGTTGAGTCGCAATATTTTTATTTCATAATTATATTTTATAAAAATTAAATTTAAAAATATTGCGACGCATTTCTTGCGTCGGTAAATTAAAAAATTAATTTTTTGATTTTATGGTTTATTAAGTCGCTAATGCGTCGCTAATTGCGTCGCAATATTTTGTTATCGCGAAGGCATCGCAATGTGGTCGCAATTTAATGACACAAAAATGCGTCGCTAAATTTGCTTCGCTATTGCATTATTTTCTTGTAGTGTGCTCTCCTCCGACTATGTACCGCTATTTCAAGTTTAAATTTGAACGACGGCATGATATATTATGCATCATTTTAAATTATAGTCGAAAAGTTTTTACTTTTAGAAGCCATGTATGTGCAGTTATCACAAAAAAAAAAAAAAAGTAGGTAGATGTTTGTCAATTAAAGCAATTGATCCGGTACACGTCAAAATCTCACTTGATGATGGAAAGGTTTTTTGGATTGCTAAATTAATTATTATGATTTATGAGATTATTTGTTGCTTTTTTTTTCCTTTTATATGTAATTATCTATCTCAAATAAGTACTAATGAGAAAAGAACATGCATGTATTGACTATGGTTGGCATGACTTTTCCACCCATCTATCAAATAAAATAATTGCATCAATGACTCCAACTTGTAATTAATAATACAAGACTAATAGGCTTATGATAGTTGATTTTGCTAGCTTTGCGTATGATTGGAGCGAGGATCCTGTTACAAAAGGCTAGTTAAAATGCCATTTGATTTTCTTGATTCAATATAAATACCTAAGATATATCTTAGTACACAATTAAAACGATAGTAAATATATATTGGCATGAGCTTTCACATACTATAGTTATTTAAATTTTAATATTTTTACTAAATTAAAATTTTAAATTCAAATCTAAGTAAATCTGATCTATATGAATCATGGACTGTGTTAACTTTAATACTATTTAATAACAACCTAAAACTTTATTCAAAAAATTAACTGAGATAATATTATTTTGGTATTCTAAGATCTATTTTATTCTGCAATTGATACAGAACTAAATACACCGCAGTAGGTAAATTATAACATTTTTTTTCTTTCCTTTCATTTGCAATCATTTACTAATGCTCATTGATACATGATATATAAAACTTGACTGACATTTTTTTTCCCTTCAAATCAAAAAATTTATCCCATGTTTATTTATCATTTATTTGTTTATTTATTTATGAAAAATTACGATAAACATGGGAAGTTGATTTTCTTTTCTTTTCTTTTTCACTCTTCTATTTTGAGTGAAAGAACGAGAGGTAGGTCCATTGAGTTCTGATGGAAACTCTTATGTGACAAAAACATTTCCTTGCAAATGCCAATATTACCATTTCGTTCTCTAGACATCGATCGCAAGCTAATCTACATGACCATTTCTCCCTCTGAGCTTTTTTTAGGCATGGTAAATCACGACCAATGCAATGACAAGTCTAATCGCATGGGAACCAAGTCAGCCGTACGCAGCTTACGCAGTACCTACGTAGGGCTTTAATAATTATTTTTCCTCAACCATCGTTCCTGCGTGTGAGAACGCCTAGGTTTACTTTTGAAATTGAGAGGGTGGAGAGTTGAGTCTCAACATTTCGTAGTTATCTTCGACTACAATTCATGAATCACACGCATGGTTGAGAACCGGTTGCAGCGCGTGCCGGACCGAGACAACGTTCGAAAATTCAAAGCTTTGTTTTGTTCTAAGGTGGTGGTTGAGTGTAGTGAACTCGTTCAAGCTAAGATCTTCTTGCGTTGCCTAGCTATAAATTGACAGGGGGCTTGATGCTACCTTCCCATCCTCATCCTCCTCTCTCTCTCTAGCTCTCTCTCTCTCGTTGCCATCGCCTTAAGTTCCCTTCCCTCACTAGCTAAATCCATAGTCATGAGCTGGACAAGAACTTCCCACTTCCCCCTCTCATGTTTAGCCACCACCTTGCTGTTGCTGGTCTCCACCATGTATTGCGAGGCACACCTAACACCTTATTTCTATGAAAAAACCTGCCCACAAGCACTCTTCACCATTCGGAAAGCCGTAGGCTCTGCGATCGCAAAAGAGCGGCGCATGGCGGCATCGCTCATTCGTCTCCACTTCCATGATTGTTTTGTCCAGGCAAGCATCATATACCACGCTCGCTACCATCATGCATGTTTTCAATCTCTCGTGTATATATATATATATGATTGTAAGCATGCAGTATGAAAGTTCTAAGAGATTAATTACGTACACAGGGATGTGATGCATCTCTCTTGCTCAAAGATGCTCCCGGCATCATAAGCGAGCAGAATGCTATCCGAAATTTCAAGTCAGCCAGAGGTTACGAAGTCATCGACAGCATAAAATCAGCAGTCGAGGAAGTTTGTCCGGGAGTTGTGTCTTGCGCCGATATCCTTGCTGTTGCAGCACGGGATTCTTCAGAATATGTGAGTTATATAATTATATCATCATGCTAAGCTTGCTCCTTATAAATTTCTTAGACGAAGCCGCCTATAATTATTTCAATGATGCTGAGGAATTAAGTGCACGTAATTAATGTACCAGATGAATGGTCCGACATGGAAGGTTAAGCTTGGAAGAAGGGACTCCACGACTGCTAACAAAGATCTGGCTGATATCGACCTACCATTTGGCTTCGATGACCTCGATGAACTCATCTCCTCATTTGCCAGACAGGGACTGAGTGTGAAAGATATGGTTGCCCTCTCAGGTTGAAACAAATGCATGCTGACGACAAATATTAATCTTCGATATCGAGCATCGCTGTGGATTAATTAATAATCCTATGTTATCTCTTGACGCAAGATTAATTAATTGCTTGCAGGTGCGCACACAATAGGCCAGGCTCAGTGTGTCACCTTCCGACCGAGGATTTACAGCGAGACGAACATCGACTCAGGCTTCGCCAGTGCCCGAAAGCGCAGGTGTCCTTCGACCGTTGACAGAGGCAACGCCACCTTGGCCCCTCTGGATCTGGTGACACCCAACACCTTTGACAACAACTACTACAAGAACCTCCTTCTGAAGAAGGGTCTGCTGCATTCCGATCAGGTTCTCTTTAATGGTGGAGAGACTGATGATATTGTTAGGGGTTATAGCAAGAGCAGGGCCTCTTTCTTCTCGGATTTTGCGGCGGCGATGGTGAAGATGGGGGATATCAGCCCGCTTACCGGCTCAGCTGGCCAGGTTAGGAAGATATGCAGCGCCGTCAACTACTACTGATCGATATATATATATATATGAATGAATTATTCAATTGTTTTCATTCATTTTTCAGCCTCTATATATATGTTATCGATTCTTTTCAAAATCATCCTTTGAAAAAGGTTGTTCAATGTAATACGTCATGTGAATTGAATAAGCTCTATGATCGTCCATAGACCTCTTCGAATTAATTTGTTTGTTTTCCGATCGATTATAAAACCATAACATCTATTATCTGTTTGTTCTCAGCGACCCTCTCTCTCTCTCTCTCTCGATATTCACTCGTGTAGTTCTAAAAATATTTATTAAGAAAACAATATGCCAATATTTATACGATTGTAATTAACATTTTTTTTTTTCAAATAATAAAAAAATAGAAGAAGAAAATCTTCACGTGAAATATAAAACCTGAACCTAAAAATTAATTAGTGAATCAATTATGATCATGTTCTTCTCGATTAGTGAATCGAAAAAAATTAAACACATTTCATGAAGGATCAAAAGTGTCGACTGTATCAGCTATATGGTCTCATGGAATATTTTCTCTACACCAATGACAACTAGCAGCGCTTAATTGCCTTTTGTCTTTTGCATAAAACAATACACGACCTTGTCACCGAGGCCAGATTTAAGCCCATGGGCCCGTTTTTAGGCCCGTCCAAAATGATCCTTTATCGCGTGGCACACGGACACTCCTTCAAGTAACGTTCGACCCTTTCTTTTTTTTTTTTTTTTTCTTCTGAAAGATAATTGTCTCTGGACTTATATTTATATTTTAGATGATCTCAGAATGTCCACGTAGTCGAGGTTCATGTCGGTGTTCTCCTGGCTCACCCTAATCTGAACAAATGGCAACAGTTGACATCTCCGAATCCGAATGCCTCAACGCTAAATCTCGTTTCTTGTGCGTCTCGTTGTGATTAAGACTTGATCTTTCCGTGGACGTGTCAGTTAGCGAACGATACAATTCTCCGGCTGCAAATCGCCTACCCTGTTCGCTAAGGGTGCAACTCGGGCTCGTAAAATTTAAAATTACCTTAATTCTAATTTTAATCTTATTTATAAAATATTAATCATAATTCTAATCCTAACTCTATTTATAAAATCTCAATCTTAATCCTATTTTTAAAAATCAGATTCCGATTGAGTTTTGGATTAAAATT
>UESW01002216.1:100613-184772 GCA_900491605.1 Calamus simplicifolius | reverse complement strand
GGTTTGCTCTTTAGATATCCCTACTTACCCTGCCCTTGTGAGAGAATTTTATAATGATTTATGTAGAGGAGAGGGAGGCTTAGTGAGTGTTGTAAGAGGAACAAAAGTAATCATCACATATGAATCCCTTGGTAATCTATTGGAAATGCCTATTGTTGGCCTTGTTGAATATCATCATGAAGATAGAGGAGGTGCACTATCAAGGATGTTAGGGAGAAGGTTTTGAGTTTGAGGAAATCTTGGCAAATCAACTTAATTTGGAACTCAGATTACTTCACAATATATGTTGAAGAATTCTATTTCCTAAAATCAGAAGGTTTGAATATGTCTTGGAGCGAGACAATCTTATTGATGGACTGCATTCTCACTGGTAGACCTGTAAATCTACTGGAATGATGATAGGCTATGGCGGAGGCAGCTACTAAGAAGAGATCTACATTGCCATATGGTATGGTTTTAACATTGTTATTCAGAAGTCAAGGTGTACTTATAATGGACAATGAGCCACTAAGAAAATTAAGGCATAAGATTACTATAGTGTCTCTACTATTCACCGGATGGGCTTCAAAAAAGAAAATGAAAACTGGATAAAAAGAGGACACGAGGCCAGAGCTGAAGAGGTTAGAGTTGAGGAAGTCAGAGGAGAAGACATTGCTGTACCATCTGCTGGACCATCTGCTGGACCCTCAGAGGCTGGACCTAGCTCTCAACTCCACATCAGTCACATTGGCATCTGAAAGATTCTGAGGATCAAATAGGTCAGCTCAAGGCTTTACTGGCTGAGTATGATAGTCAAAGACAAATGATATGTGTAAATTAAGAGAGGAGTTCAATCAATTAAAGGATGAGATTAATTCAAGACTTGACATGAGTTCTTTTTCAATTAGCAATTCCGTTGAATCCTTTAGCACTGATCTTCATAAAATTTTTGAAAGGATGGAGGCATTGCAGACGGTTCTGGAACTTATCTTCATGCTACCAGTCAACTGAAGAAAGATATCGACCTCGCCGTCTCTCAAATTGAAGCTGTCTTGAAAGTTTTAAGACGACTCAAAAAGATGATGTTATGGAAATGATTGGACATTTAAAGAAAATTGTGTATAAGCATATTTGATTTTAATATCCAATCCTAGGTTGTATCTTAGGATTTCTTTCTTGCTTACTTAGCATGTATCTAGGATTTATACACTTAAATCTGTCATTTTAAAATACATGTAATGAATCTTGCTTTGGAATACAAATGTTTGAATGAATATTAGACCTTTATTTCAAATTTATCTATGACTGTTTGATTGAATAAGTTTCCTATCTTATGTTTATTCGAACCAACATTCTCGCTTTGATAACATTCTTTATTGCTTTCAAATTCACCTTATTGTTGATAACAAAAAAGGGGAGAGATAATGTATATGCATATGAGAAAGAAAATGAAGAACAATTTTAAGATAGAGAGAGAGAATGAGAATTCTTTCAGTTTATCTACATAGGGGGAGCTATTCAATGCAGGGGAAGCTTAATAAATTCTCCATATAAAGTTAAATCTTTGATTGATGTCAAGTTTTGTTTATTTTTATTCATTTTAAATATTGGCATCAAATTCTCTATTAGGAAGTCTCTAGCTTTAACAATGTCTATAATTCTCAATTCAAATGAATTTTTTAATGCATATACTCAAAGTTTTTGTCATCATCAAAAAGGGGAAGATTGTTGATCCAATTGAGGATTTTGATGATTAACAAAACTTTTTGAGTATAACATTTAAGTTACTAAGAATTTTGATTAAGTTTTTCAGATTATAAGTCTACTTGATAATCAAAATCAAAGAGTCAAATCAAGTTCTGGTTCGAATCTAATGTCAATGTAAGATTGCAGACATTAGAGTCGACACATGGAATCGCAGAGCCGACTCCGAAAAACGGCACAGACTTAAAGTCGACTCCGGGACTGTGAGAGCCGACTCTATCAGAAAAAACAGAACGATGGATTTTCAGGCCACGACTTAGAGTCGACTCCCAGACTGTTAGAGTCGACTCCAGAAGAATTTTGTGTCGACCCCAGAAAAGTCAGAGACGACTCCAGATCGAGTGGATTAAATAATTTCGAGTTAGAGCCGACTCCAGAAAAGTTAGAGCCGACTCCAGAATGTCAGACATGGCTCCAGAACTGTCATAACGACTCTAAACTTTATCTTTATCTATTTTAATCCCAACGGCTATTGTTATTTATGGATCTAATCCTTCTTACACTTTCTTCTAACGGATAGTTTCAAACTATTTGTGGATTAATCGGATCTATAGAAGAGGGTTTGCATCCCAAAAAAAAGACAAGAGAGAGGCAAAAAGAAAAGATAGAGAAAATCTTTGAGATCTATCAGAAAAGGAAAGAGGAAAAACTTGTAAGGAAAGATCATACTCATTCCCCAAAAGAAGAGAGAGGAGAGATTCCAAGCCTTTGCTGTTCTATTTAGAAGAAATCTCAAGAGAAGGAAGAAGCCCTAGTTTTTGATCTTCTGAGTCTCAAGAGCATCTTCAAAGGAGATCCATTCAAAGGAAGATCCATTCAAAGGAAGAGAAGGAAGAAGCCACCAAGATCTGCGAATCAGGATTTGGTTCCTAATCTCTTATTATTGTTTCATTATTGTATATTTGCTCATTAAAGGAGCTATTTTTCTTGTAAAAACAAATACTGTTCGCTGGGTCAATCTGGTGATTGATTCAGTTGAGGCTGTTAGCCTTAGCAAGCATGAGCTTGTAGTTATAGGTTTTGTGCTGGTGAGCCTTGAAACCAGCTGGGTTCGTTGTGCACCCGAGAAAACAACAAGTTCGAGTTGTGAGCTTGCAAAACAACTCTGCTGTAATCAGGTTGATTATAGTGTGGGCCCAAGAGGTACTTGGGAGTGGACGTAGGTGTAGGTACACCGAACCACTATAAAATCTCTTGTGTTTGCCGTGATTATCTCTTTATCTTCAACTCTCTATTATAGTTGTTTAGTTTTAAATTTGTGAATCTAAGTTTTTATTTCCGCTAGGGGTTATCTTTCAAAGAGTTTAAATTTTTGAAAAACCCAATTCACCCCCCCCTCTTGGGTTGCTATCTGGACCAACACAAATAGAGAGAGTTGATTTCATCAATCTGATATGGTATTAAAGCTCTAAACCGATCCATCTTTCATTTCTCATTTCTTTCTCGTGTATGTCAGCAGCACTCATGGCTACCGACTCTGACCTGCAACTATTCTCAATACCAATGCAGCAAACCAAACTCTCATCAGCATCAATGTTGCTGCTCAAGCTCCTCTCAAACTCAACTCTAGCAATTACCTCTCCAATTTACTCACATAATGACTTCAAATATTATGTCATCTTCATTGATCATTTCACTAAATATATATGGTTTTTACCCCCTCAAAAACAATCCGACGTTAAAGAGGTTTTCATCCGATTCAAAGCCATTGTAGAAAAGCATTTCAGATCCACTATTACCACCCTCTACTCTTACAATGGTGGTGAATATCTTTCTCTAGCCACCTTCCTTTCCATCAATGGTTTCTCTCATCTCACCACACCCCCTCACACACTTGAACATAATGGTTACTCTGAAAGATGACACCTTCACATTGTTGAAACTAGTCTAGCACTCCTCACTCATGCCTCTTTACCACTCCCCTACTGGACCTATGCCTTTGCTATAGCCGTATACCTAATTAACAGAATGCCTACACCTACTTTAAATCTATCATCACCATACCACTAAATCTTTCAATCAGCCCCAAACTACTCTAAATTAAAGGTCTTCGGCTGCCTATGCTACCCTTGGCTCCGACCTTACACCTCCCACAAACTTGAATCTCGGTCCAAGCCATGTGTGTTTCTGGGTACTCTCTCACTCAAAGTGCCTACTACTGCCTTAATCCTTCAACCTCAAAAATCTATGTCTCCAGACATGTCAAATTTGTTGAGGCTCACTTTCGCTACTCTTCCCTCTCTAGTTCACCCTCAACTTCAAAGTCAAACCCCATAAACACTTGGATTCCTCCACCACTTACAACTATACCGTCACTCACTACCCCCTCTAAAGTCTGCACTCCTCAACAACCCAAAAGTGCAGCTCCCATATACACTCCAGTTGAGCTGCCATTCACAAGTGCAACCCAAGACACCCCCACATCCTCAACCCCTCCAAGTCCAACACCACCTATCACACCCCAAAACACACCACCTCCTACCCACTCAATGATCACCCGAGCCAAGAACAACATTCATAAACCCATCACAAAAATGAATCTGCATACCCAACTCTCCAACGCCACTGACCTTGAACCAACAACAGTGACTAAAGCCCTTCTAGATCCCAAGTGGCATCAAGCCATGTCTAATGAGTATGATGCCTTAGCTCGAAATGGAACCTGGGAACTTGTTCCACCTGATCCTATAGAATATAGTTGGCTGTAAATGGATCTTCAGAATCAAACGTAACTCAGATGGCTTTATTGACAGTTCAAAGCGTGTTTGGTTGCAAAGGAATTTCATTAACGACCGGGTGTCGACTATCTTGACACATTTAGCCCAGTAGTGAAACCAAAAACCGTGCGTGTTGTCCTCAGCCTAGCGTATCTCGGGGTTGGTCCTTACGCCAACTTGATGTCACAACGCCTTTCTCCAAGGCCATCTCTCCGAGACTGTCCACATGCAACAACCCCCAGGTTTTGTTGATCAAGATCATCCATCCTATGTCTACAAACTTTGAAAGGCAATCTACGGCCTAAAACAGACACCCAGAGCATTGTACCATGAACTTCGCACATTTCTTCTTCACTTTGGTTTCAAGAACTCTCATGCAGATACATCCTTATTTGTTCTCCCTACTGCTGAACAGCAACTGTATATCCTAGTATATGTGGATGACTTAATAATTACCGGAAATAACACTCAGCTGATTGACACTTTTGTTGATATTCTTGCCCATCGATTTTCCATTAAGGATCTTGGCCAGCTCTCTTATATTCTGGGCATGGAGGTAATTCCCAATCATCATGGTTTTTTAATATCCCAGAGGCATTACATGTTGGATATTCTTGCCCGAACTCATATGACAGATGCCAAACCAGTGCTCACTCCTCTTCCAACTAGCCCACCTTTGTCAAAATCAGGAACTACTTTATCTGATCCCACTGCGTATAGAACAATAGTTGGCAGCCTTCAATACCTATTGCTTACTAGACCAGACCTTGCATTTGCAGTTAACAAGCTCTCTCAGTATATGCACGCTCCAACAACTGACCATTGGAGCTTTGTAAAACGGCTGTTACGTTATCTATGTGGTACTATCAATGAAGGTCTCCAAATACATCACAACTCTCTATTGAACTCCATGCATATTCAGACGCTGATTGGGCAGGTGACAAGGATGATTTCTCCTCTACGAGCGCCTATATCATCTACCTTGGTTGCAATCCTGTCTCATGGAGTTCTAAGAAGCAGAAAACTATTGCCCGATCTTCAACTGAAGCAGAATACAAATCAGTAGCAAATGCTGCAGCATAACTCAACTGGCTCTGCTTTCTTTTAACCGATCTTGGTGTTCAACTCCCATGTTGTCCTTTCTTATACTATGACAATGTTGGAGCTACCCAACTCTGCTCCAATCCCGTGTTTCACTCAAGAATGAAACACATAGCCATCGATTATCACTTCATCTGGGATCAAGTACAAATGGAGTCCTCCGTGTTGCCCATGTATCCTCAACAGACCAACTTGCAGATGCACTCACCAAGTCTCTTCACCGTATCCATTTTCTAGATCTCAAACCCAAGATTGGACTTCTATCTCGAGCTCCATCTTGAGGGGGCATATCATCACTCAACGGATTACACCAGATTCCAACAACCTCTCTCAACATATTACAACAACCTCTCTTTTTCTCTATTAATTTAAATGATGTGCAGTTTGTAACAACCTCTCAATCTTTCTATCTATACGCTATTCAAAATAGCTATATCTTAGAATTAGGAAGTAGTTTTAACTACTGTAGATTTTAAGATTCTACAACAAACGTTTGTTATCATGTAAGGTGTATTTAACTGATGCAAAATGAAGATGCAAATAGAGAGAGTTGATTTCATCAATCTGATAGTAACCACTCCAAGACCCCATTCATCATACGACTGTCATCATCCTCCGAAGCCATATCTTGGTCACTGCCAAATTTATAGAATTTAGGGTCACACTGCCAAAAGGTGCCCTTCATTTCGACTTGTACCAATTCACACTTCACCCATCTCTAGCTTTCCACCACAAGGCCCACCATGGCAACCACAAGCTCATCTTGCCAATCAGTCAAACACTACGCCATCCTAGCTTTGGACAACGGTGCATCACACCATGTCACCTCAGATCTGAGCAATCTATCCTGCATTCTCCATATAATGGTACTGATGACATCATGATCAAAGATGGCTCTATTCTTTCCATCACCCACACTGGTTCCACCTCTCTCAAAACTCCTCTCCATACATTTACATTAAACAATGTTCTCTGTGTTCCCTCTATGAAAAAGAACTTAATCTCCATTTCACAATATGCACATCTAACAATGTTTTCATTGAATTCTTACCATCAACCTGTCTTGTGAAGGAACTTCATATCGGGACCACATTGCTACAGGGATAAACTAAAGAAGGTGTATATGAGTGGCCCACCTCCTCCCGTTTGATTGCCTTCTCCACAATAAAGACCACATCCGTCACCTGGCATCATCGCTTGGGACATCCTGCATTTTTCATTTTCAAATATACTGTTACCAACAATCATCTAGGCTTATCTTTCATTTTATCTTTTGATTTCTCGTGTAATGCTCGTCTCTGTAGTAAAAGCCACAAGTTGTCATTCTCCAACTCTACAATTCTCTCTACTAGACCACTTGAAATCATATTCTCCGATGTGTGGACCTCTCCAATTTACTCACATAATGGCTTTAAATATTATGTCATCTTCATTGATCGTTTCACTAAATATACATGGTTTTACCCCCTTAAAAACAAATATGATGTTAAAGAGGTTTTCATTCGATTCAAAGCCATTGTAGAAAAACATTTCAGATCCATCATTACCACCCTCTACTTTGACAATGGTGGTGATATCTTTCTCTAGCCAACTTTCTTTCCACCAATGGTATCTCTCATCTCACCATACCCCCTCACACACCTAAACACAATGGTTACTCTGAAAGATAACACCTTCACATTGTTGAAACTGGTCTAGCACTCCTCACTCATGCCTCTTTACCACTTCCCTACTGGACCTATTCCTTTGCTATAGCCATATACCTTGTTAACAGAATGCCCACACCCACTTTAAATCTATTATCATCATACCACCAAATCTTTCAATCAGCCCCAAACTACTCTAAATTAAAGGTCTTTGGCTGCCTATGATACCCTTGGCTTCGACCTTACACCTCCTACAAACTTGAATCTTGGTCCAAGCTATGTGCTTTTCTTGGGTACTCTCTCACTCAAAGTGCCTACTACTGCCTTGATCCTTCACCTCAAAAATCTATGTCTTCAGACATGTCAAATTTGTCGAGTCTCACTTTCCCTACTCTTTCCTCTCTGGTTCACCCTCAACTCCAAAGTCAAACCCCATAAACACTTGGATATCTCAACCACTTACAACTATATCATCCACTCCACAGCCGTCACTCACTACCCCCTCTGAAGTCTGAACTCTTCAACAACCCCAAAGTGCAGCTCCCAGATACACTCCAATTGAGCTGCCATCCACAAGTGCAACCCAAGACACCCCCACACCCTCACCTATCTTGACATCCTCAACCCCTCCAAGTCCACCACCACCTATCACACCCGAAAACACACCACCTCCTACCCACTCAATGATCACCCGAGCCAAGAATAACATTCATAAACCCAACTCTCTAATGCCACTGACCTTGAACCAACTACAGTGACTAAAGCTCTTATAGATCCCAAGTGGCGTCAAGCCATATCTAATGAGTATGATGCCTTAGTTCGAAATGGAACCTGAGAACTTGTTCCACTTGATCCTACACAGAATGTAGTTGGCTGTAAATGGATCTTCAGAATCAAACGTAACTCAGATGGCTCTATTGACAGGTTCAAAGCACATTTGGTTGCAAAGGGATTTCATCAAAGACTGGGTGTCGACTATCTTGACACATTTAGCCCAGTAGTAAAACCAACAATGATGCATGTTGTCCTCAGCCTAGCTGTATCTCGGGGTTGGTCCTTACGCCAACTTGATGTCAACAACACCTTCCTCCAAGGCCATCTCTCTGAGACTGTCCACATGCAACAACCCTCAGGTTTGTTAATCAAGATCATCCATCCTATGTCTGCAAACTTCGAAAGGCAATCTATGGCCTAAAAAAGGCACCCAAGCATGGTACCATGAACTTTGCACATTTCTTCTTCACTCTGGTTTCAAGAACTCTCATGCAAATACATCCTTATTTGTTCTCCCTACTGCTGGACAATAACTGTATATCCTGGTATATGTGGATGACTTAATAATTTTCAGCAACAACACTCAGCTGATTGACTCTGGGCGTGGAAGTAATTCCGAATCAACACGATTTTTACTATCCCAGAGGTGTTACATGTTGGATATTCTCGCCCGAACTCATATGACAGATGCCAAACCTGTGCTTACTCCTCTTTCAATTAGCCCACCTTTGTCAAAATCAGGCACTGCTTTACCTGATCCTACTAAGTACAAAACAATAGTTGGTAGCCTTCAATACCTATTGCTTATCAGACCAGACCTTGCATTTGCGGTTAACAAGCTCTCTCAATACATGCATGCTCCAACAACTGACCATTGGAGCTTTGTTAAATGCCTATTACGTTATCTATGTGGTACTATCAATGAAGATCTCCAAATACATCATAACTCTCCATTGAATCTCCATACATATTCAGATGCCGACTGGGCAAGTGACAAAGTTGATTTCTCCTTTACGAGCACCTATGTCATCTACCTTGGTTGCAATCCTGTCTCATGGAGTTTTAAGAAGCAGAAAACTATTGCCCGATCTTCAATTGAAGCAGAATATAGATTGATAGCAAATGTTGCATAGAACTCAACTGGCTTTGCTTTCTTCTAACCGATCTTGGTGTTCAACTCCCTTGCTATCCTATCTTATACTGTGACAATGTTGGAGCTACCCAACTCTACTCCAATCCATGTTTCACTCTAGAATGAAACACGTAGCCATCGATTATCACTTCATTCGGGATCAAGTACAAAATGGAGTCCTCCATGTTGCACATATATCCTCAGCAGACCAACTTGCAGATGCACTCACCAAGCATCTCAAACCCAAGATTGGACTTCTATCTTGAGCTCCATCTTGAAGGGGGCATATCATCATGCAACAGATTGCACCAGATTCCAACAATCTCTCTTAAAAGATTACAACAGCCTCCCTATTTCTCTATTTTGAATTAATCCAAATGATTGTACAGCTTGTAACAATCTCTCAATCTCTCTATTTATAAGCTATTCGAAATAGCTATACCTTAGAATTAGGAAGTAGTTTTAACCGCTCTAGATTTTAGGATCCTGCAATAAACGTTTGTTATCATGTAATGTGTATTTAACTGATGCAAAATAAAGATGCAAAATAGAGAGTTGATTTCATCAATCTGAATCAATTTAGTTTGTTTATGGGTCTGAGTTAGTTGTTCTAGTTGATCTGCCTTCATTCCGGTAGCTTTTGAGGGAGAAGAAATTGTCTTCAGCTTACAAGTTCTAATGTTGAATAAAATTTTCAATACGTATCAAACATGACTCTAGTACACTAGACTCTGATTGATTTTTTTTGACTTTGTCCTGCAAAATGGAAACGCAACAAGAATCAAGATGTGACAAGTTGTTCAATGGAAATCCAAAATTAGAGGATAGGAGCTGAATTTGGTTCCACTTGGGACGGAAAGAATATATTGGAATCGGACAGGTTGAACCAGGCCACACGCTAACCAAACCCCATCCCCAAACAAATTTTGGGCTCCGCCTAGGCTTAGACCAATGATCTGAGAGCCAGGCCTAGTTTTGAGCCCTACCCTCCGATGCCCAATTAGGCCCGACCGGAACAAGTTTTTAGCTGGAATGAGGGAAATGTAGCGTGGACGGATTATAAACAGGAAATAGCGGGAAAACGACGACCCAACCTTGAAAAAATAATAGTGCTAGCTGTTGTCGCTAAGGTATCTTTTCGATCGTCTTTGAGTTTCGGTTATCCTCTTTGACGGACCAAGGATCCTTCATTAGCTTGTCTCGATCAAAAATCTAAAGAAAATCCTTATGCTCGGGATTTGTGTTGAGATATATGTTCATAAACAAATGACATTTATTATTTTACTGAATAATTTGAAAAAAATTTCAATATTATATTTGCATGCATGTTTTGATGCTTTATAAATATCAAAAATCCCTAAGATTATTTAAATGTGACTTTAAATATTGTATATAAGTGTTATATACAGAGGATAATATTTAAAGTAAAATAATCTAAATTTGTCCGTAATTATAAATTAAAGTTGCAATCGGGATCTTTAATTTAAAATTACTAGCACGGTTCATTACATTCTAAATGAAACGATCTTATCCGGATTGTTGATAATGAGATTATCAGAATGAAAGTACTTTATATAATTTGATTATATAGGACTGGAACGCGATTAATTATGAATCTTTAATAAATTTGTTGTTAAAATAGAGCATTCAGAATTAATCAATGATGGTCATATATGATTCGATCTTAATTTTGAGTAATTAATAGACTCCTATTTATTGTATTGTATTTTTTGACATGCCGAAAACATAGTGTTAAATTCTTGGTATATTAAAAATATAATAACATAAGTAACCAAAAATATTAATATACAATATGAAATTCATTCCTTCGTAAAAAAGTCAGATGGACGGTTCCCATAAGTATTGTTTTGGGGCTTGAATAATAAGAGCGCTTAATTTATGATTGGATCATAAATATATTATTCATTATAGAATCAATGGTACTTATGGATAAAGATATAATTAAAAGGTTAACTAAAAATGCCTAGCTTTAATCATGAACCGAGGATTGATTTACACTATATCAATAGACAATTCAAATCCTTTTGAATATAATTAATTTTATAATTTTAAGAGTGCAGTTCCAAATTTTTAGTGGAGTAATTTGGAATTAATAATTTTGATATTTTAATTAAGGTGTTAATTGAATGTCAAAATTATTGAAGCTTAAAATTATAATGTCCATAGTTCCTCTGGATGGCTCCATTAAATTATGTGAACTTTTATAATATGTTGGGTTAAGTTATTAATTTGAAATTAAGAATTCTAAATTAATTTTCATACCGAAATTAATTGGATTAATTTCTATTTAAAATAATATGATTATTTAAAATTAAATTTAAAATTATTTTAAATTTAAGAATATACGATGTGCTAGGGAACACATCGTAGGCATGTTCTACGAGAAGAGCCTTTTGAAAATTATTTTGTTCCCATTTCTTCCCACAATAAATATATCAAAATAAACCAATAATTGATTGCTGGATAGATATACGTTAAAGTAATTCCAAGAGTTGGAAGTTATCTTTAAATTTTAATTAATTGATTAATTAATTAAAAGGTTGGTAGTTATTATTCTCTTAGAATATAAGATTCACGAGAGAAAAATAACAAAAAAAAAGACAATGATCAACCATAGAGAGTTATCTCTTTCAACTTCACTTTATCTCATTAGTTAAGAATATAAAGTGAATAAAAAACTCAGTTGTGTGATTTCAACCCAAATAAAAAAGGAATGTCTTCATCGTAATTTGGAGAACGTTTGGAAAGATCCGTGGTGATCAAAAGGATTTGGTGATTCCAAGGTAGTGTTGGCGGAGAACGAAAGGTCAATTTCTTAATCTTCTTATTGTTCTTTTTATTAAATTAATATGGTATAGATCGCTAACTCAATTTTATTTAAGATATGTGATGTGATCCTTATCTTGCTTCCACTAAGATATGTGATTTGATCCTTATCTCGCTTCCACAAACATCTCAAAATCGTTCTGAGATTACCAGCATTTCGATGGGAACCTCCAACGCTCAAGTTAGAATCTTGTGCAACAACTTTAAGTTTGGAAGAAAGCTTAATTGTTTGAGAAAAATCTTCCTATCTGGATCTAAGCGTGTAGATGCTTCCTACCTGATCGGAGGTCCTTCTTACCCATTTATGAGAGTTTGTAGAACTCGTGGCATAAGAGAAGATCAGAAGAGCATGTTCTAGGGCTTGAGTGGCCATAACATAATTAGCGGGATTCGCTCCCTACGTTCATGGTAGAGAAAATATTTCTGTTATAATTCAGGATCGTGTGAACTGTTACAAGCGGGTGCATGAGCCCTACAGAGAGTGCCGATTGAAGGTCCTATTCCGATGGCCAACTAGAGATTCTATCCGGATGACCGACTTAAGGTTCTATATGAATGATCAACTGAAGATTCTACATGGATGATCAACTGAGAGTACGATCACGGCCACCGAGTGGATGTTGCCTCATTACTAGCTACATTCCATGGCATGTCACCTTGCTCACACCTCTCATTGCGAGTCGCATCTATCGAACGCTTAGCGAGCCGGTCCTGAGTGGTGGAACTTACACGAGCCTATTGAGGGATACCACTGAAATCAGATCTTGAGATGTCAATGATGGGATCCTTGCTTCACTTTTTAGGCGAGGAGATAGGTAGCTAAGTAATTGGATTGGAGTGGACGAGATCGTTGAGGGTGGTTAGGCGAGGACGGGTTCAGTGAGGATGGTGCGCCTGTGATCAACGCGAGGAGGCGGCACTCCCGGTCACTGTGGCGGTGGTGAGGATAACGAGGCCGGTAATCCACGCGAGGAGCTATCATGGAAGTAAGCATGTCGTAGTTGCCGAGGCTATCGTAGGGGACTCATTCCCGCTGCGGCTTCGAGCTCAGTCGGCCTCGCCGGACGGGCTTGGAGAAGGAGAAGCCAGCGTTGGGACGGCAAAACAGTCCCACGCACGCCGCACACTTCTCTGACGCGCCTGGGAGAACCTGCGGCCATGGCGGCGACTCAGTGGAACCCGCGATTTGAAACTTGTTTCCTTATGGGCTTGATGGCCTAGGCGGGTGGCTGGCTGCCTTTGGTCCCTTGTTGCATCTTGCAAGCATTAATTTGGACCTGTCTAGCGATTGGGTTGGAACCGATAATGGGCTCGACATTTGGTGATGGGTCTCGTATCGTGCGAGGACCATACCGTTAAGCTTATCTCTTTGTTTAAAAAAAAAAAAAAAAAAAAAAAACTTCTACTGATCATGGTTCGTTCCACCGAAAACAATCTGAAGTCTTTTATTGGTTCCTGTATGCAGGAATCTTGCAAGAATGCTTGATCATCAGCAGGCCAATGCCCCAAACCAAACACATACTATCATATGCATACATCATCCCTCATATTTAAGTCAAGCTTTGCATCTAGATTAGATCCTAAACACGAGGATGCCCGCTCTCTTGTGGTACAAGGGCCCGTACCGTAGAGTACGGAAACAAATGGATTGATTAGTGGCGCACGCCTTTTGTTTTTTTTTTTTACAATGTTTCCGCCGTTCGCGTGCGTCAACCAATGAAAGACATAAAAAATGCGGATATCGTAGAGCAAAGTTGAATAAAATAACTCTGCAGCGCACCAAGGATCGATGCCGCGGGGAATGAAAGCGAGCTGGACGGGGCGCAAATACAAATACATTAAAAAAATTGTTCAGAGGAATAAACAAAAACGAATGGAACATTGGTTGTTTTATACTCTGTTTGGATGAAGAGGAAAAATAAAAAATAAAAAAATATTTTTATTTAAATAAATAAAAAAAAAAAATTAATAATTTATAATGATAATAATATTTTTATTATAAATAATTAAAAATATATTATTTTTTTAAAAAAAGAATCAATATCATAAAAAAAAAAAAAAAGCATTTTGAGTTTTTTCCTCGAAATCTCTTCAATTTTAGAGAGAAACTTTTAGGTAGGATCCATAACTTTATTTCTTCTATTCTCCTCTATTTTTTTTCTCTTTCTATTTTTCTCTCTATCCAAAATAAATTTTATTTTTTTCTATTTTTCTTTTTATTTTTTCTTTCTTTCTAATTTTCTCTTCGTCCAAACACTTAGGTAGTAAATAGGGGAATAAGAGGGGATAGAAATAGGGGAATAAGAGGGGATATCCCCTCTTATTCCCAAAGCTATAACCAAGGGATAGCTAGGAATAAAGTTAACCAAAGGATAATCCATGATTAATCATGGGATATCCCCTCAATTTATTCCCTAGAAAATACAGGAATAGCTGGTTATCCCTCCAAATAAAAGTAAAAAAAAGAGTTATCCTATGGATTTACCTTTGTTGCCACCGGGATCCGTCCTTCGACTCGGGCGCGGTCGATCTCCAAAGGAGGGCGGACCTGCACAAAGTTCTCGCGCGAGAGGCATTGGGGGTGGCCCTCCATGGAAGACCCTCCGACGCTCAAGTCAATGGAGAAGAAATCGGCGATCAACCAGATAGTGGGGAGGTAGATCTCTCCGGGAGGCCCCTCCGGGGGCGATCAATCGGGAGCTCTAAAGGGCAAGAGCACCGACGAGCTGCCGGCGAGAGAGCAGGAGAGTAAGAGTGGGAGTATGAGCGCGCGCGTATGCGTACCTGAGGAAATCTGGAGTGTCCTATTTATAGACTGTCACCTTGATCTTGAGCGTCTTCTGGAAGGTTCAGAGGTTGTTAGGATACGGGAGTGGATCGAATCAGGCCGTTGTGGGGCTATTGGGATCCGTATCTTGTCTGTTAGGGGATCGACGGCTGGGAGAGCTCCTTGATGGCTTGAGATCTAGTAGATGTGTAGGTCTCAGGTGGCCTTGATAGGTTCTAGACCACTTCTCAGTATGATTCCTTGTCTAGGATGCCGTTACAGTAGGCTGAGGCTCTCCTGCGTCAGGTTCCGCGGAGGTGGGTATTGGATCGTGGGTCGTTCAGTGAAGCCAGGTCATGAAGCTCGGGGGAAACGAACTACAGGAAGTTCGGGAGAGCCGAGCTATGGAAGGCCAGAGAGGCCGAGCTACGGAAGGCCGAGCTACGGAAGCCGGGAAGGCCAAGCTACGGGAGCCCGGGAAGCCCGAGCCACGGGAGCCCGGGAAGGCCGAGCCACGGAAGCCCGGGAAGGCCGAGCTACGGAAGCCGGGAAGGCCGAGCTACGGAAGCCCGGGAAGGCCAAGCTACGGAAGCCCGGGAGGCCGAGCTACGGGAGCCCGGGGAGGTCGAGCTGCGGAAGCCCGGGGAGGCCGAGCTACGGAAAGGGTTGGTCCTAGCCTCCTCGCACGGATATTGATGCAATGACGATTTTACCCCCCAACACATGCCCTCCACTCCCTAGTTCGAAGCGTAGGTTCGGGCATAGGGAGTATAAGTCTAGGTGACACGTTCCGGATGGGACAGTTTAGTTTAGACAGCTCTTGCAATGATGCCTTAATTAATGCGATAGGGTCATCGTGCCTTCGGGGTTAAGGCTCCCCCACGAGTGACGATTGGGAATACGCCACGTCGCGAATCCCGATCGATCCGGTGTTTGTCGAGGCGGTTCCGGACGCCTCGGGCGGGATGCCTCGTCTTCTCAAGGTGGCTTCCTTAGCGGGGAAGCAAGGCGATAGCCGTACGATATATATGCATGTTTGCAGCATCCTTTCGTTTTGTTTTTGAGGAGTTTCGCCTTTCGCCCTTTGCGACACCCGTTGTTTTGCCCGGAGTTTTTCTCAGTTAAGATGACGATGAGTCCCGACGACGTGGCTTCAGAGATCGTCGCTGAGGATTGGGAAGGATTCATCAGTGGTATGGCATGCCCTCAGATGTCATTCTGCGGGCGCCGGAGTTTGGAGATAGAGTCTCGCAGATCTGGAGTCTGGGGTCTTCGTTTATGAAGACAGCTTGAAGGCAGGTTTTCGTTTCCTCTCCATCCCTTGGTGAAGGAAATAATGACTCACTATAACATCTGTCCGACGATGGTGGCCCCGAACAGTTGGCGGAGCATTATCGGATTTATTTCAATGTGCCATCAGATTCAAATTGTCGCTACTCTTCCCCTTTTCCGCGCTTGTTACCATCTGATACCTGGGAGGAAATCAGAGTGGCCCTACATTGGACCCCGAAGATCCTTCAACGTTATTGTGGATAAACCGTCCTCTATTAAGGGATGGAAGAGCCGGTTTGTTATAGCAGAGGGAAACATTGGTTCCGACTTCCCTCGGAAATGGGGGAACTTTGTTAGGGATGCGGAAACGCATCCAATTTTGTCAGCGCAGGAGGAGAGGGATTTGGACATCCTTCGCAATGGCCAAGTGTTTTCGGCCAACGACCTACTATCGGAGGGAGCCCTTTTCGCAGCCGGGCTTAGCTCCCAGGACCCGCAAGGTGAGTCCTCCCTTTTACCTTTTTCGTTGTATGTTTTCTCGATGAACGTGTTTGGATCTGATCGTGTGTGTTTCATTCTTTCAGCCAAGAGGTCGGCTTTGTCGAGCCTCGCCAAGAGAAAGAGAGGAAAGCGCCCAGGGGAGAGCAGTGGCGCAGATAGTGGTAGGCCCGAGAAAAGGACTCATACCTCCGCGAGAAGCCCGCCGGACGTCGGAGTGATCACGACAGGAGCGCCGGGGCGGAGAAGGATCCAGGGAGAACAGCTATGATCCCTTGCCCACTCGTGTTGGAGATATCGGATAGTTCAGACGAGGCTCCGTTGGCTCGTCCGACCGCGTCCCCTATGAAAGAGGAACCGGCGACGGATCTGGCGGAAGCGGTCGTTTCTGAGGGGCCCTCCGTCTCTGCGGGACCGCTATTGGCTCCAACAGGAGAGAGAGAGGGGACAGCTGCAGCCGAGGAGGTTCAGGGAGAGCTCCCTCTTGGTCTCTCTACAGGGGAGTCTGGTAGCAGTGAAGCCGGGTCGCTCGCGGTAGTTCAAGAAGCGGGCCAGATAGAGGCCTCGGCGGAGCCTGCAGGGGAGGCGCAAGAAATAGGCCAGACTGAGGCCTCGGGGGAGCCTGTGGAGGAGATGCAGATGGTGGTGACCGGGAAAGGTGCGTCGGAGGAAGGGGCGCAGCAAGGTGGGAGTCCCGCAATGGGGGCTCCCTCGAAAAAGATTTTGGGGAAGCTGGCGCTTGGGCTAGCCGAATTATCTGAAGAAGTCCAAGCTAGGGCCTTGATAGAAGAGGCTGGGAGGCTGGAGGCCTCTCAGACGGAGATCGCCCAGGTTGGTCCCTCAGGCGGGGACGGTCAACCCAGTAGCTCGAGCACTGGTATTGAGGAGGCGTTTTCCGCCTTAATGAGGTCGGCCTTGTATCCGGGTGCAGATCCTTCGGCGAACAAGTTTGCAGATTTGGAATTGGTTGATGCTACGTTCGGGCAGCAAGGCATGGCTGAAAGTGTCCATCTCCTTCCCGATATCGATAATACGACCCTGATGAGGATGACTCGGGCCTATGCCTCGCGGGTGAGTTTCCATTCCTGGGTAGTGGATACATTCTGGCTGACTCAACTCTGATTCATTCACTTCTTATCTTGCAGAGCGTTTTGCTTTCTCGGGCGATATGCTGGCGTTTGAGTTTGGCGACAGGGGCTAGCATTCAGGCCAGGAAAGACAACGCCGAGCTCCAATCGCGACTGAAGGTGTCTGAGAAGTTTGAAGAACTTATGGCTATTAGTGATAGAAGTTTGAAGGGGATAAGGGCGGCACACCAGGTCGCCCTGGCCGAAGTGTCCAAGCAAAAGCGTAGAGTGGAGGAGTTGCAGGAACTCCTGGCGAAGAATGAAAACATGCTTGGAGTTGGCTAGAATTGAGTCGAAACATTCCGCTGAGGTGGCGGCGATGCGACGGGAACATGGTGAAAGTTTGGGTCGGCTGGGAAGGGAAGCTGCCGACGAAAGAAAATGCTTGACCAGAATGCTCGGAGAAGTGGAGGAGAAGTTGAAGCGGCGCGATGGCGAAATTGCTCACTTGAGGGAGGGCGCTAAATGGAACAAGGGACGATAGCTCGGGTGAGCAACGAGTTATCCCAAGCCTGGGAGGAGGCCGGAGCCAAAAGTTAAGGATCAATGCTCTGCAGGAGAGAGTTGAGCTGATCGGGGCTGACAGAACAAGAGCCAGGAGTGAGGCTGAGGAGCTGATCAAGAGGTTGGCTAGACGAGAGGAGGAGGTACGATCTCATTTCCCCCTTTTAGCTTCTTCTACTGGTCTCTTATGATGCCGACTGACTTTGCTTTTTCAGATGGCGAAGTTAGAGTTGGAGATTCGGGCTCTCCAAGGTGAGCTCGTGTCCAACCGCAATAAGAGCTCAGAACTCGAGACACGGGCCGGCAAGTTTGAGGAGCAAAACATCATTTTGGGGCTCAAGTTGTGGAGGCTGAGAAGCAGGCTGCTGAGGCTAAGATGCAGCTCGCCATACTCAAGGGGAAGCAGGATGCTATCGGTGTTGCCTTCCAACTTGGGATGGAAGAATGTAAAGATAAGATATCCAGCGAGCATCCAGAATGGGATCTCTCTTTTCTGGATACTGAAGCTCCCGATGACGGTGAGTCCGAAGGAGAAGAGGAGGATGAATATGTCGACGTCTCCAATACCAATCCTGGTGCTGCCCGGGTCCAGCGAAGCCGCAGCTTCCAAGAAACGGTCGCAAACTGCCGCTGAAGGGGCGAAGGTATTGGAAAAAGGCGAATCTAGTCGCACCTCTGTGGATGTAACCGAAGGCTCCTCCAAAACTGACGTGGTTCCTGGCTCTTAGGAGCCACCCCTGTATTTTATTTTTTGAAAGTCTGAATGGTGTCTCTTAATGAATGAACCTTCTATTTTATTTAAGTGTCTTTCCTTGTATGGCCCTGTTGCCGCCCGGTCTTGCCTCAATCGCAAGCGACTTATGGCTCGGTCATCTTTGTCCCGGGATACGCATTGGCTTGGCCCCAGGTGGGGCGATGGCCTTGACTGCGAACCGATGGACGATCTGGTCCGTTCTGAGTCTTAGTTAAAACTCGAGGCATGAAACCGATCGGTTAAGACCGATTGGTCGGGCAGGTCGGCTTGGGCCGATAGATGGAATAGATCGGCTAGGGCTGACGAGCAAGGTAGGTCGGCTAGGGCCGACGAGCAAAGTAGGTCGGCTAGGGCCGACAAGCAAAATAGGTCGGCTAGGGCCGACAAGAAAATAGGTCGGCTAGGGCCGACAAGCAAAATAGGTCGACTGGGGCCGACAAGCAGAATAGGTCGGCTAGGGCCGACGAGTAAAGTAGGTCGGCTAGGGCCGACGTATGAAGATGGTTGTCGAAGTATTTTTGCTTCCTTTGGTCATTTCATTTTTCGTTAAATGAAAGAACAGTTTACGTAGCCTTCATGCTCGTTTTGTTATTCTGCCAGCGCCCTGCCATTCTGCAGGCAAATCGGTTTTCATTTCGCCAAAATTGATGATACGGCGCTGTGGGGAACGTAAAGCTGCTCTAGAGCTTTCCGGAAGGTGCTCTTTTCCCATGCAGGTCATTTTGATGTACGGCGCACGCAGCCATTTGCCATTGGAGGACATTATTTTTGCAGGACGATATCCTGAACCTGCCAGTTTCCGTAATGCTAGTGGACGATCTTCTGCATTTAATGATCGTGATTCGGGGCCAAGAGGAAATCTTCGCATATGTCATAATTTAGGCGGTGGGCTTGGCGCGCATTAGGGCGCCGCTTTCATCCTGGGAGGTCACATTGAGGTATGGGCCAGGTGTTTGAATTTCGGGCTTATAGCCTTGGTGATTGCTCCCGGTCCATTCTTGGCCTATAAAAAGGGAAAGTGGGGTAGTGCTAAGCCATCCCCAAAAGTTTCTTTTCCACTAGAGCTTTCATCATGCTCGTTTCTCTGTTGTTGCGAGTGGGAGGACTGAGCTTTTCTCTTGCAAGCTTTTTGCCTTGGATAGTTGGGGCGATGAAGGAGCTGCCGAAGGATGGCTCGCCCTTAGGGGATGAGTCCCAGAGATCATATGGAGAGCACACATGGAGGGCGCAGAGATCACACGGAGAGCGCACATACACTCTTCCAGTGTGACCTTTGTGTTTCTCCTTCGGGGACGCATGGTAGGAAGTGCACGCGGACTCCCCATGGTTTGAGTGAATTTCGCCTCCTCCCCTGGTTTGGATTCCTGGACTCGCCGCCCAGGGAATCTTTTGCCACATGGGGAGGGGGTGAAAGTGTGCCGCTCGCCGACGCCTTGTCCTTGAGCCATGGCAAGGTGGGGGCGGTGCATACTCGGTTTGGGAGAGCGTTCCGACGCCAGGGTCCGCTGGCTTCCTACCTGCTCGCCGGGGGGTCCCTCGGTTGGGTGGTCTGGGATGGCCACCCAGATATCTCGGTTGGGTCACCGAGATATCATTATTGACTGAAGCTGGCTGCAACGATTGGTCCATGTCGCCCGGCTATTATCAGCTCGAGCTGACTGGATGCGGCTTAATTGGTTCGGCGGTCGGATGCCGGAGCACCACGGTCGCCCAGGTCTGCTTTGGAGCAGTTGCCCGAGTTTTGTACTTGTTTTATTTTATGCATTTCAATGCTCTTGTAACGCCTCTAAGGCATTTGTAACCGATCTTGTTTGGCAATGAAATAAAGAGAGTTCTGTTTTGTTTCTCAATCTCTATCTCTTCTGTGCCAAGTTTATTGTTGTTGTTAATCATGGATGTCTCGCTCGTTCTTAGGCGAAGATCCCGCGCTATCCGAATTAGTCGAGGTTCACAAGCGGCGGTTTGGAGATCGCTCGGCGGAACACGTTCCTTACTTCGGTCCGAAGCTCGGTATTTTGTGTTTCGTCCTTACCGGAGCTCGAATGTTACGGGTCGGCCCCGCCGAAGTCCAGAGAATTAGCGCTTGGCTTCACTAAGGTTCGGAGAATTGTAGCTCGGCCCAGTTGAGGTTCGGAGAAGTTTTACTTGGCCCTGCCAAGGTTCGGAGAACTTGTAGCTCGGCCCAGCTGAGGTTCGGAGAAGTTTTACTTGGCCCTGCCAAGGTTCGGAGAATTTATAGCTCGGCCCAGCCGAGGTTCGAAGAAGTTTTTACTTGGCCCTGCCAAGGTTCGAAGAACTTGTAGCTCGGCCTAGCCGAGGTTCGGAGAAGTTTTACTTAGCCCTGCCAAGGTTCGGAGAACTTGTTGCTCGGCCCAGCCGAGGTTCGGAGAATTTGTTGCTCGGCCCAGCCGAGGTTCGGAGAATTTTTTACTTGGCCCTGCCAAGGTTCGGAGAATTTGTTGCTCGACCCAGCGAGGTTCGGAGAATTTTTACTTGGCCCTGCCAAGGTTCGGAGAATTGTTGCTCGGCCCAGCCGAGGTTCGGAGAATTTTTTACTTGGCCCTGCCAAGGTTCGGAGAATTTGTTGCTCGGCCCAGCCGAGGTTCAGAGAATTTTTTACTTGGCCCTGCCAAGGTTCGAAGAATTTGTTGCTCGGCCCAGCCGAGGTTCGGAGAATTTTACTTGGCCCTGCCAAGGTTCGGAGAATTTGTTGCTCGGCCCAGCCGAGGTTTGGAGAATTTTTACTTGGCCCTGCCAAGGTTCGGAGAATTTGTTGCTCGGCCCAGCCGAGGTTCAGAGAATTTTTACTTGGCCCTGCCAACGTTCGGAGAATTCCTGTCCAGACAAGGAGCTCGGTCGTGCCGAGGATTGGTAAACAGCATCTATTTCTTTTTGCAATTTTCGGCGATGTAGTGCATAATAATTTGCATTGAAAAAATGTGCCGGCAGGAAGATATAATGAGGCATATGAAAATAAACTCGGAGAGGACGTACCCTATTGATAATATTTTTGGAGATTGTCCGAATTCCACGTTCGGGGAATGGATTTCCCATCCAAATCCTGTAGCTTGTAGGTTCTCGATCCGATGATCTCGGCTACTTGGTACGGGCCCTCCCAGTTTCGCGCCAGCTTTCCTTGTTCCAGCGGTTTGGAAACAGAGGCCTTTCGGAGGACAAGGTCGCCGGGCAGGAAGGCTTTCCCTCTGACTCTAGAGGCGTGATAACGGGCTACCCTTTGTTGATAAGCGGCCACTCTGATCCGGGCCTTCTCCCTAATCTCCTCCACCAGGTCGAGGTTGGTGTGGAGTTGTTCGTTGCTAGCCTCCTCTGAGTAACTTTCCACCCGCAATGATGGGAGGCCGACTTCCACAGGGATAACGACCTCTGTACCGAAAGCCATTCGGAATGGGGTTTCACCTGTCGGGATTCTCGGGGTTGTGCGGTAGGCCTATAAGACATGGTGCAGCTCCTCCGCCCACCTGCCTTGGGCTCTTGAGAGGCGAGCTTTGATTCCCTGAAGGAGGGTCCTGTTGGTCACTTCGGCCGCTCCGTTGGCTTGTGGGTGCCCGACTGAAGTGAGGTGGTGATGGATTCCATGCTCCTCACAGAACTGGCGGAATTTAGAGTTGTCAAACTGCTTACCGTTATCAGTGATTATGGTATGCGGGAGGCCAAATCGGCAGATGATGGACCTCCAAACAAAATCTCTGGCCCGTGCCTCGGTAATTTGTGCAACTGCTTCCGCCTCAACCCATTTGGTGAAGTAGTCGATGGCGATAAAGAAATTTTCACTGTCCTGTGGCAAGCGGGAATGGGCCGAGGATGTCCATCCCCCATTTGGCAAAGGGCCAAGCGGAGGATATGGAAACTAGTTCGGTGGAAGGAAGCCTTTGGATGCTTGAATGCCTATGGCAGGGGTCGCAGGCTCGGACTAGATCGTCGGCGTCCTTTTGCATGGTCGGCCAGTAGTAGCCTTGTCGCATCACCTTGTGGCATAGGGATCGGCTTCCCAGATGGTTGCCGCAAATCCCTTCATGTACTTTGCGCAGAGCATAATCTGCTTCAGATGGGCGAAGGCATCTGAGCAGCGGCATAGAAAAAGATCATTTGTAAAGCTGGTTGTCAATCAGCACGTAGTGAGTGGCCTACAGCTTCAGCTTTCTAGCCTCCCTTCGGTCGGACGGAAGCGACCCTTCTCTGAGATATTTGAGGATAGGGTCGAACCATGATGTTTCGGCCTCAACTTGCATTATTCAGTCGGCTTCCGTGATGCTGGGCTTTTCCAAAGTCTCCAGGTGGAACTTTTGCTCGGCGTCCATTGACTCCGCGGTTGCCAATCGGGAGAGTAGGGTCGGCGCGGGCATTCTCGGATCTGGGAATCTGAATGATTTCAAATTCGGCAAAATGGGAAAGCAGGCTCCGCACCTCCTGGAGATATCGAATCATGTTCGGCTCCTGGGCTTCAAACTCTCCCCGTACATGGCCGGCTACTAGCTGAGAGTCGGTGAAGGCATTAAGCTTCTCCACCTTCAGATTGCGGGCGATTCGGAGACCGGCTAACAGGGCTTCGTACTTGGCTTCGTTGTTGGAGGCCGGGAAGGAGAATCAGACACCATATTCAAAGGTTATTCCCTCCGGACTGGTAAGAACCAGACCCGCACCGGAGCGATGGGCATTAGATGACCGTCGACATGGAGGAGCCAACGGGCTCTAGCTTTTGGTTCTTCGGGGAGTCTGGGGTAGAACCGTCCTCCGGGATGGTACACTCGAGGAGGAAGTCGGCTAGCACCTGGGCCTTGATGGCTGGACGAGGCTGGAAATGTATGTCATGCTCACTTAGCTCGATGGCCCACTTGGTCATTCTCCCTGACGTCTCGGGATGGTGGACCACCGCCTTGATGGGTTGGTCGGTCAGGACCGTCACGGAATGTGCTTGGAAGTATGGCCGCAGCTTCCAAACTGAGGTGATTAAGGCCAACACCATCTTTTCAATTCTGTTGTACCTTATCTCCGCATCGCGGAGTAGCCTGCTGACATAGTAGATCGGCTTTTGGACTTTGCCTTCTTCTTTGATCAGCACCGAACAGACCGCACCTTCCGAAACAGTGAGGTACAAGAATAGGGTCTCTCCAGGGGCTGGACTACTGAGGAGTGGGGGCGAGCCTAGGTACTTCTTGAGATCTTGAAATGACCTTTGGCATTCGGGAGTCCACTGAAAGTTTTTGGCCGATTAGAGAGTTTTGAAGAAGGGGAGGCATCTCTCGGCCGACCGCGCCACGAAGCGGTTTAGGGCCGCTATTCTCTCGGTTAGGCATTGGACCTCTTTGATAGATGCCGGGGGCGCCATTTGTTGGAGAGCTTGAATCTTCTGGGGGTTGGCTTCAATACCTCGCTGGGAGACCATGAAGCCGAGAAACTTCCCTGAGTTAACACCGAAGGTACATTTGGTCGGGTTGAGTCTCATCCCATACTTGCGCAGCGTGGCAAAGCTCTCTGTGAGGTCCTCGACATGCTGCAATGTCTCCTTGCTTTTGACCAGCATGTCGTCCACGTACACCTCCATATTCCGGCCGATTTGCTCCTTGAATACTTTGTTGACCAGCCTCTGGTAGGTGGCACCTGCATTTTTAAGACCAAAAGGCATAACGCGGTAACAGTAAGTACCTCGGTCGGTTATGAAGACGGTCTTTTCTTCATCTTCAGGGGCCATTCGGATCTGATTGTAGCCTGAATAGGCGTCCATGAATGACAGCATCTGATGGCCTGAGGTGGCGTCCACGAGCTGGTCGATCCGAGGAAGAGGGAAGCTGTCCTTCGGGCAGGCTTTGTTGAGGTCGGTGAAGTCGATGCAGATTCTCCATTGCCGTTTGACTTCTTCACCATGACGATGTTTGATAGCCAGCTCGGATAATTTACTTCTCGGACAAAATTGGCCTTGATGAGCTTGTCTACCTCTTCTTCAATGGCCTTTTGTCGCTCTGGGGCGAAGCTCCTCTTTTTCTGCTTGACGGGCCTGTGCATCTCATCCACATTGAGATGATGGACGAGAACCTCGGGGCTGATCCCTGGCATGTCGAAGGCGGACCAGGCGAAGATGTCAGCGTTGCCTCGGAGGAACCGGATCAATCTGCGCCGAGACTCTCCTTTGAGCAGCGACCCGATCTTTATAGTTCGGTCGGGACGAGCCTCATCCAGCGGTACCTCCTCCAATTCCTCTGCCGGTTCTCCCCTTTGTTCGGCGAAGTCCTCGCGAGCATCTAGCCCATCAACCTCTGGCATTCTAGACTGAAGGCTTGTAACAAAGCACTACCGAGCCATGGCTTGACTTCCCCGAACAACTCCAACTCCTCGCTCGGTGGGAAACTTCATGGATAGATGCGGGATGGAGACAACTGCCTTGAGGGACATTAGACCGGGCCTGCCGAATATTGTATTGTATGGAGATCTGAGGTCGGTTACTAGGAAGTCTGTCTGGACAATGGTCACAAGGGGCCAGGTTCCCGCACGGACCGTCAGGGTGACGACCCCTTCCGGGACGATGACGTCGCCTGTGAATCCCATCAAGGTGGAATCCACGGCTCGAAGGTTTTCCATGAGTAATTTCATCCTGGCAAACACACCGAGGTACAAAACATTTACCGAACTTCCACTATCAACTAGGATTCGGCTTACATCATAGTTATTCAAATTAAGGGATACAACTAGTGCGTCATCATGGGGGAGCTGTATCCCTAGAAGATCATCATCGGAGAAGGAGAGTTCGCCCGTCCGTGCCTTCTTTGGCGCCGATTCATCACTGTCGCCCCTGGGGCTCGATCCGCCGGCCTCTTCAATCATATTAATGCGGCCGATCACGGGCGGATTCGGTGGAGGAGGAGGTTGTTGAAGTTCGGCTGGCGGTCACCTCCTTGTTGTTGTGGCTCGGGCGCCCTCCTGAACTGATTCAGTCGCCCCCGCTGGATCAGTCTCTCGATTTCATTTTTCAGCTGCCAGCATTCTTCAGTGTCGTGGCCGTGCTCCCGGTGGTAACGGCAGTACTTGGTGGGATCTCTTCGGGTCGGGTTCCCTCGGAGAGGCACTGGCCGGGGAGCTGGCGCTCTATTTCCATAAGGATTTGCGCCCGGGGCACGGTCAGCGGAGTGTAGTGGTTGAATCGCCTGGGAGGACTCCGGGAGCGATTCCTTGGCGGCAGCGGAGGGACTCTCTGGCGGCGAGGCGGACTTGGTCGCGGGCGGACGGTGCCTGTCGGGGACTTTGGGCTCCTTCTTCTTTGCCTGCTCAGCGCGGGCAACTCTCCGCGATTCTTCGACCCTAGCGTACTTGTCCGCCAGGGCCATCATATCAGAGAGGCTGGGGGGTAGCTGACCTCCATAGCTAGGTAGAAGTCGCTCTCCTTCGAGACTCCCCCGCCAGGGCAGACATGGCCACCTCATGATTAAGGTGGTCCACCTCCAACATGGCCTTATTGAAACGGCCAAGGTAATTCCTCAAGGACTCCCCCTCTCTCTGCTTGACTTCGGAGAGGGAGTCGGATCTTCGTCGGTGGCGGCGGCTGCTGACGAACTGGCCAATAAAAAGGCGGCTCAGCTCGTCGAATGAATCGATAGAACCTGGCTTCAAAGCATTGAACCAGGTTCGGGCGGATCCTCTGAGGGTGGAGGGGAAGGCGCGGCAGAGGACCGCATCAGATGCTCCGTGGAACATCATTATTGACCGAAAGCTGCTGAGATGGTCGTCCGGGTCAGAAGAGCCGTGATAAGGCTCGACGGCTGGTAACTTGATGTGGGAGGGAATCACTTCCTCCATGATCCTCTTAGAGAAAGGGATGCCTGTTCCGCCTTGGGCTGGGCGGATGGGCCTGCTTGGCGGCATCCAGCTCTTGACGCATTTCCTGGATCTGACAACGGATCTCCTCTTCGTCAGCCAAGGGAGGAGCTGGGTGAGAAGATCGCAGAGACGGCGACGAATCATGGTGGGAGGTCACCGGTGAGAGAGACCGGGCTCGCCGAGATCTGGGAGGATCTCTGTTGTGACCGCCTCGCGGGATCGGCTTGTCCCCTCTAGATCGTGTGGGGGGTCCGCGGATTTGTGCGGACTGGAGGAGGAGGTCGCCGGTGAAGAAGGAGCCGCCGCTTCCTTGTGAAAGTGTGGAGCAGGAGGAGCCGTAAGGCGCTCCTGGACCAGATGGGTCAGAGTTTGAACTTGTTGGACCAGCGAAGCAAACTGGTCCTGGGTCACCGGGATGGCAGGCGTGACGGGGTTTCGACTGGTGGTGGTTGCGGCGCTACACCGCTCGTCGGATCAGGCCTCTGGGAAGCGACCTGATCTTGAGCTTCAGAAGTTGCTCTTCTCCGATTGGCCATTAGAGAGGTTCTACTCCAGATTGAGATCCTTATCTCCTCTTTTCAAGTTTTAATGGGACTTGAGGCCCTTCCTCTAGCGCCAATCTGTTGCCGCCGGGATCCGTCCTTCGACTCGGGTGCGGTCGATCTCCAAAGGGGGGCGGACCTGCACAAAAGTCCTCGCGCGAGAGGCGTTGGGGGTGGCCCTCCACGGAAGACCCTCCGACGCTCAAGTCAGTGGAGAAGAAATCGGCGATCAACCAGATAGTGGGGTGGTGGATCTCTCCGGGAGGCCCCTCCGGGGGCGGCCAATTGGGAGCTCTAAAGGGCAAGAGCACCGACGAGCTGCCGGCGAGAGAGCAGGAGAGTAAGAGTGGGAGTGTGAGCGCGCGCGTATGCGTACCTGAGGGAATCTGGGAGTGTCCTATTTATAGACTGTCACCTGGATCTTGAGCGTCTTCTGGAAGGTTCAGAGGTTGTTAGGATACGGGAGTGGATCGAATCAGGCCGTTGTGGGGCTGTTGGGATCCGTATCTTGTCTGTTAGGGGATCGACGGCTGGGAGAGCTCCTTGATGGCTTGAGATCTGGTAGATGTGTAGGTCTCAGGTGGCCTTGATAGGTTCTAGACCACTTCTCAGTATTCCTTGTCTAGGATGCCGTTACAGTAGGCTGAGGCTCTCCTGCGTCAGGTTCCGTGGAGGTGGGTATTGGATCGTGGGTCGTTCAGTGAAGCCGGGTCATGAAAGCTCGGGGAAACGAACTATAGGAAGTTCGGGAGAGCCGAGCTATGGAAGGCCAGAGAGGCCGAGCTACGGAAGGCCGAGCTACGAAAGCCCGGAAAGGCCGAGCTACGGGAGCCCGGGAAGGCCGAGCTACGGGAAGGGTTGGTCCTAGCCTCCTCGCACGGATATTGATGCAATGACGATTTTACCCCCAACAACCTTGTTGCATTTGATATGATTAATGGGATAGTCAAAAGATATCCCTAGGAATAGCCAGGGGATGAACTCTATCCCGTACACTTATCCATGAATAATATTTTAAATAATATTTTTTCTATCAAACACTGCCTTAAAGTGGATGCTAACCGAATGCAAGCTTTGTGCGCGCAAGTTAAAATAGCATATTAAACAGGTATGCAGTATAGCTTTCCTACGATTCGAGGGGATTGGATGCACGAAGAAATTTTGTGTGCACGCTCTTTACTAGTGAAGGAGCTTTGGACTGTAACTTTTTTTTCTTCTATTTCTAAATCATACGCCAAGCTTAAGGCAGTATTGATAGCTGCATAAGTTGTCGCATCTTCAAACCAACGTCCGACCCAAATAAACAAAATACAACCGCATATTCTTAAATTAAAATTCTAGGAGCATATCAAACCTATCCATCCTCAATATCCACATTAATCAGAAATAATATCATAGGAGAAAATCAATCTCATATTCGTATCATGAATAACATATGTACAAAACCTATCAAAAAGCCACAATGTTAATATCCTTTACATGAGTTTATATCATACTAAGTAACCAAATCCATGAAAACACTAAAACGTTATCATCCAAGGTATCTAGATACAACAAGTAACAAGGTAAGACCATCTAACTCTCTCTCTCTCTCTTTACATCAAATCCCACACCTAACTTTGCATCATAATCATCTTTTGAATAACAGAGAGCTATAAGCTAATAGCTCAGCAGAAATATCTATACAGTTAAAATAGGTATATATATGTAAATATATAAATATGATATAAAAATAAAATTTGATAAAAATAAACTATGGTGCAACACATGCCATAAATCCATATCGTAAGATATAAAAAGTCTCTTGTCATCTTGTATGTCACCACGGCATTGAATTACGGCATTGAATTACGCCATTGGATACAAAAATTCTCAGAATTATGACAATAATACCGATGTAACAAATGCACTAATAATGCCAATTAATTCTACAACATGCATTGGCGTAATAGCCATACTAATTCATCGACACATTGAAGATACATACTAGTGTAATAATTTACAAATATTTAGTGCATGTAAACCTAAATTAGCAATCTCCTTGCATGCAAGTTGGTTAATTATCATGCTAATGTAATATATCATAAATTAGTCAATCCAAACTAGTTTAACATTCAGCTTCACCCAACCAAGGCCCTATCTTTGATATCATGTGTCTAAGTTGGACTAGACCCTAGCCAAGTTTGCTCAAATTAGTGTAACATATCAACAGCTATCCATGCCAGATGTTATAAACCAAGTTTGGACATCACCTTACGCCATAACTGAAACTACATCAAAGTTCACTTAGCTACATGGCCTGCCTCCAATGCCACCTCTGCAACATTATAATGATTAGTGCTAAATATCATACCATCCCATCACATATTTTTATAACAATAATCACATCCATATTATAACCTTAGGACAATACCTTATATGATATGCTATAATCATATATTACTCGCATGATAATATCATAGTGAAACATATTTCATATATCTACATAGTCAAAACATATTGATAAATTAATACATATAAATTCATAATACATACTATGAAATATATGCATGAAATTAATATCTTATATAATAGTAGGTATAAGATTCTATCTCCAATTGCTAATCCAAATCTAATATATTCTACCACAAATCTCAATCAGCATGAATCTTGGTGCACCAATTTGTACTATTAAGTCTGCTCACTCTTCAAATGACAAATCACCTATAATGGCCATCATATATAATTTAATCCTCAAAATTGCATGACTAAAATTTTCATTATACCCTTACCAGCCTCTTTAATTACTAGCTATACCTAAGTGGATTTAATTAGGCTTATCTATGCTCATGCTTCTTTAATCCAAATACTTAATCCATCACTTTGACTTTAATAACACTTACACTAAATGATTAGGTTAATTAAAGATTACTTAGATCATTAAGTTCTTTAACCAAAGTTTATTTGACTAATTTAGGTTTAGTTAGATCAAACTCATCATAATTTGATTTGAAACCACATCAATTAATCCTAAATCAGCAATTTGGTTCACTAATTTAGGTCAATTTAAGATCTATTCACTAAATTGAACCTAATTCAGGTTTTGGTTCACTAGGATTTGATTTAAGTTGGGTTCATATTGATTCAATTCACTGGTTTGGTTCGGATCAAATCAATTTGAGTTTTGATCTAGTTTAAATCAAGCTTATATCAGAATAAGCTTAGATTGATTTAAGTCATTTGGGTCTAGCTTGGGTTTCTGGTTCGCTGAACTGAACCAAGCTCAATTTGGCTTTTGATCTGATTCAAATTATAGAAACTGGTTCAAGACTGAATCAATTAAACTGAAATTAGGTTTCTAATGAGATTAATCAGTTTGACTCAGTTTTAGATCATAATGACATAGACTTGGGTCTGGGTTTTGGTTATACAGTTTAGATCTAACCTTGGTTGGTTCTGTAAAATAGATCGATTGGGTTCTATTGAACTAACCTAAATAGGTTTGGGCTTACCCTAGATCAACAATGATTTTGGTTTGGCCTAAACTCAAGGGATTGGGTTGAACTAAATTGGTTGATTCAGGTTCAAATTTAAACAGACTCAAATTGATTCAATGGTTTGATTAGATTTAAAATTGGTTTATATTGAACTGGTTTGACTTAATCTAAGTGGCTTGTTCCAGATGACATTGAATTGAATTGGACGGGGTTGATTGGTTTACTGGTTTACCCAAAGAAGGTCATTTTCTTCCACTCTCACGCCCAATCGCCCCCTTTTTAGCCTCGGTTCACTTTGGTGCTATAGTGGCACCTAGCTGTGAGTGGCGCTTGACCATCGTTAGTTATTTGTGGTGGTGTCTACGTGGTGATCGATCGAGGTGAACAACCGTAGCGACTAAAAACAAGACATCGATCGATACCTAAGTTCTTGAGGCTTTTGCCTCTCGAACACCTCAATCAAAGGTGGTCCAAAGATGCAAAATCTCATCTGATGCTGTCAGATCACTCCTCTTGAACGTTCACGAGCGTTCGGTCACCTTCTTCAGTGAGCCCAAGATCTTTCGGTGAGCCTGCAAAAGTTTCGAGGACCAAAAATTTTGGTGGGACCCTCCGACGCTCAAGTCAGTACTCTGGACAACAGCCGTGAGCTTGAGGAAGCTCGAAAGAGAAAAAGAGAGAGAGAGAGACTCAGAAAAGAGCTTTCTGTGAGCAAGAATGAGCATTTTGGAGTGTAATGAGTTTGTTACCTGGTCGGAGGTCCGTCTTACCCATTTTATAGATGCTTAGAGTCTGTCCGGTTTGAATGGTTGAGGCCTCATAATGATGACTTTGATGGGTGAAGTGACAGAGCTGATATCTGTGAGGCTTGGGGTGCCTTGGGGGTGCTGCCACTTGTAAGAGTATTTAAGGTGATGGCAGGGCTTTGCTCCCTCCTTTGGCATGTCAGGGCTGCAGGTTAAGTCCCATCAAAGTGAGTGGCTATAGCTGATTGGTGGATCAAGTTCCGTCAGAGTAGGTGGCCATTTGATTTGACCGCTGCAGGGAAGAGAGATAAAAGGTGATGGAGTCTCATCACCATCACGAGCCGCACATCCGTCTGGGATGGAAGAGTTGAGAGTTGAAGCCAGCTGTCTCTTGGAGAGCGTTGATTATAGAGTGCTTGCATGGCACCGTTCATAACGATGCCAAGACCGAGGTGGCCGAGCACTGTTCATGGCCGAGGCCGAGGCTGAGATGGCGTTGAGATGGCCGAGCACTGGTTATGGCCGGGATGAAGCTGGAGGCTGGGGTGAGACGTCTATGGCTGGAAAGGAGCTAGAAGCCAGAACGAATTTGGAAGCTGGGACGGGACGTCCGTGGCCGAGCTAAGGTGCCAGGGCTCGAGGACTTCTTGGTACGTAGAGTCAAGAACTCCTTGTCTCAGTTTTATTACGCCATCCTTTCTTATGCAAGGTACCAAAGGGCCAACGTGGCAGCCATAAATACCTTAAAGAAGGTAGGCGCACGTGGCCTTTATGAGGCCATAAATGCCTTTGTGCGAAAGACATAATGCGGTTATAGAAGCCGAGCTAGAGTGCCGAGGCGGGGCCGACTTGAATGAGAGGGCCGACTTGAATGAGGCGGGGCCGATTTGGAAGAGGCTAGTACGAGACGATGCCGAGGCGGGGCCGACTTGAATGAGAGTGTCGACTTGAATGAGGCGGGCCGACTTGAATGAGAGGGCCGACTTAAATGAGGCGGGGCCGACTTGGAAGAGGTCGGGATGGGACGATGCCAAGGCGGGGCCGACTTGAATGAGGCGGGGCCGACTTGAATGAGAGGGCCGACTTAAATGAGACGGGCCGACTTGGAAGAGGTCGGGATGGGACGATGCCAAGGCAGGGCCGACTTGAATGAGAGTGCCAACTTGAATGAGGCGAGGCCGACTTGAATGAGAGGGTCAACTTAAATGAGGCGGGGCCAACTTGGAAGAGGCCGGGATGGGACGATGCTGAGGCAGGGCCGACTTAAATGAGGCGGGGCCGACTTAGAAGACGCCGGGATGGGATAATGCCGAGGCGGGTCTGACTTGAATGAGAGGGCCGACTTAAATGAGGCAGGGCCGACTTGGAAGAGGCCGAGATGGGACGATGCCGAGGCAGGGCCGGCTTGAATGAGAGGGCCGACTTGAATGAGAGGCCAGGACAGGACGATGCCGAGGCGGGGCGACTTAAATGAGAGTGCCTACTGAATGAGGCAGGGCCGACTTGAATGAGAGGGCCAAGGGAGTGCCGAGGCGGGGCCAATTTGGAAGAGGCCATTAAATGTGTCGAAGCGGGGCCGAATTGAATGAGAGAGCCGAGGGAGTGCCGAGGCGGGCCAACTCGGACTTCTTCCTCTTCGTGCATTACACGCTTCACCCCATTAAATGCTGGCCAAGTCATTATGACCGTTTCTTCAATGCTCTAGCCCTTTTGACTTGACTACCGGCCATTAATGACAGAAGGCCCTTGGACGAACCCACGCATGTAATGTGGCCCCCTTTTCCCTTTTTGTTCTCTTTCTTCGTCATGACGAGACGCTTGTTGCAGTTGGAGCAATATCGTGGAGGAAATGTTTAATGCCCATCGTGCCCTTCGAAAAGAAAACCGAGTAGAACAATGAGGCCGCTTAGGAATTAAGCTGTCCAAGAAGGCCGCCGCGGCCGCATAAGAAAATTGTCTGGAAATCACTATCTTGAGAGGATGTCATCCAAAAATTGTTGTCTTTATTGCTCATGGGGTCAACTGGCCCCATCAAATGCCCCCACACTCCTTGAGCTTGTGTGCCGTGTATCAGCTAAGCGAAAGGAGTGTAGAACTTTAAGAAATTTTGGAGGTAAATTAATTACCTTTGCGCGCCACTCAAAGCAGCGTATGTTAATTTCTGGGGTATGCTCATCAATCAGCCGCTGAGGCAAAGATAAAATCATTGAGGCCACAATAATGCGGTTGAGGCAGTGATAAAATTGCCGAAGTAGAAATAGAGCCATGGAGGCTGCAATGATGCCGCTGAGGCTGAGATAAAGCCGTTGAGGCTGCAATAATGCCGCTGAGTCTAAGATAGAATTGTCGAAGCAGAAATAGAGCCGTGGAGACTGCAATTATGCCACTGAGGCTGAGATAAAGCCGTTGAGGCTGCAATAATGCCGCTGAGGCTGAGATAAAATTGTCGAAGCAGAAATAGAGCCGTGGAGGCTGTAATAATGCCGCTAAGAATAAGAAAAAATTGCCGAAGCAGAAATAGAGCCGTGGAGGCTGCAATGATGCCACTAAGGTTGAGATAAAATTACCGAAGCAGAAATAGAGCCGTGGAGGCTGCAATAACGCCATTGAGGCTGAGATAAAATTGTTGAAGCAGAAATAGAGCCATGGAGGCTGCAATGATGCCGCTGAGGCTGAGATAAAATTACCGAAGAAGCAGAAATAGAGCCATAGGGACTAAAATAAAATTGCCTCAAGTGTTTGTGTGCTGGTCCAGGAGGTGACTCGAGTGGGTACGGGCTGTTAGGGATTTGAACCGACTTAGGGCGTATGCTAGTCAGGCCGAGTGGTATTCGTTAGTCGCGATGCCGCTGAGCTCCTCCAGAATCACCTCAAGTATTTGTGTGCTGGTCCAGGAGGTGACTCGAGCGGGTACAGGCTGTTAGGGATTTGAACCGACTCGGAGCGTATGCTAGCTAGGCCGAGTGGTATCCGTTAGCCGTGATACCGCTGAGCTCCTCCAGAACCACCTCAAGTGTTTGTGTGCTAGTCCGAGAGGTGACTCGAGCGGGTACGGGCTGTTAGGGATTTGAACCGACTCAGGGCGTATGCTAGCCAGGCCGAGTGGTATCCGTTAGCCGCGATACTGTCGAACTCCTCGGAACCGCCTCGGGGGTTTCATGGCCGGCCTGAGGGGTGACTCGAGGTCGCTGGAACCATAGGTCTTGAATTGCCGCGGAGGTTTCGTGGCCAGCCTGGGGGTGACCTTCTAATCGCAGGACCAACGAGAGCCTTTTGAATGGTTAGTTTTGTTGGTTTTCCCATAATGCATTTAGATACTAATGAAAAGGAACTTTTTCTCAAAGTATAGTGTACTTAGCTTTTTTGTTGGAGAAATTTGTCTCCTTATGCTTTGTTTGGGAGGCTTCATGTTTGTGGCATTTGTTGGTGAGCTTGGAGGGGCTCTTTACTGATAGCTTGAGCCTACTCTCGAGAGTGAGGGTGGCACGATGTTTTGCTTGAATGCCCCGAGATAGTGGTGACGATGGAGCAAAGACCAGCCTCCTGCTGCTCAGCTCGTTGAGGGTGCCTCCCCAGTGTTACTGGCAGAAGCCTCTTGGGACTTTGTCATCACCATCTTTTTATCTACCATTGTTGTCGTAGAGGGAGTGAGAGCTTGTAGCTCAGTGGTGCAGAACTCTGCTCTCTCTCCATTCCTGGCGCGCCAATCTGTTGATGCCGGATCACCTCCCCTCAAGCATCCGCGAGTGTCTGGTCGCCTCCTCTAGTGAGCCCAGAATCCTTCGGTAAGCTCCTTGCACCTGGAAGCCTGCAAACAAGTCGCGGGGGCCGAAGATTCTGGCGGGGACCCTCCAACGCTCAAGTCAGTGCTCTAGGCAACAGCCATGAGCTTAAGGAAGCTCGAAAGAGAAAAAGAGAGAGACTCAGAAAAGAGCTCTCTGTGAGCAAGAATGAGCATTTTGGAGTGTAATGAGTTCATTACTTGGTCAAGGGTCCCTCTTACCCATTTTATAGACTCTTAGAGTCTGTCCGGTTTGAGTGGTTGAGGCCTCATAATAATGACTTTGATGGGTGAAGTGACATAGCTGATGTTTGTGAGGCTTGGGGTGCTGCCACTTGTAAGAGCATTTAAGGTGATGGCAGGGCTTGCTCCTCCTTTGGCATGTTAGGGCTGCAGGTTAAGTCCCATCAAAGCGGGTGGCTGCAGCTGGTTGGTGGATCAAGTTCCGTCAGAGTGGGTGGCTACTTGATTTGACTGCTGCAGGGAAGAGAGATAGAAGGTGGTGGAGTCTCATCACCATCACGAGCCGCACATCCGTCTGGGATGGAAGAGTTGGGAGTTGAAGCCAGCTGTCCCTTGGAGAGAGTTGATTATAGAGTGCTTACATGGCACCGTTCATAACGATACCGAGGCCGAGGTGGCTGAGCACTGTTCATGGCCGAGGCCGAGGCCGAGATGGCGTAGAGATGGCTGAGCACTGTTTATGGCCAGGATGAAGTTGGAGGCCGGGGCGAGACGTCTATGGCCGGGAAGGAGCTAGAAGTCGGAACGAATCTGGAGGCCGGGACGGGACGTCCATGGCCGAGCTGAGGTGCCAGGGCCAGGCTGAAGGCCATCGAGGACTTCTGTGATACGTAGAGTCAAGAACTCTTCGTCTCGGTTTTATTACGCCATCCTTTCTTATGCAAGGGTGCCAAAGGGGCGCAGCCATAAATACCTTAGAGAAGGTAGGCGCACGTGGCCTTTATGAGGCCATAAATGCCTTTGTGTGAAAGACATAACGCGGATGTAGAAGCCGAGCTAGAGTACCGAGGTGGGGCCGACTCGAATGAGAGGGCCGACTTGAATGAGGCGGGGCCGACTTGGAAGAGGCCAGGATGGGACGATGCCGAGGCAGGGCCGACTTGAATGAGAGTGCCAACTTGAATGAGGCGGGGCCGACTTGAATGAGAGGGCCGACTTAAAAGAGGCAGGGTCGACTTGGAAGAGGTCGGGACGGGACGATGCCGAGACGGGGCCGACTTGAATGAGAGGGCCGACTTAAATGAGGCGGGGCCGACTTGGAAGAGGCCGAGACAGGACGATGCCAAGGCGGGGCCGACTTGAATGAGAGGGCCAACTTAAATGAGACGGGGCCGACTTAGAAGAGGCCGAGACGCGACGATGCTGAGGCGAGGCCAACTTGAATGAGAGGGCTGACTTAAATGAGGCGGGACTGACTTGGAAGAGGCCGGGACGGGACGATGCCTAGGCGAAGCCGGCTTGAATGAGAGGGCCGACTTGAATGAGAGACCAAGACGTGACGATGCCGAGACAGGGCCAACTTGAATGAGAGTGCCGACTTGAATGAGAGGGTTGAGGGAGTGCCGAGGCGGGGCCAACTTGGAAGATGCCATTAAATTTGTCAAGACAGGGCCGAATTGAATGAGAGGGCCGAGGGAGTGCCGAGGCGGGGTCGACTCGGACTTCTTCCTCTCTTTGTATTACGCGCTCCACCCATTAAATGCTGGCCAAGTCATTATGACCGTTTCTGCACCATTAAATGCTCCAGTCCTTTTGACTTGACTACCGGCCATTAATGATAGAAGGCCTTTGGATGGACCCGCAGGCCCTCTTTTTCCTTTTTGTTCTCTTTCTTCATCATGACGAGACGTTTGTTGCAGCTAGAGCAATGCGTGGAGGAAATATTTAATACCCATCGTGCCCTTCGAAAAGAAAACCGAGTAGAACGGTGAGGCCGCCTAGGAATTAAGCCGTCCAAGAAGGCCGCCGCGGCCGCCTAAGAAAATTATCTGGAAATCGCTATCTTTAGAGGATGCCATCCAAAAATTATTATCTTTATTGCCCATGAGGTCAACTGGCCCCATCATCATCGATGACCTAGAACCATAAGTGAACCCACTTTATCATCTACTATTTCTAATTAGCAACCCATATAATCTAACTTAACTGAGATTTGATCTAAAAAGGCCAAAGAACAGGGATCATGGGTTACCTACGGCTGTGGATCGGTGGTGTTTAGATTTTGGCAGGGGTCATGGACTCATGGTTGAGCAGACCTATTTTAAGGACAGTAATATACGCCTTGAGAAGGACTTTTTACTTATACAGATGAAATCGTCACCCCATAAATTGGCTGACGTGAGCCTACCTTGGAATTATAGCCAACCCTTCTCTTAGGCCGATTTATGGTCCATGCCGAATATCTTGACTATCAGATCACTGAATAGCAAAAATCTCGAAACTCTTTTCCAAAACAATCATCTATAAGTAGAAACCTGATATGGCTCTCCTTCTTTATAATTTGCACGATCACGAATGTTCCTAATAAGATATAGGTCAATTTAGTATTATCACCTTCCAACTTCATAGCAGTCCTTTAAAATCAGGTTACCAAATCTCTCCTCTCAATACTTACCTTATCATCTCCCAACTTCTTTAAATTGCCTTTCTCACCACATACCACATATCATACATTCTAAGTAAAGGAAACGATGAGATATTCAGCCTAAGTTAATAAAAGTAACGATGTTGGCTTTGGAGTATCTTAATTTTAATCATTGCGTAATTTATTACTGCTACATTATAACTTATTATGCTGCCTCTATCACCATATATGATGCAATCTAAGTAGAAGGACAAGATGGTATGTTCAACAAAGGTTAAAATTACAATAGTTATCATTCTTCTAGAGGCCGCTATTTACGTTATTAAATTAAGAAGGCAATATGTAGATCACAACTATTTTTTTGTTAATCATTGTACCATAGAGAAATAAAAATCTCAAATAATGTCATTGTTTTACATTGATTACTGATTCTATTCTATGTGAAGTCATCGAACACCTGAATTTCATTGCATTTTTAGGAGAAAGAAAAGTGAAGTTGTGATTGAACTAAATAAATGCCGATTATGTTTTCATCTGACAACTTTGATTTTGAAAGCTTGTCCCTCTTCTCCATGGAGGAAGATATCTTTTCTCACCCTTTTCCTCCAAAGAGGTGCTCATGAAAGCTCTAATGAAGCTCCTTGGCTTCCTTTCCAACTTAACGAATGAAAAAAGTATGATTTTTATTTCTTAGAAGCCTTTCCTTTAGGTTTGTTAAAATTAACTTTGATAAAAGTATCCGAGGTAGAAGCGCTGGATCAGCTTATGTTATTCGTGATACGGATGGTATGATGCTGGCGGCTGAGAGTTTTGGTCTTCTTGATTTCTTGATACCTATGACCGAGCTCTATGCGGCTTGAACGGGTATATCCTATGCTATTCAGACCCTAGGCGCCCGTAGCCTTATCATTGAAAGAGACTCATTATTATTATTCGATAGATCCGACAGCAGCATAGTTTCCACTTGACTTCTATTCCATTATTATGTGACATCCGCTCTATGATTTGAAGCTCCCAATATCCATATCCGCCATGTCTATCGTGAAGCCAATGCTGTTGCGGACTGGATTGCTGTCAAGGTAGCATCTCACTCTGGTTATTGGAGATGGAGACCGGAAGACCATTGTCTTCTGATTTTGTCTCAGTTATTAGCTTCTAATGTAACGGGTCTAATCCGACCTAGGGTGGTGTGAATCACCGTTTGTACAAAAAAAAAAAGTGCCACAAAACTTCACCGAAAGGATAGATGGAGCGAAAGGTTTAAAAACTTTATCAACATGAGATAATAGTGATCATAATTTAATAGTATTATATTTATTATATTATTTATAATACTATATATTTAAATATTAAATAAATTTGATTATATTTAGATATCTTAAATTTAGTCACCTTTTGCATTCTTAAATTTATACAATTCACAAATTTTAAATATGGAAAAGATAAAAAAGATGGAAGGCTTTGAAATCTATGTGCATCCAAAGGTGAAAAGATGATCAGGTCCTATGCTTCATTACATTCAAAAGTAGCCAAGTCTCTCTTAAATATTATTATATATATTATTATATTATAATATTTTAAATAAATAAATATGATTATTTTTAATAAATTAACTAATTGAAAGTATTATGTAATATTTTTATTGTAAAAGTATTTTTTATTTTTACCAATTAAATGATAAATTTTTGCAGTATTTTAAAAAATAATTATTAAATAAATAATTGTTTAAAAAATATTATAAAAAAATTTATTTCCAAAAGCCCTAATGCCAATGGCTCAAAGTGGGCCTAGTACGAGGTAGGCAGAGTGGATGAGATCGTTGACGATGATCGAGAGACGTTGGCGCGGATGGTCACCCTTAGCCACTGGCGAGAAGGCATCATGAAGGTGAGCATGTGATAGAATTTCTTATTTTTGAAGATCTTTTTAAATTTATAATTTTTTTTTATTTAAAGAATTTAGTTATTAAGAAAAACTTCTATTTTTAGATTATAATTTATTTCCTTAGAAAAGTTTCTGATCTTAGATTATAATTTATTTCCTTAATTATGTATTAGTTCTAGTTTCTTTATATAATTATATTTTACTTTCCTTAAATAATTAATGTTTCAATCCTATAAATACGTAGCAACAAAGGCTCAATTCCTCAAAGTGATCATCAGAAAAGAAGGTTTGATTCCTCAAAGCGGTCGTGTGAAGGTGTAATTTCTTCGATCCGGATTCTCAAGAGCATGTCGTGGTTGCCGCGGCTTTGGGCAACTCATTCCCGCCGACTGGGAGCGGCGGTGGCTTCGATGTGTCAGCCCGGTCGTCTCGCCGGACGGGCTAGGAGAGGAGAAGCCTGCGTTGGGACGGCAAAGTGGTTCCAGGCGTGCGTCTCAGGCGGGCGGGAGAATCCGCTGCGATTGCGACTGCGACGGCGACTCGGTGGAATGCATGATTTGCATCTTGATTCTCTATGCGCCAGCTGATGAGCGGGGCGGTGACCCTTTTTTTGGCTCAAGGATGCATTAACTTGGAGATGGGGTTAGGAGGTCCGGTATTTGGTGATGGGTCTTGCATATATCGCCCTAGAAGAATCTTGCTGTTAAGCTCATCCGTCTTCTTTTCTTTTTTATTTTTATTTTTACTCGTGGTTCGTTCCACTGAAAACAATATGAAGTTTTTTTTATTAGTTCCGTCTGAAGTTGGAATTTAGATCACAATAGTAAGTTTCCTTTTTGAATAAGAACCAAAAATTTTTATTTTATTATCAATGATTAGACTCGCTATAGCCTTTGAATTCTTTACTTTCTGCTTCAAAGGCCACAACCCCTTTTCTTAAAGTAATATTTTTTTAATCCTTTCTCTCTTAGCTGCTGGACTCCTCCCCTCCACCATGGATTTTTCCTCGTCCAATGCATGTACTCAAGCCCGTGAGGAAGTCCTTGTTGGGTCAACATTTGTGGCTTCCTTGCTTCATCAAGCTTTGACCAAGAGCACTTTTGATCAAGCACAAAGTCTTCACGATGGAGAGTGCTCCCACGTTCTCCTATCCCGTGCGTTGGCTTTGACGCCCAGCTCTTTCACGGAAGAGATGAAGAGCCGCGAGCCCTTACGCGTACCATGAATCTTAAGAGATAAAACGTGATCGTTGCATTCATGGATTCAATCCATTCAAACTCAATAAAAATTTTTATGTACTAATCGAACGAGATTAAACTATCCCCAAGCCCATATATATATACTTGAAACTTGATTTAATCCAAAAAAAAATGAAAAACCTCTTTTCAATTCTTAATATAAAGTGATTAGATTCCTTAGGGAAGATATTCATCTTTCCGTCTCCTCTTCTACGATCATTATGGGTATAGGTTTATTCCAATTTTTTTTGATTTGATATTCCTTTATGTGTATATCATTGCTTCCAAATTTTGATCATTGTATCGTCTAGCATTGGATTGGAATTGGAATGGAAGGTTTTAATCTTATTGGGGAAAGGTATTTATCTTTCCCTTTCTTTTCATTCACAAACGTTAGAGTTAGGTTCCTTCTGTTTCTTCGATTCAATAGTTTTTTGTTCGCATGTAGCTTCTTTCGAGTTCTTATTCTAATCGTTATATCATCTATTGTCGGATTGGAATTGGATTGGAAAGTTTATCTATATTAGAAATTGGTCTTGCATTGCTGTGTAAATTGATCATCATTCTACTATAGTCTAAATATTTCGGCAAATGCGTAGGAAAAGGATCATCTTCAATTCTGATAAGGAGTTATATTACGAATTTTATGGAATCAAAGTTCTTTATGTTTGTATTAGCTCCCAACCTAGCTAATAGCTTGCGAAATTTTTTATAGTAGTTTATTTCTTTAATTTGGTCATTATTTTGCTGTAGTCTAAATAATCCATTAATTATATGCAAAAGAAAAAAAAAATCATCTTAGATTTTGATAACAAAATATTGTGAATTTTATGGAATCGAAGTTCTTGTTACACTTGCTTTTGACTTGATAGCTTGTGAAATTTTTTATATCGGTTTTTTTTTTATTTTATAAGAATTATTTTCTATCATTCGTTAGCTTATTAAAATTACCTAACTTGGGATCAATTATGTAATGATAAATAAGTATACTCTCTAATTATAATAAAGATTCTATCACTTATTTGTAAATTTTTATTTAAAATTCAATGATCATCAAAGCTTTAGAAAATCCTTAACTTTTCTATATATCATAGTCACTCTCTTTATATAACAAACATTAAGTGAAATTGGAAAGATAACTCTTTTTTTATAAAGTATATATATATATATATATATATATATATAGATTTGGCTACATTTGAATATAGCCAATGATAGACTGAAATTATATTGATCCCTATCAGATATACGGAAATATGGGACCAATATATTATCCTAAATAATTAAGAAAGATCGATAAATACCTCCCGCCATTGCTCCATGATCCAGATAAGGGTAAGAATCTTCCACGCCTTACGGTCTCTCTCAGCGATGGTGTAAACTTTCTCTCGATGAAACCAGGCGCAGGGACCTACCAGTTTTATAAACCTTTATGCCTTATCTGTCCATCACAGAGGGTGCCGCTTTAAATAAATATGGTTGAGGGATTCTTATCTCAATCGTGAATTCAAAATTTTGAATTCACGCAATCCCTCAAGATCAGAATATAGGACCATCTTAGTCGTATCTAACCGATACGCTTAATGGAGAAAAAACCAACATTCTCCCACTTGGTCCGTATATTCTATTACTATAGTAAGAAACAGAATACATGAATCATAGCGATAGGTCCTCTATAATTGAGTATTATCTTCTATGTATTACAATGCATTCAATTTCTTTACCACATAAACCATATAACATAATGAATAAACCATATGTTTATTCAGTCCAAAAGAAAAGTTGTCATTTCAAAAAAATGTGTACACCTGAATGAGAAATAAACAAATATTGAAATAAGAGTTTCTTTGTACAAAATTGTTATCCATACAATTTATAATGGAACCAACTCCCATTCTTCACATGATCCTTAAAATTCTTAATTGGCATGCCTTTAGTCAAAGGATCAGCTATCATCAATTCAGTGCTAACGTGTTCTATGACCACTTTTTTTCTTTAACACGTTCTCTTATGGCTAAATACTTAATGTCGATATGTTTACTTCGACTACCACTCTTATGGTTTTTAGCCAAAAATACAGCAGCTGAATTGTCACAGTACATTTAATTGGCCTAGTATAGAGTCAACAATTCTAAGCCCTGAGATGAAACTCTTCAACCATACACCTTGCGATGTAGCCTCAAAACAAGCAACGAACTCCGCTTCCATAGTAGAGGTAGCAGTCAAAGTCTGCTTTGCACTCCTCCATGATATGGCTCCACCAGCTAACATAAATATAAATCCTGATGTTGATTTCCGAGAATCAACGCAGCCAGCAAAGTCCGAATCTGAGTAGCCCTCTACTTCCAAATGATCAGTTTGTCTATACATGAGCATGTAGTCCTTGGTCCCTTGAAGATACCTCATGACCTTTTTAGCAGCTCTCCAGTGGTCTAAACCTGGATTACTCTGATATCTTCCCAACATTCCTACTGCAAATGCAATGTCAGGTCTTGTGCAAACCTGAGCATACATTAGGCTTCCAACAGCTGAAGCATATGGAATGTTGTGCATCTGTTCCCGTTCAAGTTCATTTTAGGGCACTGGTTCAAAGCGAACTGTCACCCTTCACTATAGGTGCAACACTTGGTGAACAATTTTTCATCTGAAATCTCTCCAAGACTTTATTGATATAAGTTTCTTGAGACAATCCTAAAATGCCTCGAGTCTTTCTCTATGGATCTTAATGCCAATGACATAAGATGCCTCACTCATATCTTTCATATCAAAATTTTTGAGAGAAATTGTTTCACCTCATGTAGCAACCCTTTATCATTGGTTGCAAGTAGAATGTCATCCACATATAGGACCAGAAAACAAATTTTGCTCCCACTAACCTTCTGGTATATACATTGATCCATGATGTTCTCTTCAAAACCAAAGGAAGAGATCACATCATGAAATTTTAAATACCACTGACGTGAGGCTTGTTTCAATCCATATATGGATTTCTTAAGCTTGCAAACCAAATGCTCACCATCACTAGAGGAAAATCCTTCAGGCTGTTTCATGTAAACCTCTTCCTCTAGATCTCCATTAAGGAATGCGGTCTTCACATCCATTTGATGTAACTCAAAATCAAAATGAGCTACCAATGCCATAATTATTCGGAAGGAATCTTTCTTGGATACAGGAGAAAATGTCTCCGTGTAGTCGATTCCTTCCCTCTGAGTGAATCCTTTGGCAACGAGTCTTGCTTTATATCTCTCAATGTTGCCTTGTGAGTCTTTCTTTATTTAAAGATCCATCTACATCCAATGGCTTTTACACCATCAGGCAACTCAACAAGATCCCAGACTCGATTAGATGCCATAGATTCCATCTCATCTTTCATGGCATTGAACCACAAGTTTGATTCCTTAGAACTCATGGCTTGTGAAAACGTTTCAGGATCATTTTCGGCTCCAATGTTATAGTCAGATTCATGTAGATACACAATATAATCACTAGAAATTGCTGATTTCTTTATCTAGTTGATCTTCTTAATGTTGTAACAACCTCCTCTGGAGGATTGTTCACAACTGATTGTTGATGAAGACTGGATCTTCTAGATTATCATCAAATTGTGAAATCTCAATGACTGGTTGTTGGCACTTAATTGAGTTTGAGGAGTGCACTATAACGATAATCAGTCCCTCACTTGAAGTGGAAGGTTGAGCATCAGAATGATCCCTTTCAGAAGAAGCCATGCTACTGAGATTGATCACTCCCACTGATCAAGTCATTCTCAAGAAATTTGGCATTTCTTGATTCCACAATCCTAGTGCTGTGAGATGGACAATAAAATCTATAACCCTTGGACTTCTCAGCATATCCAACAAAGTATCCACTAATAGTCCTTGGGTCTAGTTTTTCTCTTGTGGATTATAGACTCTTACTTCAGATGGGCATCCCCAACGCGTACATGTTGCAAACTTGGTTTCCAACCTTTAAATAACTCAAATGGCATTTTAGAAACAGCCTTGGTTGGAACCCGATTCAATATGTACGCAGCAGTTTGAAGAGCTTCTGTCCACAAGGACTTAGGTAGTTTGGAGCTGCTAATCATGCTCCTCACCATGTCCATCAATGTTCGGTTCCTTCTTTCAGCTACACCATTCTGATCAGGTGAGCCAGGTAAATGGTGTATTGGGCAACAATCCCATGTTCTTGAAGGAACCTCGCAAATGGACCAGGCATTTGTCCATCTTCTGTGTATCTCCCATAATACTCACCTCCTCTATCAGATCTCACAATTTTATTTGCTTTCCACATTGTTTCTCTACTTCTGCCTTGAAATACCTTAAAGGCATCTAATGCTTCGTTCTTATTATGAAGCAAGTAGAGATACATAAATCGTGAGTAATCATCAATAAGCAGATAAAGTATTTCTGACCATAAAAATCCATATCTGGACAACAATGTCCGTGTGTATGATCTCTAATAGGTCTGAACTCCTCTTGGCACCTTTCTTTGACTTATTGGTTTGCTTGCCCTTTATGCAGTCCACACAAGTATCAAAGTCAGTGAAGTCCAAAGTATTGAGTACTCCTTCATTCACTAACCTTTGATTCTATCTATGGAGATATGTCCCAATCTCCGATGCCACAACATAGAAGAGTTATCATTTACAACACATCTTTTCATGCCAGCCCTAACATGCATCACATCATGAGTGGTATTATTTTTCAAATTAATATAGAAAAGACCATCAAACAAAGTACCATTCCCAACAAGTTCAGATTTATAATATAAACTGGAAGAAGTATCTGAAAAGTTGAAAGAATAACCCAAAGGTACAAGTCTTGAAACTGAAATTAAATTCCTAGAAAAACTAGGTACATAAAAGGTCCTTTCCAAATTTAAAACAAAACCACTACTAAGAACTAAGTGCATGTCCCTATAGCTTCCACATGTGAGAGCATCTTATTTCCTGAATAGATATACTGCTCACTTCCCACTGGCTTCCTTAAGTTTTGCATACCCTGCAAAGTATTGCAAATGTGGATTGTAGAACCAGAATCAATCCACCATGTGTTATAAATAATATTAGCCATATTAGATTCATAACATACAAGTGAGATTGTTTTACCTTTCTTTTCAAGCCAAGTCTTGAACTTGATGCAATCCTTCTTCATGTGTCCCTTCTTCTTACAGAAGAAACACTTGGATTCCTTCTTAATATCAGATTGGGGTGGTATTTTACTTTTACCCTTCTTCTTGGCCCGTGCCCGATCCTTTCCATTTGTAGTCAGCATTGCACTTTCACCCAATTCTATCAACAGTCTACCCTCTTCTTGAACACACATGGCCAAAAGTTCATTGATTGACCATTTTTCCTTATGTGTGTTATAGATATCTTAAATGGTCCATACTGCTGTGGAAGTGTATTTAAAATATAGTGCACCAGAAAGGACTCAGACATTTCAACCTCAAGAGTCTTTAGTTGAGCTGCAATGTCCCTCATTTGCATAATGTGCTCACGCACACCTCTCACTCCAGTGAGCCTCAGGGATGACAACTTTAATATTAGGGTACTGGCAAGAGCTTTATCTGAAGTACTAAATTGCTCATCAATGGCCTTTAGTAGCTCCTTGACATTTCATACTTATCAACTGAACCACGTATACCAACAGAGATTTTATCTTTATGAACATTGTACTCAAGCGATTGGATCCTCCCAACGTTCATAAATCGCAATCTCATTAGGAGTGCTGGTCTGAGTTACTGAAGGTGGTTCATCCTTCCTTATAGCATAATCAATGTCCATCCAGCCCAGATGAAGGTGAATTCTCTCCTTCCAAACCTTATAGTTATCACCCCTTAATTCAGGTATGTCACATTTTATTTCAGAGATATTTACAGGTTGCATAACTGCAAAATTTAAACATATATGCTTATTATCAAAAATTGAGGCTAATAAAATGCTTTACCAATGTAAATTATGCATTTAGAAACCAGTGAATCTACTGACATAAAACTTGCCTGTGGGCTAAAGCTCTAATTCAATTAGATTCACTTAAGCTGTATGATAAAACTATCAAATTATATTCCTTCTTTCTAATTCCTATGGGTAGATTAGAAAAATATAATTTGATATTTTATCTTAATTAATTATATAAATATAAAACAGTGAATCTACTGACATAAAACTTGCATGTGGGCTAAAGCTTTAATTCAATTAAATTCACTTAAGTCTGTATGATAAATCTATCAAATTATGTTCCTTCTTTCTAATTCCTATGGGTAGATTAGAAAATATAATTTGATATTTTATCCTAATTAATTATATAAATATAACAAAAATTCCTATGGAATAAATTTTATTATATTTATATAATTAATTACAATTAATGTCTATTATTTATGTGATTTACTAACTTTATTATATAATTTTATAATTAAGGATGCTGTGGCTACTCCTCAATTATTCAATTGTATTTATCACTTAGACATTATTTAAATTTTGTGCTCAATTATGCCACTTAAGATGCATGCATAATTCACAAAATTTATACACACAAATTCTAAATATAATTGAACATAAATAGGCCAGACTAATGGTCCAACCAATTAATGAACGAGCCAACAGCCCGTCATCCTCACCCAATTCCAATAGTTTAATTTAACCAAAAAATCTCTCAATCATCTCAAAAATTAGTATGATCATGACTGTCACACGATTCAGACTGAATGCACAGTCCAATTTGACGCAAATCAAATTGAGCCCATGGTTAGCCTGCCCGCGGCTGGCCCAAGCACCTGCATGGGCCAGGCGCTGGGCCAGCCTAGCCCAGGCGCTGGCCGCTGGGCCAGCACCAGCCACCTGGCCCAGGTGGCTGGCCGCTGGGCCAGCGCTAGCCCACTGGCCCAGGCACTGGGCCAGCAGCGCTGGTTGGCTGGCAGCCAGCGCTAGCGCCCAGGCGCTGGGTGCTGGCCCTTTTTTTCTTTTTTTCTTTTTAATTCTGTATGGCCAGATGTTTTTTTTTAAATTCTGTATCTTCTGCACGTTTTTCTGTAAGAGGCGTTTTTCATCCGTCCTCATTCCGTGCACATATCCAAAGCAAGGAAACCCATGCTTCCTCATCTCATGGTGATTTAATCGTGAGATATTTGGATTTATCTATTATTTAAACTATATCCAAAAGGATGAGCGAATAGATAAGTGCATGGTTCATGGCATAAATCTTACTGATCAATCTCTTAAATAAAACTGAATTAATTAAACTGAATATTAAGAGTTTATCAGATCTAATGCCCTTTCAGATGATTCTTATGACCTATTAACTCTCTCGGTACGCAGGTAGTTGGGTCAAAGCACCAAGGTACTACAACAGCCTTCCTTATTGGTACATCCCTAATATCCCTACCGTACGCCCGTTGGGTGAAATAACCAGGGTACTACCAAGCCTCCCCTTTGGACTATCCCTAAACGAGAGAAATAGAGATCAAGAATACCTTGTCCCTCTTTATCAAATAAATTATAAAGATTGTTTCACAAGGATTTTATTAGATCCGTATATTAATGAAAACAATCCTATCCTAATAATCAAGGCAGAGGTATTTTTTTATACGCTCTGATACCAAATGATAGACTGAAATTAAATATATTGATCCCTATCAGATATGCGGAAATATGGGACCAATATATTTATCCTAATAATTAAGAAAAGATCGATAAATACCTCCCGCCATTCCTCCACGATCCAGATGAGGATAAGAATCTTCCACGCCTTACGGTCTCTCTCAGCGATGGTGTAAACTTTCTCTCGATGAAACCAGGCGCAGGGACATACCCATTTTATAAACCTTTATGCCTTATCTGTCCATCACAGAGGGCGCTGCTTTAAACGGATATGGTTGAGAGATTCTTATCTTAATCGTGAATTCAAAATTTGAATTCACGCAATCCCTCAAGATCATAATATAGGACCACCTTAGTCGTATCTAACCGATACGCTTAATGGAGAAAAAACCAACAGCCAAACCTAAATCCTATCATCTTTTTATTCTTAAATTAATACAATTTATGAATTTCAAAGATAAAAAAGTAAAAAAATTAAGTGATGGCTTCAGAATCCATATGCATCCAAATGTGAAAAAGATAACAGGGTCTTAAACTTGACTACATTCGAATATAGCTATGTCTATCTTTTATATATTTTAGAATATATTTGGATAAAGGTTAATATGAAGGAGGAGAGGAGAAGGGAAAAGAAAGAGAAGAAAATAAGGGTTATTCATTTTCCTTTGTTCATCCTAATAAGTTAAATTTTTTTATCCCCAAGCTGGAAAGTAAAAAGGAGAAGGAAAACTAGTTTATAATTTTTATCTTATCTTTTTTAACTTTAAAATATAATTTCTCTTCCTTTTCTTCCCTATCCAAATAAGATAAATTTACTTTATTCTTATTTTCTTTTCCTTTCTTTCCAAATAAGAAGGGGGTAACAACAATTCTCTTTCTTTTCTTTCTTTCTTTCCTTCCCCATCCTTCACCTTCCCTTTCTTCTCTCTATACATCCAAACATACCTTAGATGATGATATTATTTGAGAAGGTAGAATATTATATATGGTGCTATTTTATAATTTAAAACTTTCATACATTATGTTTTAATCTAATTTTTATCTTAGTTTTAAGCTCTATATTTTCATAAATGTTCAACATTGCATATATTGTAGTTTTCATAATAAAGCTTCATTGTCATTTATGATATACGTGCATAAAGTTTTCATATTTTGTGCCACTTAAAATATATGATTTAAATTATTTTAATTATATCGGATAAGAGCACTTCTATTCAAAAACTTGATATAAAATATGTATTTTGTAAGTTAATGAAAAAAACAAATGTTATCTTTTAAACGAATTATGCATACAAATTAAAGATATGCCATGCTCTATACATACATATATTATATTATTTTTTAAAAAAATTATATATACATACATATTATATTAGAACATATTAATTGAATCATTGAAAACTTCTCTCTTAGGCTTCTGTTATTCATGGAAACTTTTAGAATAAATAAGCTTTATTTCTTCTTCTTCTTCTTCTTCTTCTTCTTTTTTTTTTTTTTTTTTTTGGTACAAGTGGGTGATCACATCAATCTAGGAGAGTCAAACCCGAGATATCCGAATACAAAATATGTGACAGAATAAGAGGACAAGGGTCGCCGAGCATCCAACTCCAGAACCCTAAATGATAGGCCATCCTGACGGCAATCCAATCAGCCGCAGAGTTGGCCTTCCTGTAGATATGTCGAATCTGGACGCTGGTAGCTCTCTGAAGAAGATAACGGATGTCGCTGATCAAAGAAATAGTTGGTAGGTGAACATTGGACTTCTGACGAATTCAGTTAATAACCGTAGCTGAGCCTCCCTCTATAATAAGCTTCCTAGTACTCATGCTCCGAAGAGCTTCCTAGTACCCAGGCTCCGAAGGGCGTGAGAAATACTAACCCAAGCCGCATATAGCTCAGCAAGGAGAACAGAAGAATTCAGAGTCTCAAAGCCTTCAGCCGCAAGTAACGACCCGAATCATAAAAGCAAATTTTGTACATTTCTATGAATACTCTCATTAAAATTAATTTTGACAAACTTTAAAGGTAAAGGCTAGATAAAAGACCGTGTGCCTTTATTTTCTTTAAACGCCAGCAGCAATGCATATATATAGCGTTCAAAACGAGTTTTATGTACGTTCATCAAGAAGTTTTTTGTGCGCACGTACGATTTTCTAATCAAGAGACTGTAGGCTAATATTTTTTTCCTATTTAATTTCCACGCTGCATGCAAGCACGGCTTTCGCACGGTCGAACTTAATTTGATAGGTCCGGATCTCAGCTCAGGCCAGTTTGGAGGGACTGTACCTACCTTAATTGCCACATGGCCTGGCCTCGTGTACGTCGACCATGCGTCCGGATCTTAAAATTTTTATTAAAATTAATTTTATTAATATAAATATTTTTATAATAAAATAATTAATTAATAATTTAATTAATGACCAGCGGTTGAACTAGTGATCCCGTCACTCGAATCCTTGATCAAATCAATATTCGGACTGAATCTGACAAGAAGGCCGCAGTTCGCGTCCTATTCGAGTGACATTTTGGCTTTACATACCACGGTTTTAGTAAAATGTTAAACAAACCATTTTCACAAATTTTAGATGCTGTAAGACGGAAATCATCTAGCATCTCCACAAAATTGGAGCCTATACTGTCTCATTCCGGCCTCATCAATCGAGCTTATCTCTTCCTTCTTCTTGCTTTTTTTTTTTTTTTTTTTTATATTATCTCTCTCTTTTTTTTTTTTTCATTTTCTCTTCTTTTTTCTGCTTTTTTTTTTTTTTTAATCTTTCTCTTTATTCTCTGACCATCTCATCTTTATTAATTCCTTTCTTTTTCTTTCTTTCTTTTTGTTTCTTTTCTTTCTTCTCATTCTTTTCTCTTTTTCTCTTTTTTATTTTTCTTCTTCATTCTTTTACTTTCTTTTTCTTTTCCTTTTTTTCCCCTTTCATTCTCTTTTTCTCTAATCATTTCTTTCTTTTCTTTTTTTTTCTTTTTTCTACTCTTCCTTTTTTTTCTCCCTTTTATTCTTTCTTTATTTTCTATCTACCACTAGAAAAATGGTCATTGCGAGAGCTTTGTGAAGAAAAAAAAAAAAAAATCCATTGAAATATATGGTCGTCGGAAAAACCCTCATCGAAAAATTTTTTTGAGAAATTTTTTCAAGGGAATTTATTTCCGAGGGATTTTTTGACGAAATTTATCCCTTGAAAATTTCCGATGGATTTTCTAAAGAAAATTTTTCGAGGGATATTTCGAGGGATTTTCCGAGGGACCTTTTCCATGGGATGTTACAAGGATTTTTCAAGGAAAATTTTCGAGGGATTTTTTGGGGAAACTTTCCGAAGGATTTTCCTAGGAAAAAATTTCGAGGGATTTTTCGAGGAATTTTTGAGGGTAATTTACCAAGGGATTTTTCGAGGGTAATTTATCGAGGGATTGCCGAGAAAAAATATCCGAGGGGTTTTCGAGGGTAATTTACCGAGGGAGTTTCCGAGGAAAAAGTTTTGATGGATTTTGAGGGATTTGCTGAGGAAAAATTTTTGAGGAAAAATTTCCGAGGGATTTTTCAGGGGCAATTTACTGAGTGATTTTTCGGGTAAAATTTTCAAGGGATTTTGCGAGGGATTTTTGAGGGATTTCTGAAGGATTTTTTGAAGGATTTCGCGAGGGATTTTGTGAGGGATTTTTCGAGGGATTTTTTGAGAGATTTTTCAAGGGATTTTCCGAGGGATTTTGAGAAAAAAATTTTGAAGGATATTTTAAATTTTTTAAATAGCTTTTTTTTATTTCCAAGAAAATTATCCCTCGCTAAATAAATATCCAAGAAAATAATCTCTCGCAAAATGGCCTTTTTATAAATACACCTTATTATATATATATATATATACAAATTATCCACAAGTTTCATCATATCCAAGGGTTCATGACAAATTTATAAAAAATAAGTTTAAAAAAGTTATACAAGTGTCATCATATCCAAAGTTTCATAACAAAAGAAAAAAGTATCACAAACAATTACAAATCCTCCTCCTCATGATCATCATCGTCATCGACATCGCAATCATCATTATTTGTAGAGATAACAGCTGGATATGGTGCTGAAACTGTAGATGGATTAACCTACATCTTTTCTATCATAAGATGCATAAACTCTTCGGTACGAAAAATCCAAGCAGATAGCTTATTGTTTGAGATGCTAATTGATTATTCTGATTAGCTAACTCCTCATTTCGAATAGCCAACCCTCATTTCGGACAACTAACTCCTCATTTCGGATAGAAACAGTTTCAAACATTTTATAAATCCTCTCCCGCTTCTAAATCAACTCCTCAGGAACACATGAGGATGTATGGCTAGAAGATGAGCTGTCAACAAGCTAACCTGGGATCCAAGTCCTTAAATTCATCCCTTATTTACCTCAACTGTCTCTTTCCATATATGCATCATGGAGGGCTAAGGCTGCTGTTGTAATGATTCCGCACCATCCTCTCCAGTTGAGCTTTGACTTGATTCCATCTCTTGCCATTTCTGTATAAAATTTGTCTGTAAAAGATATTAGATATAATTAATTAAGCATACAAATAGTATAAATATATGAATTAAAGTAGAATTTTTTAAATACTTACATATGATGTCTCTGCCTTTTTATTTACCCACTGATTGCAATCCTTTTTCTTTTGATGGGTGTGTCTGAAGAGCTCATCTAATGTAGGTGATCGGTTCAACTTCTGTGTCTAAATTTCATAATATAAACAATATTATCAATTTTTTTTAAAAATTATATGAAATAAGATAGCATATATGTAAAGAAAAAGATATTATCAAATTAGAAAAAAATATCATACCATAGTATGGCATTATCAATTCAATATTAAATGTAAAGTTAGATAGAGGTGTATTTTATGAACATATACAAGTACTATCCTGGAATGATAGAATGATAGATGCATGCATTGTTGGAGAGACAAGTGGAAGATGCCAAATGTTATCTAGCAATATTATGGTATAGAGGATAAAGTTTTTTAATTCCAACTTAATCATGAACAATCCCCAAATGCGCGAGATCATTGGCTGCAATCCTGATCTTGCACATGTCCTTAATGATCCCGGCACTCTGCAGCAGACACTGGAAACCAAACACTGTCTCCTGATTCAGAATCAACTACTGTTCAGAATCAGCTACTGTGTCTCCTGCACCAAACACCAACCCACTTCCCAATCCTTGGAGCACCAATACTAATGGTAAGTATTATATGTTCTTTATGATTGCTGAATCTTTGTAGTTTTATGTTCTTTGTGTTTATCTGGTTACTTAAGAAGTTAATTCCTTAGCTGGAGGTGGACAGCCCAAATAATAAGCCTTACCATACCCAAAAAGACAGTTTGGAATTAAGGCATAGTTTTTATAAAGCTAAGGTGGTGATAAGAAAAGTTTGATGGAATTAAGGCATAGTTTGGAATTAAGGCATAATTTGAATGGCATGTAGTTCATAAGAAAAGTTTCATAGACAAAAGGTTAGAAAATATATGTTGCATTCTAGAACCAGGGAGTTGATTGTAGCAGGAGGTAGGGACCGATGTAATGATATTAGAAATAGGATAATATCTTGTTCCTCTAAACCTTTATGGATTCTGACATAAACTTCCATTTATGTAACAACTGGGCCATTGCAGCATTCCATATTGAATTAAAAGTAGAGCACTGAGCAGTGAGCACACTAAGCCAAAAGTATAAAATCTAGGAAAACAATTCAAAAGCCAGCTTCATAGTGCCAAAGAATATAGACAAAATGCATTCAACAAGTATCAATATTTATTACTTCAATGCAGTTGGCTATTTTCTTCAATGCAAAGCCAACAGGACTGCAAATTAAGATATTTAACCTCAAATAGATTTTTTTAAGGAAAAAATAAGGACAAATGAAACAACAACTTCAACGCAGCAAAGACTTTCTCTATGTCAAAAGCAACAGTCAATGAACAATAAAAATATCAGAATAAAAAATCATTTTGCATCGTACATCCAAGGTAGCCCATCCATATGATGATACATGATCTATTAGTCAAGTGAAACATTATGGTGGAATAGTAATGCCCACGAGCTTTAAAAGAAAATTTAAAAAAAAAATGCAGTAGATGAAGTTCAGATCACTCGTAAAGGTACAAACAACCAGACAAAATGGTAGGCATTGAGGTATTTAGCAATTTGATCTATTTTAACATTTGAAAATTATTTGTCAAGCCCTTGGTGCCGATGATGCTCCAAAGATTGTCAGATTAAGGAGAATACATACAAGATGGTTGAGTTTGTGCCAGATGCATTCCCTCCAGCTGGTTTGTTGTCGGTGGTCACATAACTATTGACTAAAAAGAATGCCGTTACTATTAGATGCCTACTTTTGACAATTGTACAAAAAGCTATCAAATCTAATTACATTCATGTTAGTTTTACAAATTGTGGTTCAATTGGTTTAACTAATTATCCATTACACACATATATCTATAGAAATATACAAAAAAGGTACAAGAAGCCAATGCCATCAAATTGAATTCCTAAGGGTTCCCATGTTGGATTTCTTTCATCACTTGGACATTGGCATACACCTCACATGTCCAAGTGTCGTTGTTAGAGACATATATATCCAAAGATGTAAAAGGTACAAGCAGTTCTTTAGGATCGATTTGTTAGCATTTCCTTTTATGTGGCCTAAGTGGATATATGATTGATTTATTCTAAATGATAATTATAATATCTAATTTTATCAGATATTTAAATTTAAGTGATAATGATGGTTTAATAAAGCTAATTTCCTATTTGTTTATCTTTGGAAAGTTGTTATTTAATAACCTCTCTTTGATGGAAAGAGAAACTTATCGTATTATTAGATTGGTCATCTCTCTCCTATATATAAGTCTGTTTGACCATTAAAGCAGATAAGGAAGAGAATTAGGAAAGAGAGAGAAACTCAATATGTCGTTAACACATACGCAGCCTCTCGTTCCTCATCAACGAAGAACGAATATCAATGGATCAAGATACGCATTCTTTGTTTATGTTTTCATATAAAAATTATTTATTCTAAGATATTGGCCATTATGTTTATTAAAGAAGATCCTTTAATGGATCTTATATGTGGTATCAGAGCCTTGATTAAAGAATTTATAATTTTCATTATGAATAAGATTATTAAAATAGTATAGTGGTAAGATTGTTCTACGATTCGAAGGTTCAAATCATCATCGTTGTTCCTCTATTTTTTTATCCCTAGCCATTTTCTCATTTTCTTCCATCGTGAGGATTGCGTGCATGAAGGATGCCGCAGTGTTCATGCGGTTCACGAAAACGGTGGAGGAAGTTATGTGGGATTCCATCGTGAAAAAAAAGGCACGAAAGTTACGATTCGCTTCACGGAAGTTACGATTCCATCGTGAAAAAAAGGCACGAAAGTTACGATTCGCTTCATAGAAGTTACAATTCCATCATGGAAAAAAAGGGTTTCACGGAAGTTACGATTCGCTTCATGGAAGTTACGATTCCATCGTGGAAAAAAAGGGTTTCACGGAAGTTACGATTCCATCGTGGGAAAAAAGGGCTTCACGGAAGTTACGATTTCATCGTAAGAAAAAAAAGGGCCTTATGGAAGTTAAGTGGGATTTCATCGTGGATTCCAACAAGATTAAAAAAAAAAAAAGTGTTAGTGGATGTACGGTGAGGGAGGCACGAATTCCAAACTTCCATGAAAACGTTATGTGACATAATAAAAAAAAAGGAAGTGTTGGTGGGCGTACGATATGCACGGAAATAAAAGTCGCGTTGCATGAAAAAGCCTCTTTCTACGGATTCATAAAAATAAAAATAAAGGTTACTTGATTTGAACCTTGGATCAATAGATTTAAGGATAAGGATATTACTATTTCATTAATTTAATCTTAATAATAAAGGATGAAAGTTCAGGATATTTCTCCAATGGGAGATTAATGTTTTAAAAAAATATTACAGTAAAATTATATGGGTACACTTAAGTCTTTAGTATTCACGTAATATATTATCATTAATTAAATTTGATGTCTATATTATGTAATTTGTTAGTCACCAAAGTGGCCAAATTTGAAAGTTTATAGGTATCAAATTTAATTAAATAATTCAATTACTCATAATTATGTGATGCTTATAAATGAATGACATAATTGTTTAATGTTATGAGTATATTGAAGTTCATTAATTATAAATATTTAAGGATTGCCCAAAGGTTGACTAGTTATTTTATAATTTATGAACATGGTTAATTAATATGCTTGGTTAGGTATGTTTAGCATATCCAAAGATAGCAAACATATCTAATTTGAATATATATATTGCCAAGTATGTAAAATTAAGCATTAATTATGTTTATTATTGTATATTGCTGTATCACCATATTGTTTACTTGATAGAATATGAATAATATTACTCAAAGCATTAATATGTGAGCATGTTTTCTATATTTGCAGCAACTATTCTTGTTTCTCTTTATTCGCAATCTATGTATGTTTAAACTTTTAATGGGATTAATTTTTTGAATGGCGCGAACAAGTTCAGTTTCATCTTGGTGTTCTGGATCTTGATTTGGCACTCATAAATGAGAAACCCACTGCTCTTACTGACTCTAGCAGTGCTGAACAGAGGTCTTTTCATAAGTCTTGGGAAAGATCAAACAGACTTAGCCTGATGTTCATGCGAATGACTGTAGCAAACAATATCAAGTCCACAATTCCTACTACTGAAAGTGCTAAGGAATTTATGAAGTTTGTGGAAGCGCGTTTCCAATCTGACTCTGCTGATAAGTCACTTGCTGGGACATTGATGAGTACTTTAACCAACATTAAGTTTGATGGTTCTCGTACTATGCATGAGCATATTATTGAAATGATAAACATAGCAGCAAGACTAAAGACTATGAGATTGGAAGTGAATGAGAATTTTTTAGTGCAATTCATTATCAATTCCTTGCCTCCTGAGTATGGTCCATTTCACATGAGCTATAACACTATGAAGGATAAGTGGAATGTGAATGAACTACAAAGTATGCTCATTCATGAGGAAGCAAGAATTAAGAAACATGGAAATCATTCTATTAATCTCATAGGTCAGCAAGAAGCTGGAAAGAAATCAAAGAAATATAAGAAAGGAAAGAGCAAGCAACGACCACTAAAGATAAATGGGTCATCTGCTCAAATCCACAAAAAGGAACAAAAGGATGATAAGTGTCACTTTTACAACAAGCATGGATACCATCAGAAAGATTGCCTGAAATGTAATGCGTGGTTTGAAAAGAAAGGTAAGCCTATGGCTTTTGTATGTTTCGAATCAAACATAACAGAAGTTCCTTATAATACTTGGTGGATTGATACTGGTTGTACCACTCATGTTTCTAATACGATGCAGGGATTTCTTACGATCCAAACCATAAACCCAAATGAAACTTTGCCTTAATGGGAAACAGAGTCAAAGTTTTATTAATAACTCATTGATGAAAAATAAATCCCTCGAAAAATCCCTCGAAAAATTAATTTCCAAGGGATTTTTCGAGGGATTTTTTTATCAATTTTTTTGCAAATAAGTCATTTATTATATAAATATTCCTCCGAAAATCCCTCGTAAAATCCCTCAGAAATTAAATTTTACGAGGGATTTTTTTAGGGATTTTTTTATCAGAATTTTTTTACAAAGAACCCATTTTATTAGAAATATCCCTCGAAAAATTCCTTGAAAAATTAATTTTGCGACGGATTTTGCGAGAAAAATGTTTTTATCGAAAAATTTTATAGTTTATATTTTGTTATTGAAAAATCCCTCGAAATTGCAAAGAATTTTTTTTCTCAGTAAAATTCCTCGATAAATCATACTTTTCTAGTAGTGTTTTTCTTTCTTTTTTTGTCTTCATTCCTTCTTATTTTTAGTATAGATTAGTTTTTGAGTTTCATTTTTATCTCGATTCTATTATCTCATAAATAAAAGGCATGTACGATACTCTTATCATGTTGGGATTTTAAATCATAATTATAGAAAGTAAATTGGACATGCATATCTTTAAGCAATAATGTTGTCCCGCACTATGTCTATATAAATGCTAGAAAATTTAGAAGAGATTATTTGCTCTAAGGTAATAGAAATATAAATTGAATACGTTGATTAATTATAATCCCAATCTTCTCAAATTTCACAAGCTCTGGAGCTGAAGCTAAGTAACGATATGTTCCACCATCATGGTCATGGCATAACAATCCCTTAGGCACATTATTTTATTGCTCATCATTGTGGCTACTCCAAAAGACAGTGAGTTTAATCCTATCTTTATTGATGTGAGGAGACAATCCTTTACGAGAGAGATGCTAACCATATTAATTCTAAGATATTTGCTGTTATTAATATTATTGACAGTGAGTTTGCATAATCTTCTTCTTTTTCTATTTTGGCAAAAGAAATTGAATCGTCAAAATGATTCCTGTTTCTTGGATGTTTTGTTTCCTTTTGGATAGTTGCGAAGCCACGCTATAACAGTCATAAAAAAATACAAAAATAATGTTAAAGCATATATACCAACTTGTATGAGAGATGATGCGGTGAATGTGTCAAATTTGATTGTCAAAAATACAAAATCACAGGATTATTTTTTAGCAGTGCTTTTTCAAAAAAAATTAAAATATCGTAAGGTTTACTCTAAAATATTAGAATAATACGAAGAAAAATATGCACTGATGAAAAATAAATGTATAAAATGGTACGTAAATACATTTTGTGTGTTTAACACCAAAACTTACGCATTCTATGGTGCGTACAAATTAAATGGGACTAGCCAACCCAATCCGGATCCATTTATATATTTTATTTTAAAGTTTCATCCATAAGAAATTGAATATGGTGATCATGGTTCATTTGGCATTCTAATTAACAAGGGCTACTTATGTGCTTCCCTTTTCTTCCCTCACCACCTCACATTCATTCGTCCCATTGCATGATCTTGAAAGCTTCCAACATTTAGATCCGTTATGTCTATCGTAAGACCAATGCTATTGCGGACTGGATTGCAGTCTGGGTGGCCTCTCACTCTGGGTATTGGATATGGAGACCGGGCGACTACTGCCCTCTGATTATATTCCAGTTATTAGTTTCAAATGTAACGGGTTCATCCCGATCTAGGATGATGTGAATCACCGTCTGTACCAAAAAAAAAAAAAAAAGTAAATAAATAATTAACGAGCTTGTGTCTTACTAAATAGGTCCTGATAGAAGGAGGAATTAGACCTGTCACAGACTCCAAAATTGAGCCTGAAAATCACTTAAAACAACTCAGGCCTCTAATCGCTCTAATTGTTCTTATCCGTGGCTCAAAATCTCACGAACACTCGTTAGGATTCCATGAGGATCAGCGGCCAATGCCACGTTGGTGCAATAAGATATGTTTTGGTGCCTAAATTGCTCCCAACAATGAAGTACAGGGTTATTGGATTAAGTTAATTAATGCCAATTCCCAATGGGAATCTCTCTCTTTCGGACAAAAAAAAAAAAAAAAGGTTTGGTACTTCTTATGGCACGCATTAGACCATCGAAAAAGTTTTCCAATTATTTTAATACAATTTGCGGGAGGGGAGGGCGATGGGTGCTTAGTATCGGCAGCTTGAATGCATAATCAAATCGAAATTTATGTTTTTAAACAATCATTTGAGCTTCGATGCTGCACAAAATCTAAATGCAAGTTTCAAAATATTCGGCTCAAACAATTGGTCAGGTCATCCCAGGGTGAAACATCCAAGATGACTCTTCAGAAATTTGCTATTCAAAGTCAAACATAAAAAAGTAATGAGATTTTCTCCGAGCAATGTTATAGACTCTAGGTGATCTTGGAATGAGTTTTTTTAAATTCATATTAATTTATATTCTATATATGGATAACTTAGAAGGTTAAAAATGATTATATTTTCTCATAAAAGCCCCGCAATTCAAAGTCTCTAGCTACTTCATAAAGTAATTAGTCAGACTCAAAAATTTACTTCAGATCGTCTGACTATTTTTTCTGACCTTTAGAGCTATCTAAATTTATCAAATATCTTTAATATTTTAGCAACCTCTCAAATCAGATGCTTTGAAAATTGACTTTGATGGTTTATTAAGATCTCATGGTGTTGGTGCTTGTTTTTTGCCCAGAAATTGTATTGAAAAAATATTATGTGCTGGTTCTATCCCGAATATTCAAATGCATTTGGTCCCTATTTGTAGAGTTCAAAGATAAATGGTAAGATATGTGTAATACCATTAATTACTTTGTTGTCTCAAATTATTTTGTAGAAAGACACTAACTATAGTGACATTTTGACCAAATAAAAGGATTCAAAATGCATTCATCCCTTACTGGAAGAGCTGGAGCTATAATCTCAAATGTTAGAAATGTTTTCTTGTCAACATATCCTTAGAGAAGTAACTAAACAACAAATTTTTTAACTAGTATGGCATATAAGCTTGAGAAGTGAAGGCTTTGAAAGATAGATTATCTATCTTAACTAATTTCATTGTAGAGACATGATGCGGGGCAAAATTATCATCACATCAATAAACATGCCCGATGTCTAAGGCCGAGCTATTGAGCTGAACTATCTGGCCGAACTAAGGCCGAGCTACAGAGCCAAACTATCTGGCCGAACTTCAAAGACCCATCTGGCCGAGCTATCTCGGTACCTCAGAAAGGCCGAGCTATATATCCAAACTTCGACAGAGCCAAGCTATCTTAGTACCTAAATGGGATCAATCCCCATCCCTTCACGTAAGCGTCATTACTGCTTCAAACAACGCCGAATATTTCGGAGGATGAACCATCATAATCGCAAGAATCGCAGAAAGTGCCTTCCAAAATGGGAGTAGAAGCCAAATACTGCACTTCATCCATGATCAACGAGATAGCTTCATCAACTGCCGATCCCCGTAACTGTTGGGATTCCAGCCTTATCGGATGCCAACTTCCTAAAATGTGTTCAGAAAATCAGGTAACAACTCACCTCCTTACAGTGTACAAATATCAAGTCCCAGGACCCCCTCAGGTATGCTCTTGAAGGCAATCTAAGCCCAAAAAAATAACTCTAGCAAAGGTCAAGGAGAAAGATCCTTTTGCTGGAGCATTCTCTCATCTGTTTGTTCAAAATCTCTACTGACTTGTGCATCGAAGGGTTTTCTATAGGGACCACCCCTGTGATTCCTGCATGAGGATTGCCTTGCAGGTCCACCCAGACGAAAAAGCGCTATCCGGATCCTGATGTGCACCGCTACCAAGCTGAAGAACAGATTTTCGCAGCAATAAATTGGCGCTAGAGAAGGGCCTCAAGTCCCTCTGAAAACTTAAAACCAAGAAGACAGGTTCCATACAAGAAGGACGATTCCTCATGGCCAACCATAAGAGAGCAGTCACAGACGCTCCTTATCAGACCATCTCTCAAAGGCCTAATCCCACCAACAACATGGTGCCTTCTCAGCTTTTACCAACCGAGATTCCTCTATCGCTAGCAGCCCCGGTCACACAGGACCAGCTTGCCATGCTGGTCCAACTAGTTCAAGCCCTACTACAGTGCAAGGGCTTTTTGGGGGTCTTCTTCCTGCTACACCCTCTCAGCAGTTTCCTAATGGGACAGTCACCTTGGTCCTACCGGTGGTCCCCCCGCCCAACCCATTGGAGCCATCGGCCTCCCGTGACAGTTTGACCATAGAGAAGTTGAACCGGCACCATGGAGGGGAGGAGATAGGAGCATGCCCAGATCTCGTTAGGCTCGCTCCTTACCTCCAGTATTCTCTCGCGATAATTCAACGCTGCGGCCGCGATCCCCTCGTCCCATCTCTCCTACTACTCAGGATGATGGGCTGCAACACAACTATGCGCACCAAACCTATAGGCGACTGACGCTATTCAAACGATTAGCAACGCCCTCTAGGTACGGTCAAGCGAAGAGAACCGATTTGAAAGGGTTCGGTGCGAAGGGCTCATCTCTTCAGATAAAGGCATCAAAGAGATACCGTGCCTCGAGAATATGGGACTCAGATCATCTTCGTGCAATGGAACCTTCAAGGGATACAGTATCCCCAGGATATAGAACTCAGATCATCTTCGAGCAATGAAGACTTTCTAGGGATACAGTACCCCGAAGACATGAAACTAGATTAAACCCGAGTTATTACTAGTGAAGTATGCCTGAACCGAGCCATTTTGCTCATCGTAATAAAACTTCACTCTTCGATTCAAATATTTCTTATTGAATAATAATTTTTCTTGAGTTGTGGATGAAAGGATGTCTTGCCCATCATTGACCTACAGGTCCATTCTCCGAACCTCGGCACGGTCGAGCAAATTTTTCTCCGTACCTCGGTAGGACCGAGCAATATTCTTCGTACCTTGGTAGGGCCAAGTCAATTTTTCTCCGAACCTCGGCAGGACCGAGCAAAATTTCTTTCAAACTTGGCACGACCAAGCAAATATTTTTTCGTACCTTGGTAGGGCCGAGCAACATTCTCCGTACCTTGGCAAGGCCAGTCAACATTTCTCCGAACCTCGGCACGGCCGAGCAAATATTTCTTCGTACCTCGGTAGGGCCGAGCAACATTCTCCATACCTCAGCACAATCGAGCAACATTTCTCTGAACCTCGGTACGACTGAGCAAATTTTTCTTCTTACCACAGCAGAACCGAGCAACATTCTCTATACCTTGGCAGGACCATGTAAAAATTTCTTTGTACCTCGACACGGTCGAGCAACATTTTTCCAAACCTCATTAAAGCTGAGCAAAATTTTTCTCCATACCTCAACATGACCAAGCAACATTCTCTGTACCTTGGCAGAGCCAAGTAAAAATTTCTCCATACCTCGGTACAGCCGAGCAACATTTCTCCGAATCTCAGTACGGTTGAGGAAAATTTTCTCCATACATAGGCATGGTCGAGCAACATCTCCATACCTTGACAAGGCCAATTCAAAATTTCTCCAAACCTCAGCACGGCTAAGAAAAATTTTCTTCCTCAACCTAGGCAGGACCGAGTAACATTCTCCGTACCTTGGCAGGGCCAAGTCAACATTTCCCCAAACGTTGGCACGGCCGAGCAAATATTTTCCATACCTCGGTAAGGCTGAGCAACATTCTCCGTACCTTGGTAGGCCAGGTCAACATTTCTTCGAACCTCGGCATGGTCGAGCAAATATTTCTCCGTACCTCAGCAGGGCCAAGCAACATTCTCCGTATCTTGGCAGGGCCAAGTAAAAATTTCTCCGAACTTCGACACGGCTGAGCAAATTTTACTCCCTCAACCTCGGCAGGGCCAAGCAACATTCTCCATACCTTGGCAGGGCCAAGTAAAAACTTTGCAGAATTAAGATTCATCTGCCACGTGCCTTGTGTTAGGGTATGCCCTAGATCCAATCGGATTGGATGCTATATAAATTCTATGAATACAAATCAAATAAATGGTTTCTTTATCTATCCAGATATCTTTTATATATTTTATATATATGTCTGTAAGATAAAGTCCAAAAGAATGTGAACCGTGCATATAAAATTTATAATAGAGATTACAAATTGTGAGATTCAAATTGCACGTTATGGTTCGATTCTTTAAACTTCCCTAGTCGATGTGTAGATGGGACTGGACACCATCGAACACCGTGACACTAGCACACATTGCATATCCTCACCCTTGAGATGAGCAGCTGATTTTACAAGCTGAAGTATGAAGATACTTGGATAGGTGTGTGGATGCTCATTATTGTAACGATGTATTGGATGACCCGCATAGAGATCCCATATGGATATTCTATATAGTGTCAATGGTTGATCTCTAATGACGATGGTGTGAGTGATCCTTTGACTTGAGATCTTCATTGCATCTCATGTGTGGAATGTCATGCTTTGACGGCATCCAAACGTCGCTCTAGCCATGGATGGAAAATATGGTGTCGATTGGGTATGACATGAAGCACATGAAGATGGTGTTTGATCAAGACAGGATTCGTCTCCCTTGATAGAAAAGGTTATATCCCACGGCCACTTGATGTATTAAATTGATTGATAAATCCTTGCAAGGTTGAGTTGGAATTTGAAATGGTTTCGAAGTTCTAATTCATATAGTCAATTTTCCTGAGATCAAGTAAACAAAGATCAATTATATGGTTGACACATTCCATACTACTGATTGATCTGGGATGTGTGACGAAAGGATTTGATCACGGTAACCGTTCATGGACAGGTATTGATGGTCACATCAACAAAACCTTTAGCAGTTGGATGGTCATGATGCTTTGCTAGAGGCCTCTCATGATCTATAATCATGTTGTTGAATTAGACAAAGAGTTGTCCAATCATTCCTAGGGTCTATGATTAGGACATGATTATTGCCAACATGTTAAAGGGCCTAATGGGTCACACGCATTAAGAAGAATATTGAATGAATTAAAATGAGAATTAAATTAGATTTAATTCAGAAAAGATGATCCATTAAATAATTGGGTGAAACCCAAATTTAAAGAAGATATAATTATAATGGATATGATCCATTATAATAGAAGGAATGTTAAGGAGAAATTATTTGTATATATGATGAACAAATAATTGGATATCGATATGTGACTTGATCCATGTGATGGATGGCTCTGATTGTTCAGGTATGGATGTCCAATCTCAGCCATGTGAAGATGGAATCATGCCCATGGGATGAGGTATGATGAATCTCTACGGTTCGATGATGAACACGTACAAATTTGGGCATATAGTTATGGGATAACCAACTCCTAATTTCAAAGGCTGAAATTGTGACACTTGGATTAATCTAAGATGGAAGTTTTCTTACCATGAAGATGGAAGGAGTTTCTTATCATGAAGATAGGAGTTTCTTACCATAATGATAAGAGTTTCTTACCATGAAGAGAGGTCTCTTCCTCTTTGGAACGTCTCATTTTCAACCTATAAATATAGTTCCTTCCTACCAAGAGAGCAAGAGCACGAGAAGAAAAGATTAGACTTTCTTCAAAGATATCTTTCATAAGGGGATTCAGTGCTAGCACCCCTCTCTCTCCCATGGTGTTATCTTTATACCTTGGAGGTCTTCATCCCCTCTTCTCTGTGTGAATCACCGTTAGAGGCCGGACACGTGGACGGCTAGTGGCAAAGGATTAACCAGCTTCATCCTCATCTACATCGATAAAGGACTCAGGTATGAATAAAATTAGATTTTATTTGAGATTTAATGAATTGTTCCTAAGGATCATAGGCATCTGGAATTTTGTATTATATCTTCCGCAATGTTTTCATGAATTGATTCATATCTAGTATACATAATTCCCAACAGTGGTATCAGAGCCTCCTTAGGCTACAGATTCATTAATCTGATAGGATACTTGAGTCAATATGATTGATAATATGATTATACTTAAAATCATGAGAGTTTTCATATGCTGATAATAAATCTAAAATATAATAAAATGTGTATTATTTGATTAGATTTATGCATGTTCATTATCATGTTAAAATAGAGTACTTTGATATGTGATATCAGAGATAAAGATTTATTATATGATAATAAATAATAAATTCATTTAGATTTAATCATATATGTGTCATGTTAAAATAGCAATTATTATTTATGCATGATAGATACTATATGCTGAAATCCTAGAAAATCATGTTTAGGATTTAATTTTAACATGATTATTGATATGATTAAGATTTGATATTCTTATTGTTGACCCCAGATTAATTTTGATGATTACAAAACAGTTAGGCAACTTTAAGCTTGATACAGGAAAGTTCAGTCGCCTTGCAAGTAAGTATCTGCGTGCAAAATTTTATTGGTAAGAAAGTACTTCATTTAATTGGCTTTGAATATTTTTTATTAGCTTGAGAGTTAACTGGTTAGCTAGCTTGTTATTCCATTTAGCTAACTGGCACGACTTTCAGCTAACTGGAAAACATTCTCAGTGCTTGGGCCGAACGTCATTGTATTTTAGCTAGCTGGTTAGCTAGCTTGTTAGCTAGCTGGAGATCCTTCAGCTAACTAATCTTCACGTCACTGTAAGTTGGCCGAACACTCATGGTGCCCTAATAGCTAACTAGAATTTGTTTTTAGTTGCATGGTTGAACTGCCTCAAATTCTAGTTAACTGCTGAGCTAGCTGTCAGGTCTTCTAGCTAGCTGGCAGTTCCTTTAGCTAACTGTTTAGCTAACTATTGTATCCTGGAGCTAACTGGTTAGTTAACTATTCTTCACTGTAAGCGTGTGGCCGTGCGTTTTGAAATTTTAGCTAGCTGAAAGCTAGCTCCCTCTCTCCACTGGCCATTTGCTTTCTCTGCTTAGCTAACTGGAAAGCTAGCTATCTTTTCGTTAGTTAGCTGGAGAGCTAACTAAGCTGGGCGGTTCCTTACTATTTTTTGATTTAGTTAGCTAGTGAGCTAACTGGCTATCTTTTAGCTAACTGAAGAGCTAATTCCCCATCTCCTGTTATTCCTGCAGCCGAGAGGTTCTCTTTTTAGTTAGCTGGGGAGCTAACTGGCAATGAACGGCACTTTCTCCTGACTCTTTTGTTTTGTCTGATAGTTAGCTGGAAAGCTAACTATCGATTGTTTAGTTAGCTGGTGAGCTAACTAAGTGTTCTGAACTTTTTTTGTCCTGGTCGTTGCTTTTTCTGGTAGTTAGCTAGAGAGCTAACTAGCAACCTGTTTAGCTAACTGATGAGCTGCCTCTGGATGTTCTTTTTCAACCTTGGCCTCTCTTGTGAGCTAGCTGACTAGCTAGCTGGGGACTTTTGCTTAAGCCTTGGCCGAATGGTTTCTTGCTTCAGCTGTTTGGAGTTATTCTTTCAGCCAACTACCGCCTGAGTTCTTGAGTTTGCTTTTTCTCTCTTACTCTCTCTCTATTGCTATTTTAAGCTATATTTAACTTTTGGATTTTTAAATTTTTGCAGTACTCTTCCTTTCTCAAATGGAGATCAGCATTCAATGCTTAAGAGAAACATTTATAATGGTTATATTTTCTTCCTGTTTTTATTTCCATTTGTTCCTAATGTATCTAACAGATCTTTTCTTGTTGGATGATTATAAAAGGTGGAATTTGAAGCACACCATGACGATTCGAAAAAAGAGTTTTTAAAAGAGAAAGAAAATCCAAGAAAAGAGCTCATATTGCATATTGTTGAGTGGTTATTGTTGTGCATTCAAGTTCATTCATTGCTCCAAAAAGTCGTCCGAATCTTTGAAGCTTTTCAAGCAATCAAGACTTCAGCTACTTCGACCTCGTTCATTTATTGCTGAGTTTATTGCTTCAAAAATTGTAAAGTATACTCTAAATATTTGCTCATTGTGGGAGCTTCTCTTTATCATTCCTTGATCGTTTTTGTAAAAGGTTAGTGTTAACCCTGATTATTTTGGGCTTTCTTGTGCCTTGAAACAAGAGGACTAGCCTAGGTTTGGCTAGGGGTTTTGGCTTCCTTGTGCCGTGAAACAAGAGGACTAGCCTGGTACGGCTAGGGGTTTTGGCTACCTTGTGCCGTATAAACAAGAGGGCTAGCCTAGTTTGGCTAGAGGTTGTAATCGTTGTGATATGATTAGTGGAATTCCCAAAGGTTTTGGGGAGTGGATGTAGGTGCTGAGTTTGGCACTGAACCACTATAAACTTTGTGTGTTTGTGGTTGTTTGATTCTCTTCTGTTATCATTCTGTGCACTCCACTACAACTGCTGCAAATTAAGATTAGGGTTTAAGCACATACTTGCATAGTAATCAATTGTATTTAATAACCCAATTCACCCCCCTCTTGGGTTGCTACATCTGGGCAACAAGTGGTATCAGAGCTAGTTGACCTGCACGGGTTAAATGCAGGCAGAGCATCAATGGGAACTCTCGCTGTGACTGTGTCACCGAAGCCAGACTCTCCGCCCATTGGTGTTGGTGTACCGGTCGAGACGGTAGCCGGCTAGTCTGATAGGTACATTTGTTAGGTGACATGGGAGGTACCCATGACCGAGTAACAAGTGGTATCAGAGCTAGTTAACCTGCACGGGTTAAATGCAGGCAGAGCATCAATGGAAACTCTCACTAGTGACCGTGTCACCGAAGCCATACTCTTCGCCCATTGGTGTTGGTGTACCGGCCGAGACGGTAGCCAACTAGTCTAATAGGTACATTTGTTAGGTGACATGGAAGGTACCCATGACCGAGTAACAAGTGGTATCAGAGCAGAGTGCTCTTGATTTCTATAGCTTTGATTAGCTTGGAGCCAAAGATCAGTAGTAATCCCAATGAGTTCTATGTTGACTGAAGGACAACCAACTAATAGACCACCTTTGTTCAATGGAACAAATTACACATATTAGAAAGCACGAATGAAAATCTTCATTCAAGCACTAGATTATGATTTATAGGGAATCATAATTAATGGACCACACACACCCACTATTATGATTGAAAATGTTAATATTGCAAAGCCTGAATCTGAATGGGATGAGCAAGATAAAAAATTAGCTCAATTAAATGCTAAGGCTATGAATATTCTTTATTGCTCTCTTGATGCAAATGAGTTTAACCGTATATCTACATGCATGTTTGCTAAAGAGATTTGGGATAGACTTGAAGTCACCCATGAGGGTACAAATCAAGTCAAGGAATCCAAAATAAATATGCTTGTTCATAAGTATGAATTATTTAAGATGGATCCTGCTAAAATATTACTGATATGTTTTCAAGATTTACTGACATTATTAATGGATTGAAAAGTCTTGAAAAATCTTATGCTAACAGTGATCTTGTTAGAAAAATCTTAAGATCTTTACCTAGGACATGGGAAGCAAAAGTCACTCCAATTCAAGAAGTAAAAGATCTCAACAATTTATCACTTGAAGAGTTGGTCGGTTCTTTGATGACTCATGAGCTTCAGCAACAACAACACGTATCGATGAAGATGAATCAAAGAAGAAGAGGACTATGGCTTTAAGTGTAACTCAAGAAGATGAAAGAAGAAGAAACCATTAGTGACAGTGAGAAAGATGATGGACACTTATTTCAAGAAAATTTAAAAGGTTCATGAAGAGAAAGAAGTTTGGAAAAGAAAAATTTATCAAAGGAGACCATAGCAAAGATAAGAGTGAACCTCCTACATGCTATGAGTGCAAGAAGCCTGGACACATCAGACCAGATTGTCCCTATTAAAGAAAGGATCTAAAAGAATAAAGAAGAAGACAATGATGGCCACTTGGAGCGACGGTGAAGCAACAAGTTCAGAAGATGAAGAGAAAGAGTGAAGTTGCAAATGTTTGCTTCATTGCTGATAATGATGAGGTAAGCTCTAACTTTTTAGATGACTTTACCTTTGATGAATTATAATGTGCATTTTATGAACTTATTGATGATTTTGCAAATCTAAGTTAAAAAAGCAAAGAATTGAAAAATGAATTAAAAATCTTACTCTTGAAAAAGAAAGAATTTCAAAGGATAATGAATCATTGTTAAAGGAAAACCAAGATTTGAAAAATGAAGTGGATAAATTAAAACCAATTATTGATAGATTTAGTTAAGTTCTAAAAACTTAAATGATTTTAGATAGTCAAAGCTGTTTACAATAGAGCTGGATTGGATATAATACTTTTAAAAATAAATTTTTTGAAAAATATTTTTGACATGCTGAAAAATCACTAAATATTACTTGTTTTAAATGTGGAAAAAAGGACACAAAGCTTATATGTGTAAACACAAAAATAAGAAAAATATGGGTTCCAAAAGGAACCATTTGCATCTAACCCCAAAGGACCCAAGAAAGCTTGGGTACCTAAAAATAAAAATTGAAATTGTGTATGCAGGTGTGTCTTGCAACCCGAGCAACTAAAGACAATGGTACTTGGATAGCGGGTGCTCAAGACACATGACGGTGATGAATCACAATTCATCACTTGGAAGCAAAAGATGGAGGTACTGTTACTTTCGGTGATAATGGCCAAGGATAAATAATTGGCATTGGAAAAATAGGTATCCACCTCATGCATATTGATAATGTTTTATTGTGAAAGGACTTAAACATAATTTGATTAAGTATTAGTCAACTATGTGACAAAGGTTTAATGTTACTTTTGAATCATCTGTTTGCATTGTTAAAAATCCTGCAAATGATAATATGAAATTTATTGGTCATAGGCATGGTAATGTATACTTGTTGATTTGAATGATTTATGATCCAAATATTGATTGCTTAGTTGCTAAAATGCTAAAATGATAATAGTTGGTTATGGCATCGTAGATTAGCTCATGCAAGCATGGATTTACTTTCTAAACTATTAAAAGGATTTAGTATAAGGTTTAGCCAAAATTTTTTTGAAAATAATCGAATTTGTGATGCATGTCAAATTTGGAAAATAAACAAGAACTTCTTTTAAATCTAAAAATATTGTTTTCAACCACTAGACCACTAGAGCTACTACATATGGATTTTTCGGACCTACTAGAACAACAAGTCTAGGAGGAAAAATATGGTTTTAGTGATATAGATGATTTCTCTAGATTTACTTGGGTTTTATTTGGCTCTACAAAGATGAAGCATTTCTCAATTTCAAAAAATTCGTTAAGAAAGTTACAAATGAAAAAACTTAGTGTCGATTAGAAGTGATCATAGAAAAGAATTTGAAAATCATCTTTTGAAAAATTTTGTTTGAAAATGGCATAATCATAATTTTTCAGCACCTAGAACACCTCAACAAAATGGAGTTGTAGAAAGAAAGAATAGAACTTAGAAGAAATGGCCCGTACCATGTTATGTGAAAGCAATCTTCGAAATATTTTTGGGCGAAGCCATAAACACTGCATGTTACATTTAAAATCGAGCATTGATCAGACCTATTTTGAAAAAGACTCCTTATGAACTTTGGCAAAGGAGAAACCAAATTAGTTATTTCATGTTTTTGGATGTGATGTTTTGTATTATAATAATGAAAAATCAATCTTGGGAAATTTGATGCAAAGTCTGATGAAGGTATTTTCTAGGATATTCTTTACATAGTAGAGCTTATAGAATATTCAACAAAAAGACTTTAGTAGTAGAAGAATCAATTCATGTTATCTTTGATGAATCTAATGATCTTCCATCAAGGAAGGGAAAATATATGAATGATGCAGATGACATTGAAGATCATTCAAGGAATCACACTGAAGATAAGAGCGAAGATACACAAGAGGTAAGGAGATGGAAACTGATACCTGAAGCTCACAAGGTAATGATGAATCTAGAAAGATTGGAGGTATGTTCTGTCACCCTAAGGACTAATTATTGGTGATCCTTCTCAAGGTGTTAGAACTAGATCATCATTTAGAGATGCTTGTAATAATCTTAGCATTTGTATCTAAATTGAACCTAAATGTTATGAGATGCTAAAATGATGTTGATTGGATTAATGCATGCATGAAGAACTTAAACCAATTCAAAGAAATAATGTTTGGACCTAGTTGAAAGACCTCATAATCATCAAATTATTGGAACTAAATGGGTTTAGAAACAAATTGGATGAACATGGTAATATAATTAGAAATAAGGCAAGATTAGTAGCTAAAGGTTATAATCAGGAAGAGGTATTGATTTTGATGAAACTTTGCCCCTGTTGCTAGATTAGAAGCCATTAGATTACTACTTGCTTTGCATGTTATATGAATTTTAAATTGTATTCAAATGGATGTTAAAAGTGCTTTCTTAATGGATATATTGCTGAACAAGTTTTTGTGGAACAACCACCCGGTTTGAAAATCACTTGTTTCCAAATCACGTTTTCAAATTAAACAAGGCTTTATGGTTTGAAGCAAGCCCTGGAGCTGGTATGAAAGATTAAGCAAATTCTTGATTAGTAATAATTTTATCGAGGAAATGTTGATACAACTTTATTTATTAAAAGAAAAAATAAAGATATATTAATTATTCAAATCTATGTTGATGATATCATATTTGGTGCTACTAATGATTCTTTGTGCAAAGACTTTGCTAAGCTTATGCAGGGAGAGTTCGAGATGAGTATGATGGGTGAGCTGACCTACTTCTCGGACTACAAATTAAACAAAGCAAAGATGGGATCTTCATAAGCCAATCCAAATACACCAAAGAAATGATCAAGAAGTTTGGCATGGAGACATCCAAGAGTATCGGTACCCCTATGAGCTCATCATGTAGACTGAATCTTATAATTCTAAAAAATGTTGATTTAAAATTATATAGAGGCATGATTGGATCATTATTATATTTAACTGCTAGTAGGCCAGATATTTTATTAGTGTTTGCATGTGTGCAAGATATCAAGCCAATCCTAAAGAATCACACTTGCTTGCGTTAAAGAATATTTAAATATTTAAATGGAACAATAAATTTGGGTATATGGTATGATAACAATCTAGCATTGATTTAATAGGATACACTGATTCTGACTTTGCTGGATGTAAATTAGATAGGAAATCAACCACTGGAACCTGCCAGTTTCTAGGTGTTAACTTAATCTCATGGTTTAGCAAAAAGCAAACTTCAGTAGCATTGTCCACGGCCGAGGCCGAATACATTGCAGCTGGAAGTTGCTGTGCTCAAATTATGGATTAAGCAACAACTAGAAGATTATGGTATTAAACAAAAGGCTATACCTATAAAATGTGATAATACAAGTGCAATCAATTTAACTAAGAATCCTTGTCTAGATCTAAGGCTGCATTGCCCTATGGAAACAAAATGTTTCTCACTTATGTATTTGAGTTTTTCAATTAAGCTTAAGGAAGAAACTGTGGCATTACGTCACTCTGACATTTTTAATGCTCATTCACTGCACCGTATGGACTTTGCCAAACGGGATGGTATTTGGTTAAAGGTTAGGTCTAGAACTGGTCAGTCTAGGTATGCCACCGCCACTGTAATGCCACCGCCAACTGTAACTCAATCTGCTTGTTCTCCTCAGAACTTCTTCAACTTTGACTTCAACCATCCGAATCCTTACCTTGATGCTATGTCTAATGATCAAAATCCTTTTCAATCTGATCCACCCAATATGAATGCTCCTGGACCTTCTTATCGTAATGACAATCAAGGTCATGCTCCTCTTCCTGTAGTACGTATAAGTGATGATCAAATTCGCCTCATTATCAATGAATTGACCCTTGCCTCTTCTAGTCGAAGCTCTGGAGACAGCGCTTCTTCTGTCAATGATCAGACTCTCGTTCCACATATTTCTTCTGTTTTTGAAAACATATCTCAGTTTAAACTTATTCTGAGAGACTTGTCCATGATGTGAACATTCTCAATGGAAGAGTTTTTCATCACAATGAATATGTCATGGAGCGGATCCTAAAAGAGATTAATTTCCTAAAGGTAAGCTTGGGAATTTTGAAACTAAGGCAGAGTGGGTAGAGCATCGAATGAGATCTACAGAGACCCAGACCCGGGATGCAGCAAACGCTATTGACCATTGGACTGCAAACCCTCTCAAGGCTGAGTCAACTCATGGAGACTCTCATCACTCTTTCTGCTGCCTCTGCACCTGATGCTTTTTTTTTCTCATCCGCACCTTTGGACTCCACCGACACGGCCTTCCTCCGACAAGCCAAGATCTTCAAACAAGCCAAATGTTTCTTCAGTGCATATTTCTTCTTATGATGACGACAAGTGATTATGTTTGACTTATGTTTGTAACCGTACTTAGTATTGTTTCTGTGATGCATGTTTATGACTATATTTTATGACTTGAGACCATGGCGTGTAATGTTTGTATCACTCTATTTTGCAATGATCTGAATGCTGCTCAAATTATGTATGATTGCTTACATCTCCTTGATATATTATGCTTAAATTTATTGCAAAACTCTTCAAACTTCTTTTTGATTAATGACAAAAAGGGGGAGAAGATTATTGCATACATTAAGAATGGAGTAAAGTAATAACTCCATATATTCAGGGGAGAAAAGAGTTCACTTATTCAGTTTGACAGGGGGAGAAATTAATGTTTTCTGATTACACTCCTGTCACTTCCTATATTTCTCTTTATGTGCTTAAAGGTTTTGTCATCATCAAAAAGGGGGATATTGTTGACCCCAGATTGATTTTGATGATTACAAAACAGTTAGGCAACTTTAAGCTTGATACAGGGAAGTTCGGTCGCCTTGCAAGTAAGTATCTGCGTGCAAAATTTCATTGGTAAGAAAGTACTTCATTTAATTGGCTTTGAATATTTTTTATTAGCTTGAGAGTTAACTGGTTAGCTAGCTTGTTATTCCATTTAGCTAACTGGTACGACTTTCAGCTAACTAGGAAACTTCTCAGTGCTTGGGCCGAACGTCATTGTATTTTAGCTAGCTGGTTAGCTAGCTTGTTAGCTAGCTGGAGATCCTTCAGCTAACTAATCTTTACGTCACTGTAAGTTGGCCGAACACTCTCCTTTTCTAGCTAACTGGTTAGCTAGCTCGTGGTGCCTTGATAGCTAACTGGAATTTGCTTTTAGTTGCCTGGCCAAACTGCCTCAAATTCTAGTTAACTGCTGAGCTAGCTGCCAGGTCTTCTAGCTAGCTGGCAGTTTCCTTTAGCTAACTGCTTAGCTAACTATTGCATCCTGGAGCTAACTGGTTAGTTAACTATTCTTCACTGTAAGTGTGTGGCCGTGCGTTTTGAAATTTTAGCTAGCTGAAGAGCTAGCTCCCTCTCTCCACTGGCCATTTGCTTTCTCTGCTTAGCTAACTGGAAAGCTAGCTATCTTTTCATTAGTTAACTGGAGAGCTAACTAAGCTGGGCGGTTCCTTACTATTTTTTGATTTAGTTAGCTAGTGAGCTAACTAGCTATCTTTTAGCTAACTGAAGAGCTAACTCCCCATCTCGTGTTATTCCTGCAGCCGAGAGGTTCTCTTTTTTAGTTAGCTGGGGAGCTAACTGGCAATGAACGACACTTTCTCCTGACACTTTTGTTTTGCCTGTTAGTTAGCTGGAAAGCTAACTATCGATTGTTTAGTTAGCTGGTGAGCTAACTAAGTGTTCTAAACTTTTTTGTCCTGACCGTTGCTTTTTCTGTTAGTTAGCTAGAGAGCTAACTAGCAACCTGTTTAGCTAACTGATGAGCTGCCTCTGGATGTTCTTTTTCAACCTTGGCCTCTCTTGTGAGCTAGCTGACTAGCTAGCTGGGGACTTTTGCTTAAGCCTTGGCTGAATGGTTTCTTGCTTCAGCTGCCTGGAGTTATTTTTTCAGCCAACTACCGCCTGAGTTCTTGAGTTTGCTTTTCTTCTCTTACTCTCTCTCTATTGCTATTTTAAGCTACATTTAACTTTTGAATTTTTGAATTTTTGCAGTGCTCTTCCTTCCTCAAATGGAGATCAACATCAATGCTTAAGGGAAACATTTATAACGGTTATATTTTCTTCACCTTTTTTTTCCATTTGTTCCTAATGTATCTAATGGATCTTTTCTTGTTGGATGATTATAAAAAGGTGGATTTGAAGCACACCATGACGATTCAGAAAAAGAGTTTTAAAAGAGAAAGAAAATCCAAGAAAGAGCTCATTGCATATTGTTTGAGTGGTTGTTGCTGTGCATTCAAGTTCATTCATTGCTCCAAAAAGTCGTCTGAATCTTTGAAGCTTTTCAAGCAATCAAGACTTCAGCTACTTCGACCTCGTTCATTTATTGCTGAGTTTATTGCTTCAAAAATTGTAAAGTATACTCTGAATATTTGCTCATTATGGGAGCTTCTCTTTATCATTCCTTGATTGTTTTTGTAAAAGGGTTAGTGTTAACCTTGATTATTTTGGGCTTCCTTGTGCCTTGAAATAAGAGGACTAGCCTAGGTTTGGCTAGGGATTTTGGCTTCCTTGTGCCGTGAAACAAGAGGACTAGCCTGGTATGGCTAGGGGTTTTTGGCTACCTTGTGCCGTATAAACAAGAGGGCTAGCCTAGTTTGGCTAGAGGTTGTAATTGTTGTGATATGATAGTGGAATTCCCAAAGGTTTTGGGGAGTGGATGTAGGTACTGAGTTTGGCACCGAACCACTATAAACTTTTGTGTGTTTGTGGTTATTTGATTCTTTTCTGTTATCATTCTGTGCACTCCACTACACCGTTGCAAATCAAGATTAGGGTTTAAGCACATACTTGCATAGTAATCAATTTATTTTTAATAACCCAATTCATCCCCCTCTTGGGTTGCTACATATGGGCAACACTTATGATAATGAACATTGAAAACTTAGTTTGGATATTTGGATCAAGATAAGATTGTGATTAAAAGTAATCATATGGAATTTAAAATCTTATATTTTGAATATAAAATCTTATCATGACAAGAATATGATTAGGGTTTGTTAGAGACATTAGGATTTACATGGGATGTGAAACCGACATGTCATAACATGTAATTAATAAGAAAATTTAAATTTGAATTAAGAACTCTTATCATAACACCCTAGCTAGATCACTATCTAAAGTATCATAAAATTTAATAGATGATAAAGATTTAGGAAACTTAGACTTAACCATGTCATTGTTTGATCCTATGATCCCATAATTGATCTAATCAATTGGGCTTAACTACATTGGTGTCTAGAAAGGTTTGATCATGGTTTTTAATTGCTCCGTTCGCTGCCTGGGAAAACCCATTCAATGGGATCGAAGGGTATGCTAAATAGGACCCCATTGATCAGCTGATCTGGCCATTGTTAGGGAAAGCTCTTAATTGATTAAATCAATTAAGGTTGATCAGGATGGTAGCAATTGATTTGGTCACATGATTAGGGTTCCTAAATTAGATAGTGATCAGGATCCTAATTTGATTAGGAGTCCAATCATAGATTGGATCTTATGAAATTAAGGTTAATTGAGATTAATCTAAAATCTACATATAGGATATGTAACCTAGCATAGTACAAATGTTGTAGATGTAGATGGGACCTATATGCGCTAAATCCCTCCACGAATATTAAGTCATAAGCCTTCCATTGTTCACATGATACAAAATCATTAGGTCATGAGATTTGTCGTGCCAAAGCCGAGGTCGAGTGTACCTATGAGGAGTTGATTGTGGAACAATGGGTTGACTTAACTAGATTAGCTGGCATAATTGGCCAAAGTCAGGGTCAGTCTAATCTAGAGGCAAACTTTAGGGTGATCACATATGGATGTAATTGACAAAGCAATGTCCCCTAAATGATCTAGGAGTCACATTAGATGTGATTGATAATAATCTACCAAATTTGGCTTACCGAGATTGTTGTGCCAAAGCCAAGGTCAAGGTAATTCAAATGAGGATCCTAGCCCACTAAGGAAATTGAATGCAAATTTCTCGAGATTAATAGAGAGGGCTATTAACCTTGATAAAATAGTGAGAGAAACCAACTTAATTAAAAATCTAGAATTACCATATTAAGTTGGTGATTAGTATTCATAGTAATTGACTCGTTCTAATTTTATGTAGGTTATCAGATAAACCATGAGTGTAAACATCAACCTAAGAAATTTTAGAATCCAACAAATTGACTGGACTCAACTTCCCTGATTGGCTAAGAATGTAAGGATCGTTCTTCGATCTGAGAAAATTCTTTTTGTCCTAGATGATGTTGCATCAGAGGTCCCACCAGCGGATGCTCCGACTGAGGTTCATGTGGCATATAACAAGTATAAAGATGCTGAAGACATGGCCACATGTTTGATGTTGGCCTCAATGTCACCTGATCTTCAGAAACAGCATGAGCATATGAATGCTCAGGAGATTTTGATGCACTTGCAAGAGTTGTTTGGTGCACAGTCTCGATATGAGAGGTTTCAAACTTCTAAAGAGTTGTTTAGTGCAAATGACTGAGATTCATCAGTGGGTGCCCACGTACTGAAAATGATCAATTTGATTGAAAAGTTGGCACGATTGGGTTTTGTGATGGATCATGAACTAAGTGTTGACTTGGTTCTGCAGTCATTACCTCCCAGCTATTCGCAGTTTGTTCTTAATTTCAACATGAACAAGCTAGAGACATCTCTACCTGAGCTAATATGCTGACGAATGCCGAGCCCAACATTAAGAAAGAAAAGGGGCAGGTTATGGTCGTGGAGTCTTCTGGCGCTCGTAAGAAGCGGCCAAAGAAGAATAAGGTCCAAAAGGCCAAGGCGACTAAACCAAATAAGGGCATCAAGAAAAACAAAGTAGCCAAGGGGAAATGTCACTTTGTGGGAAGGAAGGGCACTGGAAGCGAAACTGCAAAGCTTATCTGGCTAGCCTGAAAGAAAAGAAACATACAGATGCTTCTACTTCAGGTATATTTATGATTGAGATATTTTCTTCTGTTACTTCTTATTCCACTTGGGTATTGGATACCGGTTGTGGATCTCATATTTGTATTAATATGCAGATGATAAGAAGCAGTAGAAAGCTGAAAAAGATGAAGTGATCCTGCGCATGGGAAATGGAGCAAAGGTTGCTGCTTTAGCTATAGGATCTTGTTCTTTGTCTTTGCCCACTGGGCTTGTAATGGAGCTTAATAATTGTTACTATGTTCCAAACATAACAAAGAACATTATTTTCGTTTCATGTCTTGTAAATGATGGATATACATTTGAAATTGGAAATAAAGGAATTTTAATTTTTAAAAATGAAATGTTCTTTGGTTCTGCTGAAATGTTCAACGAGATTTATGTTTTGAATTTACAATGCCCTATTCTCAATGTAGAAACTAAGAAATTAAAATCAAATAATTCTAAGAACTCATTCCTATGGCACTGTCGTTTAGGCCATGTAAATGAAACACGTTTAACCAAGTTACATAAGGATGGCTACTTGGGCTCATTCGATTGGGAATCGTTTGAGGAATGTGAGTCGTGCTTACGTGGCAAAATGACTAAGTCATCCTTTACTAAAAGGGTGAGCGAGCAACTGAATGTTTAGGACTAGTACATTCGGATGTATGTGGTCCTATCAATATTCAGGAATAGGAGGTTTTCTTACTTCATCACATTTATAGATGACCATAGCAGTATGGTTATGTATATCTGATGAAGCACAAATCTGAAGCCTTTGAAAAGTTCAAAGAATTCAGATCCGAGGTAGAAAAACAAAGTGGCAAAAGTATTAAGATACTTCGATCAGATCGAGGTGGGGAATACTTAAGCCATGAGTTCTTAGAATATTTGAAGGAGAATGGATTCTCTCTCAGTGGACTCCTCCTGGTACGCCACAGCATAATGGTGTATCAGAAAGGAGAAATCGCACATTATTAGATATGGTGCGATCAATGATGAGCCTTGCAAATCTTCCAAAAATGTTTTGGGGTTATGCCCTACACACAGCCGAATACACTCTAAACCGAGTTCCGTCTAAGTCGGTCAGTTCCACTCCCTATGAGATATGGTGTGGAAAGAAACCAACCCTTAGTCATCTAAGGATTTGGGGTTGCTACGCTTATGTAAAGCGTAATGAGTCAGACAAGCTGGGAGCTAGATCTGACAAGTGTAATTTTGGGGTATCCTAAAGAAACAAAAGGATACTACTTCTACCACCACTCGAGCAAAAGGTGTTTGTCTCAAGGCATGCCATATTTTAGAGAATGAGATTTTTCTAAGAAATGGTAGTGGAAAATATTGAGATTAGTGAAACTCAAGAACCACAAATTGACACAGACGATTAGATGACATGGAGCAAATGTCAAATGTAGTGGGAGTTGAGCAGGAGACTCAACTCACATTCAGGCAACATTTACGTGAACCTCTATCAGAAATGATGAAGCCACAGGAAGCTCCAAGTACACATCAGCTACGTAGGTCTAGTAGAACACATCATATTCCTGAGAGATATGGATTTCTTATAGAAGATGATGAGCCTACTAACTACGATGAAGCAATTTGTGACATTGACTCCAAGAGATGGCTTGAAGCCATGAAGTCTGAAATGGACTCCATGTACGACAACCAAGTATGGACTTTAGTTGATCTACCTGAAGGGATAAAACCCATTGGGTGCAAATGTGTCTTCAAAAGAAGACAGATATGGATGGTAATGTGATTACCTATAAGGCGAGGCTAGTTGCAAAAGGTTACAAGCAAAGGCAAGGTGTTGACTTTGATGAAACCTTTTCTCCCATAGCTATGCTTAAGTCCATAAGGATTTTGCTTGCGATTGTAGCCTATGACGATTATGAGATATAGCAAATGGATGTCAAGACTGCCTTCCTAAATAGTGATTTAGTGGAGGATGTGTATATGACACAATGAGGGTTTTGAGTCCATTGATTCTAAAAAGGTATGCAAGCTGCAAAGGTCCATTTATGGACTTAAACAAGCCTCTAAAAGTTGGAACATCTGTTTTGATGAAATAATCAAAAAGTTTGATTTTTATCAAAAATGAGGATGATCCATGTGTGTACAAGAAGGTTAGTGGGAGTGTTATTATTTTTCTAATATATGTAGATGACATATTATTGATAGGAAACAATGTATCCTTGCTGCAAGAAGTGAAGGAATGGTTGTCCAGCAAGTTCTCCATGAAAGATTTAGGAGAAGCAGCCTACGTACTGGGTATTAAGATCTATAGAGATAGATTTAGGAGGTTGCTTGGATTGTCACAATCAACGTACATAGATAAAGTGCTAAAACAGTTTAGCATGGAGGAATCCAAGAATGGATTCTTGCCGGTATCGCATGGGATACATCTCTCCAAGGACATGAGTCCTAAGACCCAAATGGAGAGGAGCACATGAATAGGATTCCATATGCCTCAGCAATCGGATCCATCATGTATGCGATGCTATGTATGAGACCTGATGTTTCTTATGCATTGAGTATCACTAGTAGATACCAGGCAAACCCTGGAGAGAAACATTGGATGGCCGTCAAGAATATCCTTAAGTACTTACGAAGGACTAAGGATATGTTCTTGGTTTATGGAGGACCCGAACTCATAGTTCAGGGTTATACGGATTCTAGTTTTTAGTCTGATAAAGATGATTATAAATCTCAATCAGGCTATGTCTTTACACTCAATGGCGGTGCAGTCAGCTGAAAAGTTCAAGCAGGAGACGACTGCCGACTCTACGACCGAAGCTGAGTACATTGCAGCATCAGATGCAGCCAAAGAAGCGGTTTGGATCAAAAAGTTTATCACTGAACTTGGTGTGGTTCCAAGCATTGCTGATCCAGTACACTTGTATTGTGACAATAATGAACTATTGCGCAAGCTAAGGAGCCAAGGTCTCATCAGAGGTCCAAACATGTACTCAGGAGATACCATGTAATTAGAGAGATTATTGGTAGAAATGATGTAAAAATAGAACGAGTCCCACTGAGGATAATGTAGCTGATCCGCTCACTAAAGTCCTGCCATAGCAGAAGCATGATAATCATGTTAAGTCACTTGGTATTAAATACATGGGTGAATGGCTCTAGTGCAAGTGGGAGATTGTTAGTGTATGCCCTAGATCCAATTGGATTGAATGTTGTATACATTCTATGAATACAAATCAAATAAAATGGTTTCTTTATCTATCCAGATGTCTTTTATTTGATATATTTGTCTGTGAGATAAAGTCCAAAAGAATGTGAACCGTGCATATGGAATTTGTAATAGAGATTACAAATTGTGAGATTCAAATTGCACGTTATGGTTCGATTCTTTAAACTTTCCTAGTCGATGTGTAGATGGAACTGGACACCATCGAACACCGTGAGACTAGCACACATTGCATATCCTCACCCTTGGGGTGAGCAGCTGATTTCACAAGCTGAAGTATGAAGATACTTGGATAGGTATGTGGATGCTCGTTATTGTAACATGCATTGGATGACCCATACAGAGATCCCATATGGATATTCTATATAGTGTCAATGGTTGATCTCTAATGATGGTGGTGTGAGTGATCCTTTGACTTGAGATCTTCATTGCATCTCATGTGTGGAATATCATGCTTTGACACATCCAAACGTCGCTCTAGCCACGGGTGGCAAATATGGTGTCGGTTGGGTATGACATGAAGCACATGAAGATGGTGTTTGATCAAGACAGGATTCGTCTCCCTTGATAGAAAGGGTTATATCCCACGGCCACTTGATGGATTAAATTGATTGATAAATCCTTGCAAGGTTGAGTTGGAATTCGAAATGGTTTCGAAGTTCTAATTCATATAGTCAATTTTTCCTGAGATCAAGTAAACAAAGATCAATTACAGGGTTGACACATTCTATACCACTGATTGATCTGAGATATGTGATGAAAGGATTTGATCATACGGTAACCGTTCATGGACAGTGTTGATGGTCACGTCAACAAAACCTTTAGCAGTTGGGTGGTCATGATGCTTTGCTAGAGGCCTCTCATGATCTATAATCATGTTGTTGAATTAGACAAAGAGTTATCCAATCATTCCTAGGGTCTATGATTAGGACATGATTATTGCCAACATGTTAAAGGGCCTAATGGGTCACACGCATTAAGGAGAATATTGGATGAATTAAAATGAGAATTAAATTAGATTTAATTTAGATAAGATGATCCATTAAATAATTGGGTGAGACCCAAATTTAAAGAAGATATAATTATAATGGATATGATCCATTATAATAGAAGGAATGTTAAGGAGAAATTATTTGTACATATGATGAACAAATAATTGGATACCGATATGTGACTTGATCCATGTGATGGATGGCTCTGATTATTCAGGTATGGATGTCCAATCTCAGCCATGTGAAGATGGAATCATGCCCATGGGATGAGGCATGATGAATCTCTACGGTTCGATGATGAACACGTACAAATTAGGGCATGTAGTTATGAGATAACCAACTCCTAATTTCAAAGGCTGAGATTGTGACACTTGGATTAATCTTACCATGAAGATGGGAGGAGTTTTTTACCATGAAGATGGGAGTTTCTTACCATAATGATGGGAGTTTCTTACCATGAAGAGAGGTCTCTTCCTCTTTGGAACGTCTCATTTTCAACCTATAAATATAGTCCTTCCTACCAAGAAAGTAGAGCATGAGAAGAAAAGATTAGACTTTTCTTCAAAGATATCTTCTGTAAGGGGATTCAAGAGGCGCTAGCACCCCTCTCTCTCCCCCGTGGTGTCATCTTCATACCTTGGAGGTCTTCATCCCTTCTTCTCTGTGGATCACCGTTAGAGGCCGAACACGTGGACGGCTAGTGGCAGGGATTAACCGGCTTCATCCTCATCTACATCGATAAAGGACTCAGGTATGAATAAAATTAGATTTTATTTGAGATTTAATGAATTTGTTCCTAAGGATCCTGGGCATCTGGGAATTTTGTATTATATCTTCCGCAATGTTTCATGAATTTGATTCATATTTAGTATACATAATTTCCATCACCTTGACCTTCGATTTGGCCACGTTTTGCCCAGCTAGACGCCTGGCTTAGCATTTATGGGGCCATCATGATATGCCTTTGTTGGTTCAAATCCCACCAATGAGATTGAGTAATCATGGACTCTACTCTCTATTCCCGAACCTACGCTTCGGACTAGAGAGTAGGGAGCATGTGATGCAGAAAAAAATATCATCGCATCAATAAACGTACTCGATGTCTAAGGCCGAGCTACTAAGCCGAACTATC